>JAZHRO010000073.1:74085000-74090000 GCA_037157565.1 Thalassia testudinum | reverse complement strand
GATAGGCAGAAGGCGAGGACGACGTCTGGTATCTCATACCGACGTCTGAAAGGTGTGTATTCCGCTTTCTTCTTCCTTCCTGTCGACCGACCGTACTAAGGGAGGGAGTTGGCTGTGCGCAGGTGCGCAGTTGTCGATCGACCGACGCTTCCTTGCAGGGGTTAGGAGGTGTGCTCATGCAGAGGGGTCACGTGGTCGCTTACGCTTCGCGGCAACTGAAGCCCCATGAGCATACCTACCCTACCCACGATCTAGAGTTGGCAGCTATTGTCTTCGCGCTGAAGACACGGAGGCACTACTTGTACGGTGAGACCTTCGAGATTTTTACAGATCACAAGAGCCTCAGATATCTTTTTGACCAGAAGGAGCTCAACATGAGACAGAGACGTTGGTTGGAGCTCCTGAAGGACTACGACTGTAGCATCTCCTACCACCCGGGAAAGGCCAATGTGGTGGCTGACGCCTTGAGCCGTAAGGCGCCCGCATGCTTGGCCAGTCTGCAGTTACAGAGTTGGAGCCTTTTGGAGGAGGTGGACAGTTGGCGACCTCTAGAGTTACGAGGGTACTGTGGGGCAGTGACGGTGACACGGCAGACCAGGCCAGAGTTGATAGACCGCATCATCACGGGACAGATGGCCGATCCGTACTTGCAGTCTTTGCGCGACAGAGTACTATCAGGGGACCCAGGGGACTTCTCTTTCACAGACCAGGTGCTACGCTTGAGGGGACAGTTGTGCGTTCCCATAGACGAGGAGCTGTTGAGAGAGCTCCTGACTGAGGCACACGGTTCCAGATTAACCATACATCCCGGAAACACGAAAATGTACCATGACTTGTGACGCGAGTTTTGGTGGAGAGGGATGAAGCGGGATGTGGGTGAGTTCGTGCAGCAGTGCTTAGTGTGCCAGCAGGTGAAAGCTGAGCATCAGAGGCCTGCAGGGTCGCTTCAGCCGCTTCCAGTGCCAGAGTGGAAGTGGGAGAGCATCACCATGGACTTGGTGGTGGGCTTACCTGTTACCCAGCGAGGACACGACGCAGTCTGGGTAATAGTGGATAGATTGACGAAGACGGCACGATTTTTGCCGATCCGAGTCACTTTGGGACCAGCACAGTTGGCAGAGAGGTATATCCGTGATGTGGTGCGACTACACGGAGTTCCGCGGGAGATCGTATCCGACCGGGATACCCGCTTTACGTCCCAGTTTTGGGCTGAGTTTCAGCAGGCTTTGGGGACGAGGTTGAGGTTTAGCACGGCTTACCACCCCCAGACGGACGGACAGTCGGAACGCATGATACAGACACTTGAGGACCTTTTGCGTGCCTGTGTACTAGACTGGAGGGGCTCTTGGGAGGAGCACCTGCCCCTGGCGGAGTTTGCATACAACACCAGTTATCACTCGAGCATCGGCATGGCTCCCTACGAGGCTCTGTACGGACGGAAATGCACGGCACCCTTGAGTTGGGTTGAGGTGGGGACCAAGTGGGAGGTTGGCCCCAGGTTGATCCGGCAGAGTCAAGAGGTAGTTGAGCAGATCCAAAGACGACTCCGCACTGTCAGGAGCAGACAGAAGAGCTACGCGGATCGCAGACGCAGAGAAGTGCAGTTCGAGGTTGGGGACCACGTCTTCCTTCGTGTTTCGCCCATGAAGGGCTTACAGCAGTTTGGGGTGAGAGGGAAGCTCGCGCTGAGGTTCGTGGGGCCCTTTGAGGTCCTGGAGCGAGTTGGACCCGTTGCTTACAGACTTGCCCTTCCCCCGCAGCTTTCTGGTGTGCACGACGTGTTCCACGTTTCCAACCTCAGGAAGTACGTAGCCGATCCCAGCCACGTACTGAGTCACGAGAGCGTCGTGGTGAGCGACGACCCGACCTACCCCGAGCGGCTAGTGCAGATCCTAGACCGAGCCGTCCGCAGGTTGAGACGAAAGCAAGTACCCCTGGTAAAGGTTTTGTGGAGGAGCCAGCGGTACGAGGAGGCTACCTGGGAGCCTGAGGCGGCAATGCGGGAGCGGTAACCGGAGCTTTTCGCGGGTACGTATTTTCGGACCGGCTTCGGTCCTCTTTGATTTTCTTATGGTCATTTGGACATCCTTTTCCCGCACCCTAGTTGGCGCAAGTTCCGGGGATGAAACTTCCTTTGAGTTTGTTATATTGTAACGAATGCGTGCCCCAGACGTCTTTTAAGACGTCTGGGAGGAGGCCCAGACGTCGGTAAAGACGTCTGGGATAACATCCAGACGTCTGAACAGACGTTTGGGATCGTTTCCAGACGTCTGGAAAATAGTTATTTTCACACGGGAGAGTCGTCTGCGCGCCTGTGCGCGCAGACCCGCCATCCAGACTTCTCTCTCTCTTTTTCCCTCTCTCTCTCTGCGGCTGCAGGCGGCCTGCCACCCCCTCTCTCCTCCTCGCGCGGCCTTAAAAGGGCCATGCCTCCCCTGCCATCTCCACCGCCTCCTCCTTCTTCTCCTTCCTGTGCGCGAGAGCGAGCGGACGCGAGGGCGGCAGCGACGGCCGCAGTGAGCGCGGAGGTGCGGCGTGCGAGGGCGGAGCTCTGCCGTGAGGGCGAGCTCGCCGGGGTGGCTTGGCCGGCTGGCGGAGGGCGCAGGGGCACGGAGCGACCGGGAGAGGGACCTGCTGCGGTCTGAGCAGCAGGAGCGCGAGGTGCGACGTGGGCGACGTCGCGAGCAGAGTCCGGGTCGCGCCCTGATTCTGGAAAAATTTCCAGAATCAGACGTCTGGGTTGATAGCCAGACGGCAAGGTCGACGTCTGTAAGATCATACAGACGTCTGAAAGGTGAGTTTTCCGCCTTCTTCTTCCTTCTTGTCGACTGACCGTACTGAGGGAGGGGGGTTGGCTGTGCGCAGGTTCGCTGATTCACCATCCTTCGCGAATCAGACGTCTGGAAGTTGTACCAGACGACGGGAGTGACCTACAGACGTCCGTATGGACCATCGGACGTCTGTGATCTAGGCCAGACGTCCCCGCAGACTTCTGGACGTCTGGGAAACCACGCTGAACAGGTAATTCTCTGATCCACCGTTTAAGACGTCTGGAAGGAGTTCCAGACGTCTGATTTTGCACAATATCGTCTTTTTTGACCCGTTTAGGGCCCATTCGGGCTCCGTTTTCCCCGATTCGAGTTGCGTTATCTTCAGAATTAATTCCTCTACTCGTCTACAGTAGCTATAGACTATTTTGAGACACTCCTTGTGTTTCATCCTTGTGATAGGACCTCGTTCAGTTGCAGTCTTGAGAATCGCGGAGGCATGCGGGATTCCCGATCACGCCCCCATTACTCCCGTTGTACCTGGTAGAGTGGCTTAAGTTTATTAATAAAATCTGTTAAAGTATGGAACCATAACTAGAAGCTAGGACATTGCATGAATCCTAGGAATGAGAAATGTATGGAATGATAGCTCCTAGGTGATGCATGAATCCTAGGGCTGGAAAACTAGTTGTATGCTAGATCCTAGGATGTGACATGAACCCTAGGATGGAAGAACTAGTGGAATGTATAATACTGCAGTCTTGGAAAAATGGAAAGGAATATAAAGCTGCCTGTAATTTGAATTAACAGCTGCCTGTTATGAATAAAGAAACATGATTGAGATCATGGATTTTGAGAACGTGAATCTGGAAAGTGAAACATATGATGTTTTGAGATAAAGAGCTGGAACCCTACGGGGAATTAGGAGTGGAACTCCTGGAAAGAAAAAGGAATGGAACTGAGATGTAGTTTGTACTGTCTCTTGGGTATGCAGTACCAAGGGAAGTACCTGTACCTGTTTAGTGCAGAGTGGGTCCAGCCGTCCCAGGGACCCGGGGTTAGGATTGGCCACTCTGTACCGACTTGTTGGCCCTCGTGTACGTAGTACCGAGGAGAGCTAGTAGTGTTAGGAGAGTACTAGCTACCCCACGGGCCCCGGGGTTCTGCTAGCCTCCTTCACCGACTTGTTAGGCCCACTAGGGCAAACCAGGGTAGTCAGGCGAGGGTGCGCGGACTGTGGCGGGGCAAGGCCCCGGTTTGGTTACTGTGGAGGGGTTGGACCCCTGTTACTGAGAGGGCTCTGCCCTGGTTCCGTGCTGTGCTTTGGGCGCACCCGTTAACGGAAACGACTGACCGCGTGCCAGTGCGGACTAGCTACCTGTGCGTTTATCGCGTGTGTCATAGTCACCGTTACGTCTATCAGTGGCCTTGGGGTGGTTGACTGAGGGTAGGATCACCACGGGGGACTCTCCCGGCCAGGAGAGCACCACGTGCTACTTCTACTTTTGGAAAAGACTGCAATCAAGATCGTTCCCACGAGGACATTCGAGATCATGTAAAGGACCTGAGAAATCAATGAAATAGTGAGAAAAATTGAAAGATGTGAATAAAGGAAGTAAAAGAACATAACAGCTACTGTACACTCTACTGTTGCCTTTAGTTAGTCTGCCACTCTACTCAGCGTTTTGCTGACGTGTTACACTCGTTACCTTTTTCAGGACCAGGTGTTGAGCAGCCAGGGTCGGCGGCTGCAGAGGACGCTGGGCCGAGTAGGGTCCAGTAGAGTTTACCACAGTCTTTTGCACCTCTTTTGTTTCTGTTCTAGTGAGTAGTTTTGTTTCCGCTGTACTTTCCTTACCTGCAGTTCTTGTTATATGATAAATGTTGTTCTACTGTTGTGGTGGTACCTACTGTAGTAGTTTCTTTCCTTACTGCTGTACTTTCTTACTGTTAGTTATATTCATGCTGAATGTGATTTATTTTACTGTCTTTTTGTTACTTCCTCGTTGGATGACTAGGTCTTGGGATTAGTCAAGTCGGTCCGGTTCTCGTGTCTCGTAGGGACTCGGGAACCCGGTCATTACAATATATATATAGATATATATATACATATATATATATATACATATATATCTATATATATATAAACATATATGTAACGAATGCGTGCCCCAGACGTCTTTTAAGACGTCTGGGAGGAGGCCCAGACGTCGTTCAAGACGTCTGGGATCA
>JAZHRO010000073.1:74065000-74080000 GCA_037157565.1 Thalassia testudinum | reverse complement strand
CGACTACACGGAGTTCCGCGGGAGATCGTATCCGACCGGGATACCCGCTTTACGTCCCAGTTTTGGGCTGAGTTTCAGCAGGCTTTGGGGACGAGGTTGAGGTTTAGCACGGCTTACCACCCCCAGACGGACGGACAGTCGGAACGCATGATACAGACACTTGAGGACCTTTTGCGTGCCTGTGTACTAGACTGGAGGGGCTCTTGGGAGGAGCACCTGCCCCTGGCGGAGTTTGCATACAACACCAGTTATCACTCGAGCATCGGCATGGCTCCCTACGAGGCTCTGTACGGACGGAAATGCACGGCACCCTTGAGTTGGGTTGAGGTGGGGACCAAGTGGGAGGTTGGCCCCAGGTTGATCCGGCAGAGTCAAGAGGTAGTTGAGCAGATCCAAAGACGACTCCGCACTGTCAGGAGCAGACAGAAGAGCTACGCGGATCGCAGACGCAGAGAAGTGCAGTTCGAGGTTGGGGACCACGTCTTCCTTCGTGTTTCGCCCATGAAGGGCTTACAGCAGTTTGGGGTGAGAGGGAAGCTCGCGCTGAGGTTCGTGGGGCCCTTTGAGGTCCTGGAGCGAGTTGGACCCGTTGCTTACAGACTTGCCCTTCCCCCGCAGCTTTCTGGTGTGCACGACGTGTTCCACGTTTCCAACCTCAGGAAGTACGTAGCCGATCCCAGCCACGTACTGAGTCACGAGAGCGTCGTGGTGAGCGACGACCCGACCTACCCCGAGCGGCTAGTGCAGATCCTAGACCGAGCCGTCCGCAGGTTGAGACGAAAGCAAGTACCCCTGGTAAAGGTTTTGTGGAGGAGCCAGCGGTACGAGGAGGCTACCTGGGAGCCTGAGGCGGCAATGCGGGAGCGGTAACCGGAGCTTTTCGCGGGTACGTATTTTCGGACCGGCTTCGGTCCTCTTTGATTTTCTTATGGTCATTTGGACATCCTTTTCCCGCACCCTAGTTGGCGCAAGTTCCGGGGATGAAACTTCCTTTGAGTTTGTTATATTGTAACGAATGCGTGCCCCAGACGTCTTTTAAGACGTCTGGGAGGAGGCCCAGACGTCGGTAAAGACGTCTGGGATAACATCCAGACGTCTGAACAGACGTTTGGGATCGTTTCCAGACGTCTGGAAAATAGTTATTTTCACACGGGAGAGTCGTCTGCGCGCCTGTGCGCGCAGACCCGCCATCCAGACTTCTCTCTCTCTTTTTCCCTCTCTCTCTCTGCGGCTGCAGGCGGCCTGCCACCCCCTCTCTCCTCCTCGCGCGGCCTTAAAAGGGCCATGCCTCCCCTGCCATCTCCACCGCCTCCTCCTTCTTCTCCTTCCTGTGCGCGAGAGCGAGCGGACGCGAGGGCGGCAGCGACGGCCGCAGTGAGCGCGGAGGTGCGGCGTGCGAGGGCGGAGCTCTGCCGTGAGGGCGAGCTCGCCGGGGTGGCTTGGCCGGCTGGCGGAGGGCGCAGGGGCACGGAGCGACCGGGAGAGGGACCTGCTGCGGTCTGAGCAGCAGGAGCGCGAGGTGCGACGTGGGCGACGTCGCGAGCAGAGTCCGGGTCGCGCCCTGATTCTGGAAAAATTTCCAGAATCAGACGTCTGGGTTGATAGCCAGACGGCAAGGTCGACGTCTGTAAGATCATACAGACGTCTGAAAGGTGAGTTTTCCGCCTTCTTCTTCCTTCTTGTCGACTGACCGTACTGAGGGAGGGGGGTTGGCTGTGCGCAGGTTCGCTGATTCACCATCCTTCGCGAATCAGACGTCTGGAAGTTGTACCAGACGACGGGAGTGACCTACAGACGTCCGTATGGACCATCGGACGTCTGTGATCTAGGCCAGACGTCCCCGCAGACTTCTGGACGTCTGGGAAACCACGCTGAACAGGTAATTCTCTGATCCACCGTTTAAGACGTCTGGAAGGAGTTCCAGACGTCTGATTTTGCACAATATCGTCTTTTTTGACCCGTTTAGGGCCCATTCGGGCTCCGTTTTCCCCGATTCGAGTTGCGTTATCTTCAGAATTAATTCCCCTACTCGTCTACAGTAGCTATAGACTATTTTGAGACACTCCTTGTGTTTCATCCTTGTGATAGGACCTCGTTCAGTTGCAGTCTTGAGAATCGCGGAGGCATGCGGGATTCCCGATCACGCCCCCATTACTCCCGTTGTACCTGGTAGAGTGGCTTAAGTTTATTAATAAAATCTGTTAAAGTATGGAACCATAACTAGAAGCTAGGACATTGCATGAATCCTAGGAATGAGAAATGTATGGAATGATAGCTCCTAGGTGATGCATGAATCCTAGGGCTGGAAAACTAGTTGTATGCTAGATCCTAGGATGTGACATGAACCCTAGGATGGAAGAACTAGTGGAATGTATAATACTGCAGTCTTGGAAAAATGGAAAGGAATATAAAGCTGCCTGTAATTTGAATTAACAGCTGCCTGTTATGAATAAAGAAACATGATTGAGATCATGGATTTTGAGAACGTGAATCTGGAAAGTGAAACATATGATGTTTTGAGATAAAGAGCTGGAACCCTACGGGGAATTAGGAGTGGAACTCCTGGAAAGAAAAAGGAATGGAACTGAGATGTAGTTTGTACTGTCTCTTGGGTATGCAGTACCAAGGGAAGTACCTGTACCTGTTTAGTGCAGAGTGGGTCCAGCCGTCCCAGGGACCCGGGGTTAGGATTGGCCACTCTGTACCGACTTGTTGGCCCTCGTGTACGTAGTACCGAGGAGAGCTAGTAGTGTTAGGAGAGTACTAGCTACCCCACGGGCCCCGGGGTTCTGCTAGCCTCCTTCACCGACTTGTTAGGCCCACTAGGGCAAACCAGGGTAGTCAGGCGAGGGTGCGCGGACTGTGGCGGGGCAAGGCCCCGGTTTGGTTACTGTGGAGGGGTTGGACCCCTGTTACTGAGAGGGCTCTGCCCTGGTTCCGTGCTGTGCTTTGGGCGCACCCGTTAACGGAAACGACTGACCGCGTGCCAGTGCGGACTAGCTACCTGTGCGTTTATCGCGCGTGTCATAGTCACCGTTACGTCTATCAGTGGCCTTGGGGTGGTTGACTGAGGGTAGGATCACCACGGGGGACTCTCCCGGCCAGGAGAGCACCACGTGCTACTTCTACTTTTGGAAAAGACTGCAATCAAGATCGTTCCCACGAGGACATTCGAGATCATGTAAAGGACCTGAGAAATCAATGAAATAGTGAGAAAAATTGAAAGATGTGAATAAAGGAAGTAAAAGAACATAACAGCTACTGTACACTCTACTGTTGCCTTTAGTTAGTCTGCCACTCTACTCAGCGTTTTGCTGACGTGTTACACTCGTTACCTTTTTCAGGACCAGGTGTTGAGCAGCCAGGGTCGGCGGCTGCAGAGGACGTTGGGCCGAGTAGGGTCCAGTAGAGTTTACCACAGTCTTTTGCACCTCTTTTGTTTCTGTTCTAGTGAGTAGTTTTGTTTCCGCTGTACTTTCCTTACCTGCAGTTCTTGTTATATGATAAATGTTGTTCTACTGTTGTGGTGGTACCTACTGTAGTAGTTTCTTTCCTTACTGCTGTACTTTCTTACTGTTAGTTATATTCATGCTGAATGTGATTTATTTTACTGTCTTTTTGTTACTTCCTCGTTGGATGACTAGGTCTTGGGATTAGTCAAGTCGGTCCGGTTCTCGTGTCTCGTAGGGACTCGGGAACCCGGTCATTACAATATATATATAGATATATATATACATATATATATATATATACATATATATCTATATATATATAAACATATATGTAACGAATGCGTGCCCCAGACGTCTTTTAAGACGTCTGGGAGGAGGCCCAGACGTCGTTCAAGACGTCTGGGATCACATCCGGACGTCTGAACAGACGTCTGGGATCGTTTCCAGACGTCTGGAAAATAGTTATTTTCGCACGGGAGAGTCGTCTGCGTGCCTGTGCGCGCAGACCCGCGATTCCTCTCCCTCTCTTTTTCCCTCTCTCTCTCTGCGGCTGCAGGCGGCCTGCCACCCCCTCTCTCCTCCTCGCGCGGCCTTAAAAGGGCCACGCCTCCCCTCCCGTCTCCACCGTCTCCTCCTTCTTCTACTTCCTGTGCGCGAGAGCGAGTGGACGCGAGGGCGGCAGCGGTAGCCGCAGTGAGCGCGGAGGAGCTGCGGCGTGCGAGGGCGGAGCTCTGCCGTGAGGGCGAGCTCGCCGGAGCGGCTTGGCCGGCCGACGGAGGGCGCAGGGGGCACGGAGCGTCGCGGAGAGGGACCTGCTGCGGGCTGAGGAGCAGACGCGCGAGGTGCGACGCGGGCGGCGTCGCGAGCGGAGGCCGAGCAGGGTTCTGATTCTGGAAAAATTTCCAGAATCAGATGTCTGGGTTGATATCCAGACGGCAAGGTCGACGTCTGTAAGATCATACAGACGTCTGAAAGGTGAGTTTCCGCTTTCTTCTTCCTTCTTGTCGACTGACCGTACTGAGGGAGGGGGGTTGGCTGTGCGCAGGTTCGCTGATTCGTCATCCTTTGCGAATCAGACGTCTGGAAGTTGTACCAGACGGCGGGAGTGACCTCCAGACGTCCTGAAGGACCATGGGACGTCTGGGATCTAGGGCAGACGTCCCTGCAGACTTCTGGACGTCCGGGGAACCAAGCTGAACAGGTAATTCTCTGATCCACCGTTTAAGACGTCTGGAAGGAGTTCCAGACGTCTGATTTTGCACAGTATCATCTTTGTCGACCCGTTTAGGGCCCGTTTGGGCTCCGTTTTCCGTGATTCGAGTTGCGTTCGTTTCAGAATTAATTCCTCTACTCGCCTACAGTAGCTATACACTGTTTTGAGACACTCCTTGTGTTTGATCCTTGTGATAGGACCTCGTTCGGTTGCAGTCTTGAGAGTCGTGGAGGCGCGCGGGATTCCCGATCACGCCCCCATTACTCCCGTTGTACCTGGTAGAGTGGCTTTAAGTATTAATAAAATCTGTTAAAGTATGGAACCATAACTAGAACCTAGGGCATTGCATGAATCCTAGGAATGAGAAATATATGGAATGATAGCTCCTAGGTGTTGCATGAATCCTAGGGTCGGAAAACTAGATTGTATGATAGATCCTAGGATATGGCATGAATCCTAGGATGGAAAAACTAGTGGAATGTATATTACTGCAGTCTTGGAAAAATGGAAAGGAATATATAAAGCTGCCTGTAAATTTAATTAACAGCTGCCTGTTATGAATAAAGAAACATGTTTGAGATCATGGAATTTGAGAACGTGAATCTGGAAAGTGAAACATATGATGTTCTGAGATAAAGAGCTGGAACCCTACGGGGAATTAGCAGTGGAACTCCTGGAAAGAAAAAGGAATGGAACTGAGATGTAGTTTGTACTGTCTCTTGGGTACGTAGTACCAAGGGAAGTACCTGTACCTGTTTAGTGTAGAGTGGGGCCAGCCGCCCCAGGGACCCGAGGTTAGGATTGGCCGCTCTGTACCGACTTGTTGGCCCTCGTGTACGTAGTACCGAGGAGAGCTAGTAGTGTTAGGAGAGTACTAGCTACCCCACGGGCCCCGGGGTTCTGCTAGCCTCCTTCACCGACTTGTTAGGCCCACTAGGGCAAACCAGGGTAGTCAGGCGAGGGTGCGCGGACTGTGGAGGGGCAAGGCCCCGGTTTGGTTACTGTGGAGGGGTTGGACCCCTGTTACTGAGAGGGCTCTGCCCTGGTTCCGTGCTGTGCTTTGGGCGCACCCGTTAACGGAAACGACTGACCGCGTGCCAGTGCGGGCTAGCTACCTGTGCGTTTATTGCGCGTGTCGTAGTCACCGTTACGTCTATCAGTGACCTTGGGGTGGTTGATTGAGGGTAGGATCACCACGGGGGACTCTCCCGGCCAGGAGAGCACCGCGTGCTACTTCTACTTTTGGAAAAGACTGCAATCAAGATCGTTCCCACGAGGACATTCGAGATCAAGTAAAGGATCTGAGAAATAAATGAAATAGTGAGAAAAATTGAAAGATGTGAATAAAGGAAGTAAAAGAACATAACAGCTACTGTACACTCTACTGTTGCCTTTAGTTAGTCTGCCACTCTACTCAGCGTTTTGCTGACGTGTTACACTCGTTACCTTTTTCAGGACCAGGTGTTGAGCAGCCAGGGTCGGCGGCTGCAGAGGACGCTGGGCCGAGTAGGGTCCAGTAGAGTTTACCACAGTCTTTTGCACCTCTTTTGTTTCCGTTCTAGTGAGTAGTTTTGTTTCCGCTGTACTTTCCTTACCTGCATTTCTTGTTATATGATAAATGTTGTTCTACTGTTGTGGTGGTACCTACTGTAGTAGTTTCTTTCCTTACTGCTGTACTTTCTTACTGTTAGTTATATTCATGCTGAATGTGGTTTATTTTACTGTCTTTTGGTTACTTCCTCGTTGGACGACTAGGTCTTGGGATTAGTCGAGTCGGTCCGGTTCTCGTGTCTCGTAGGGACTCGGGAACCCGGTCGTTACAATATATATATAGATATATATATACATATATATATATATACATATATATCTATATATATATAAACATATATGTAACGAATGCGTGCCCCAGACGTCTTTTAAGACGTCTGGGAGGAGGCCCAGACGTCGTTCAAGACGTCTGGGATCACATCCGGACGTCTGAACAGACGTCTGGGATCGTTTCCAGACGTCTGGAAAATAGTTATTTTCGCACGGGAGAGTCGTCTGCGCGCATGTCTGCGTAGACCCGCGATTCCTCTCTCTCTCTCTTTTTCCCTCTCTCTCTCTGCGGCTGCAGGCGGCCTGCCACCCCCTCTCTCCTCCTCGCGCGGCCTTAAAAGGGCCACGCCTCCCCTCCCGTCTCCACCGTCTCCTCCTTGTTCTCCTTCCTGTGCGCGAGAGCGAGCGGACGCGAGGGCGGCAGCGGCGGCCGCAGTGAGCGCGGAGGTGCGGCGTGCGAGGGCGGAGCTCTGCCGTGAGGGCGAGCTCGCCGGAGCGGCTTGGCCAGTCGGCGGAGGGTGCAGGGAGCGCGGAGCGACGCGGAGAGGGACCTGCTGTGGTCTGAGCAGCAGGAGCGCGAGGTGCGACGCAGGTGGCGTCGCGAGCGGAGGCCGAGCAGGGTCCTGATTCTGGAAAAATTTCCAGAATCAGACGTCTGGGTTGATAGCCAGACGGCAAGGTCGACGTCTGTAAGATCATACAGACGTCTGAAAGGTGAGTTTTCCGCCTTCTTCTTCCTTCTTGTCGACTGACCGTACTGAGGGAGGGGGGTTGGCTGTGCGCAGGTTCGCTGATTCGCCATCCTTTGCGAATCAGACGTCTGGAAGTTGTACCAGACGGCGGGAGTGACCTACAGACGTCCGTATGGACCATCGGACGTCTGGGATCTAGGCTAGACGTCCCCGCAGACTTCTGGACGTCTGGGAAACCACGCTGAACAACTAATTCTCTGATCCACCGTTTAAGACGTCTGGAAGGAGTTCCAGACGTCTGATTTTGCACAGTATCGTCTTTTTCGACACGTTTAGGGCCCGTTCGGGCTCCGTTTTCCGCGATTCGAGTTGCGTTCTTTTCAGAATTAATTCCTCTACCCGTATATAGTAGCTATACACTGTTTTGAGACACTCCTTATGTTTGATCCTTGTGATCGGACCTCGTTCAGTTGCAGTCTTGAGAGTCGCGGAGGCACGCGGGATTCCCGATCACGCCCCCATTACTCCCGTTGTACCTGGTAGAGTGGCTTAAGTTTATTAATAAAATCTGTTAAAGTATGGAACCATATCTAGAAGCTAGGACATTGCATGAATCCTAGGAATGAGAAATGTATGGAATGATAGCTCCTAGGTGATGCATGAATCCTAGGGCTGGAAAACTAGTTGTATGCTAGATCCTAGGATGTGACATGAACCCTAGGATGGAAGAACTAGTGGAATGTATAATACTGCAGTCTTGGAAAAATGGAAAGGAATATAAAGCTGCCTGTAATTTGAATTAACAGCTGCCTGTTATGAATAAAGAAACATGATTGAGATCATGGATTTTGAGAACGTGAATCTGGAAAGTGAAACATATGATGTTCTGGAACCCTACGGGGAAGTAGGAGTGGAACTCCTGCAAATCGAATGGAATAGAATTGAGGAAGTGAGCTGGCCCTTGAGTACGGAATACCAACGAGAGCGACTGTCCCCCTGTTTAGTGCAGAGCTGAGCTAGCCACCCCAGGGACCCGGGCGTTAGGACTGGCCACTCTGTACCGACTTGTTGGCCCTCATGTACGTAGTACCGAGGAGAGCTAGTAGTGTTAGGAGAGTACTAGCTACCCCACGGGTCCCGGGGTTCTGCTAGCCTCCTTCACCGACTTAGGCCCACTAGGGCAAACCAGGGTAGTCAGGCGAGGGTGCGCGGACTGTGGAGGGGCAAGGCCCCGGTTTGGTTACTGTGGAGGGGTTGGACCCCTGTTACTGAGAGGGGTCTGCCCTGGTTCCGTGCTGTGCTTTGGGCGCACCCGTTAATGGAAACGACTGACCGCGTGCCAGTGCGGGCTAGCTACCTGTGCGTTTATCGCGCGTTCCGTAGTCACCGTTACGTCTGTCAGTGACCTTGGGGTGGTTGACTGAGGGTAGGATCACCACGGGGGACTCTCTCGGCCAGGAGAGCACCACGTGCTACTTCTACTTTTGGAAAAGACTGCAATCAAGATCGTTCCCACGAGGACATTCGAGATCAAGTGAAGGATCTGAGAAATAAATGAAATAGTGAGAAAATTGAAAGATGTGAATAAAGGAAGTAATAGAACATAACAGCTACTGTACACTCTACTGTTGCCTTTAGTTAGTTTTCCACTCTACTCAGCGTTTTGCTGACGTGTTACACTCGTTACCTTTTTCAGGACCAGGTGTTGAGCAGCCAGGGTCGGCGGCTGCAGAGGACGCTGGGCCAAGTAGGGTCCAGTAGAGTTTACCACAGTCCTTGTACCTCTTTTGTTTCTGTTTTAGTGAGTAGTTTTTTGTTTCTGCTGTACTTTCTTGACCTGCAGTTCTTGTTATATGATAGATGTTGTTTTACTGTTGTGGTGGTACCTACTGTAGTAGTTTCTTTCCTTACTGCTGTACTTTCTTACTGTTAGTTATATTCATGCCAAATGTGGTTTATTTTACTGTCTTTTGGTTACTTCCTCGTTGGACGACTAGGTCATGGGATTAGTCGAGTCGGTCCGGTTCTCGTGTCTCGTAGGGACTCGGGAACCGGGTCGTTACAAGATGGTATCAGAGCAAGGTCATCCCGAGAAGTGAATCAACTGACTGGAAAATAACCAATTCACATGTTTATAGCTAGAGTAGCCACCACAACATGTCTCTTGACATGAGCTCTTAGAAGTTTTGTTAGGTACCGTTTGTTTTGACGTTTCATTTTTTTTTCGCGTCTCCTTGCAGGAGATGCCTCGTCGCGGGACTGGCGAGACTTGCCGTGGGCGCGGCCGAGGGCGAGGTCGGCGAGGTGGACATGCTGTCGTTGACGTCTCGGTGGATCAGCCACGACTCCCTGGCATCCAGGCCCAGGACCTCGCCAGACTAATACGGGATATTGTACGAGAGGAGCTCCACCCACCGCCCCGAGCACCTCCTCCTGGGGTTGCAGAGGGGGAGTCCTCTGTGGGACCACGTGACTGATGCGGTGCTGGACACGAGGGAGGGGATGGGCCCCTGCCACCCCCACCTTCCTCCGACACTTCTGTACACGAGGCACCTTCGCCTGGAGGTGCACCAGCACCTCCCCTACAGCGCCACTTCGAGCTTTTCGGACAGTTCCGGAAGCTGAAGCCCCCCTCCTTCAAGGCGGATGAGGACCCGACCGAGGCAGAGGACTGGCTTGAGCAGCTGGAGAAGATCTTCGACACCCTTCGCCCCCCGGTGGAGTGCCGCGTGACCTTTGCCACGTACCAGCTGGAGAGTGCGGCACACCGGTGGTGGAGGGCGGTCCGGGGACAGGAGAGGGACGAGCCGACGTGGGACCAGTTCGTCACCCTCTTCTGCGAGCAGTACGTTCCCCAGACGTGGCAGGACCAGAGGAGGCGAAAGTTCCACACTCTCCACCAAGGGACGATGACCATGAGCGCGTACCGCACGCGTTTCTTGGAGCTGTCCCGCTTTGCCGGGACAGCGGTAGCCACTGAGGAGGTGCGCCTTTGGAGGTTCACCGAGGGGCTTCGGCCTACGATCCGGGGATATGTCAAACCCCTGAAGCTGCCGACATTTTCGAGGGTGGTAGAGGCAGCTATGACTTACGAGGAGACCAACCCGTCCGCGCGAGAGACCGACGGCGGGCGGAAGAGGCCCTTTCAGCCAGACTTCTCACAGGGCCGGCGAGAATGGAGACACGTGACGTCCGCAGGAGAGCCGTCACGCTGTGCAGGGCCATCAGTGGCCTTTGGGGGCCCTCGACAGGGGCCAGTCGCCAGCACTGGACCCCCGCCTAGCCGACAGCAGGGACTCACTGAGGGCGGGAGTCGGGTTCCCCTCTGCTACCAGTGTGGCCAGCCGGGCCACGTCAGGAGGGACTGCCCGTCTAGGGCAGGAGGTCAGCAGATACTTCCTGCGCAGAGCACTGGAGGGCGCGCAGGAGGCCGCGGTTCCCAGGCGCGAGGAGGAGGACAGCAGTCGCGAGGAGGGTACCGGCCAGCACCTACCCGTCCGACGTAGAGTGTGGCTGCTTCGTTCGCACCTAGGGCTGAGGGGCGTATCAACGCCCTAACACACTGGGATGGCAGAGCATCGGGATCCGTGGTAGCAGGTATGGTTTCAGTTTCTGGCAGACTCGTTTACACGCTTTTCGATTCCGGCGCTACGCACTCGTTTGTTGCAGCCAGTTTCGCAGTGTGTTTGGACCAGGATTATACACTGTTAGAGAATCCGTTCGTAATCAAAGGTCCGAGTGGTCAGCTGTTTGTAGATGAGGAGGTGTACACGGGTTGCGAGGTCAGCATCGAGGCACTACTTGTACGGTGAGACCTTCGAGATTTTTACAGATCACAACAGCCTCAGATATCTTTCTGACCAGAAGGAGCTCAACATGAGACAGAGACGTTGGTTGGAGCTCCTGAAGGACTACGACTGCAGCATCTCCTACCACCCAGGAAAGGCCAATGTGGTGGCTGACGCCTTGAGCCGTAAGGCGCCCGCACACTTGGCCAGTCTACAGTTACAGGGTTGGAGCCTTTTGGAGGAGGTGGGCAGTTGGCGACCTCTAGAGTTACGAGGGTACTGTGGGGCAGTGACGGTGACACGGCAGACCAGGCCAGAGTTGATAGACCGCATCATCACGGGACAGATGGCCGATCCGTACTTGCAGTCTTTGCGCGACAGAGTACTATCAGGGGACCCAGGGGACTTCTCTTTCACTGACCAGGTGTTACGCTTGAGGGGACGGTTGTGTGTCCCCAGAGACGAGGAGCTGTTGAGAGAGCTCCTGACTGAGGCACACGGTTCCAGATTCACCATACATCCCGGAAACACGAAAATGTACCATGACTTGAGATCCGAGTTCTGGTGGAGAGGGATGAAGCGGGATGTGGGTGAGTTCGTGCAGCAGTACTTAGTGTGCCAGCAGGTGAAAGCCGAGCATCAGAGGCCTGCAGGGCCGCTTCAGCCGCTTCCAGTGCCAGAGTGGAAGTGGGAGAGCATCACCATGGACTTGGTGGTGGGCTTACCTGTTACCCAGCGAGGACACGACGCAGTCTGGGTAATAGTGGATAGATTGACGAAGACGGCACGATTCTTGCCGATCTGAGTCACTTTGGGACCAGCACAGTTGGCAGAGAGGTATATCCGTGATGTGGTACGACTACACGGAGTTCCGCGGGAGATCGTATCCGACCGGGATACCCGCTTTACGTCCCAGTTTTGGGCTGAGTTTCAGCAGGCTTTGGGGACGAGGTTGAGGTTTAGCACGGCTTACCACCCCCAGACGGACGGACAGTCGGAACGCACGATACAGACACTTGAGGACCTTTTGCATGCCTGTGTACTAGACTGGAGGGGCTCTTGGGAGGAGCACCTGCCCCTGGCGGGGTTTGCATACAACAACAGTTATCACTCGAGCATCGGCATGGCTCCTTACGAGGCTTTGTACGGACGGAAATGCACGGCACCCTTGAGTTGGGTTGAGGTGGGGACCAAGTGGGAGGTTGGCCCCAGGTTGATCCGGCAGAGTCAGGAGGTAGTTGAGCAGATCCACAGACGACTCCGCACTGTCAGGAGCAGACAGAAGAGCTTCGCGGATCGCAGACGCAGAGAGGTGCAGTTCGAGGTTGGGGACCACGTCTTCCTTCGTGTTTCGCCCATGAAGGGCTTACAGCGGTTTGGGATGAGAGGGAAGCTCGCGCCGAGGTTCGTGGGGCCCTTTGAGGTCCTGGAGCGAGTTGGACCCATTTCTTACAGACTTGCCCTTCCCCCGCAGCTTTCTGGTGTGCACGATGTGTTCCACGTTTCCAACCTCAGGAAGTACGTAGCCGATCCCAGCCACGTACTGAGTCACGAGAGCGTCGAGGTGAGCGACGACCTGACCTACCCCGAGCAGCCAGTGCAGATCCTAGACCGAGCCGTCCGCAGGTTGAGACGAAAGCAAGTACCCCTGGTAAAGGTTTTGTGGAGGAGCCAGCGATACGAGGAGGCTACCTGGGAGCCTGAGGCGGCAATGCGGGAGCGGTACCCGGAGCTTTTCGCGGTTACGTCTTTTCGGACCGGCTTCGGTCCTCTTTGAGTTTGTTATGGTTATTTGGACATCTTTTTCCCGCACCATAGTTGGCGCAAGTTTCGGGGACGAAACTTCCTTTGAGTTTGTTATATTGTAGCGAACGCGTGCCCCAGACGCCTTTTAAGACGTCTGGGAGGTGGCCCAGACGTCTGACAAGACGTCTGGGATCACATCCAGTCGTCTGACCAGACGTCCGGGATCTTTTACAGACGTCTGGAGAACAGTTATGTTCGCACGGGAGATTCGCCTGCGCGCCTGTGCGCGCAGACCTGCGATTCCTCTCTCTCTCTCTCTGCGGCTGCAGGCGCGCTGCGACCGCCCTCTCTCTCTCCTCTCCGCGCGGCGTTAAAAGGGGGCGCGCCTCCCCTCCCGTCTCCACCGTCTCCTCCTCCTTCTCCTTCCTGTGCGCGAGAGTGAGCGGACGCGAGGGCGGCAGCGGTAGCCGCAGTGAGCGCGGAGGAGCTGCGGCGTGCGAGGGCGGAGCTCTGCCGTGAGGGCGAGCTCGCCGGAGCGGCTTGGCCGGCCGACGGAGGGCGCAGGGGGCACGGAGCGTCGCGGAGAGGGACCTGCTGCGGGCTGAGGAGCAGACGCGCGAGGTGCGACGCGGGCGGCGTCGCGAGCGGAGGCCGAGCAGGGTTCTGATTCTGGAAAAATTTCCAGAATCAGACGTCTGGGTTGATATCCAGACGGCAAGGTCGACATCTGTAAGATCATACAGACGTCTGAAAGGTGAGTTTCCGCTTTCTTCTTCCTTCTTGTCGACTGACCGTACTGAGGGAGGGGGGTTGGCTGTGCGCAGGTTCGCTGATTCGTCATCCTTTGCGAATCAGACGTCTGGAAGTTGTACCAGACGGCGGGAGTGACCTCCAGACGTCCTGAAGGACCATCGGACGTCTGGGATCTAGGGCAGACGTCCCTGCAGACTTCTAGACGTCCGGGGAACCAAGCTGAACAGGTAATTCTCTGATCGACCGTTTAAGACGTCTGGAAGGAGTTCCAGACGTCTGATTTTGCACAGTATCATCTTTCTCGACCCGCTTAGGGCCCGTTTGGGCTCCGTTTTCCGTGATTCGAGTTGCGTTCGTTTCAGAATTAATTCCTCTACCCGCCTACAGTAGCTATACACTGTTTTGAGACACTCCTTGTGTTTGATCCTTGTGATAGGACCTCGTTCGGTTGCAGTCTTGAGAGTCGCGGAGGCGCGCGGGATTCCCGATCACGCCCCCATTACTCCCGTTGTACCTGGTAGAGTGGCTTTAAGTATTAATAAAATCTGTTAAAGTATGGAACCATAACTAGAACCTAGGGCATTGCATGAATCCTAGGAATGAGAAATATATGGAATGATAGCTCCTAGGTGTTGCATGAATCCTAGGGTCGGAAAACTAGATTGTATGATAGATCCTAGGATATGGCATGAATCCTAGGATGGAAAAACTAGTGGAATGTATATTACTGCAGTCTTGGAAAAATGGAAAGGAATATATAAAGCTACCTATAAATTTAATTAACAGCTGCCTGTTATGAATAAAGAAACATGTTTGAGATCATGGAATTTGAGAACGTGAATCTGGAAAGTGAAACATATGATGTTCTGAGATAAAGAGCTGGAACCCTACGGGGAATTAGGAGTGGAACTCCTGGAAAGAAAAAGGAATGGAACTGAGATGTAGTTTGTACTGTCTCTTGGGTACGCAGTACCAAGGGAAGTACCTGTACCTGTTTAGTGTAGAGTGGGGCCAGCCGCCCCAGGGACCCGAGGTTAGGATTGGCCGCTCTGTACCGACTTGTTGGCCCTCGTGTACGTAGTACCGAGGAGAGCTAGTAGTGTTAGGAGAGTACTAGCTACCCCACGGGCCCCGGGGTTCTGCTAGCCTCCTTCACCGACTTGTTAGGCCCACTACGGCAAACCAGGGTAGTCAGGCGAGGGTGCGCGGACTGTGGAGGGGCAAGGCCCCGGTTTGGTTACTGTGGAGGGGTTGGACCCCTGTTACTGAGAGGGCTCTGCCCTGGTTCCGTGCTGTGCTTTGGGCGCACCCGTTAACGGAAACGACTGACCGCGTGCCAGTGCGGGCTAGCTACCTGTGCGTTTATCGCGCGTGCCGTAGTCACCGTTACGTCTGTCAGTGACCTTGGGGTGGTTGACTGAGGGTAGGATCACCACGGGAGACTCTACCGGCCAGGAGAGCACCACGTGCTACTTCTACTTTTGGAAAAGACTGCAATCAAGATCGTTCCCACGAGGACATTCGAGATCAAGTAA
>JAZHRO010000073.1:73762500-74060000 GCA_037157565.1 Thalassia testudinum | reverse complement strand
CCCGCCACCCCCACCTTCCTCCGACACTTCTGTACACGAGGCACCTTCGCCTGGAGGTGCACCAGCACCTCCCCTACAGCGCCACTTCGAGCTTTTCGGACAATTCCGGAAGCTGAAGCCCCCCACCTTCAAGGGGGATGAGGACCCGACCGAGGCAGAGGACTGGCTCGAGCAGCTGGAGAAGATCTTCGACACCCTTCGCCCCCCGGTGGAGTGTCGCGTGGCCTTTGCCACGTACCAGCTGGAGAGTGCGGCACACCAGTGGTGGAGGGCGGTCCGGGGACAGGAGTGGGACGAGCTGACGTGGGACCAGTTCGTCACCCTCTTCTGCGAGCAGTACTTTCCCCAGAAGTGGCAGGACCAGAGGAGGCGGGAGTTCCACACTCTCCGCCAAGGGACGATGACTGTGAGCGCGTATCGCACGCGTTTCTTGGAGCTGTCCCGCTTTGCAGCGACAGTGGTAGCCACTGAGGAGGAGCGCCTTTGGAGGTTCACCAAGGGGCTCCGGCCTGCGATCCGGGGTTATGTCAAACCCGTGAAGCTGCCGACGTTTTCGAGGGTGGTAGAGGCAGCTATGACTTACGAGGAGACCAACCCGTCCGCGCGAGAGACCGACGGCGGGTGGAAGAGGCCCTTTCAGCCAGACTTCTCACCGGGCCGGCGAGAAAGGAGACACGTGGCGTCCACAGGAGAGCCGTCACGTTGTGCAGGGCCATCAGTGGCCTTTGGGGGCCCTCGACAGGGGCCAGTCGCCAGCACCGGACCCCCGCCTAGCCGACAGCAGGGACTCACTGAAGGCGGGAGTCGGGTTCCCCACTGCTACCAGTGTGGCCAGCCGGGCCACGTCAGGAGGGACTGCCCATCTAGGGCAGGAGGTCAGCAGATACTTCCCGTGCAGAGCACTGGAGGGCGCGCAGGAGGCCGCGGTTCCCAGGCACGAGGAGGAGGACAGCAGTCGCGAGGAGGGTACCGGCCAGCACCTACCTGTCCGACGCAGAGTGTGACTGCTTCGTCCGCACCTAGAGCTGAGGGGCGTATCAACGCCCTAACACACAGGGACGCCAGGGCATCGGGATCCGTGGTAGCAGGTATGGTTTCAGTTTCTGGCAGACTCGTTTACATGCTTTTCGATTCCGGCACTACGCACTCGTTTGTCGCAGCCAGTTTCGCAGTTAGTTTGGACCAGGATTATACACTGTTAGAGAATCCGTTCGTAATTAGAGGTCCGAGTGGTCAGCTATTTGTAGCTGAGGAGGTGTACACGGGTTGCGAGGTCTGCATCGGGGGACATAGCCTGCCAGCTGACCTGATTATGATACAGATGGAGGACTTTGGAGTGATTTTGGGGATGGATTGGCTGTCCGCTTACCACGCCTTGGTAGACTGTTTTGAGAGGAAGATTGTCTTCCCCATTCCGGAGTTGCCTTCTTTCGAGTTTCACGGGCAGCCAGTGGACGGAGGTTTCAGGTGCATTTCGGCACTTCGGGCGGCGAGACTTTTGAGCCAGGGGTGTGAGGGCTTCCTAGCCTGTGTGGTGGCAGAGCCCAGCCCTGTGGCAGACTTCCAGAGCATCCCGGTGGTCAGAGAGTTCCCCGACGTGTTTCCTGAAGAGTTACCAGGACTACCGCCCGAGCGTGAGATCGAGTTTGAGATCTCACTAGTACCAGGGACCAGCCCCATCTCCACCGCGCCATACAGGATGGCACCGCTTGAGCTGCGAGAGCTCAAGTCCCAGTTGCAGGACCTTTTGGAGAAAGGTTTCGTGAGGCCCAGTGCGTCTCCCTGGGGAGCCCCGGTACTGTTTGTGAAGAAGAAGGATGGGACCCTACGCCTTTGTGTGGACTACCGACAGCTGAATAGGGTCACCATCAAGAACAGATATCTGCTGCCGAGGATCGATGATTTGTTTGACCAGTTGCGGGGTGCCACGATGTTTTACAAGATAGACTTGAGGTCTGGATACCACCAGTTGAGGATCAGGGAGACCGACGTCTCCAAGACAGCTTTCCGCACCCGGTACAGACACTACGAGTTTTTGGTCATGCCGTTTGGGCTGACCAATGCCCCCGCTGCTTTCATGGACCTGATGAACAGGGTGTTTAGACCGTAGTTGGATCAGTTCGTGGTGGTTTTCATAGATGATGTGCTCATCTATTCTAGAGATCGAACGCAGCACGGACAGCACTTGCGGATGGTTCTGGACACTCTGAGACGACGCAGGCTGTACGCCAAATACAGCAAGTGCGAGTTCTGGTTGAGGGAGGTGACCTTTTTGGGTCATGTGATCTCTGGAGACGGCCTGGCGGTGGATCCCGCCAAGGTCGAGGCAGTGCTCAGGTGGGAGAGACCGCGTTCAGTCACTGAGATTCGCAGTTTCCTGGGACTGGCAGGTTACTACAGACGGTTCATCAGAGGATTTTCGCAGATTGCGCGTCCTATGACACAGTTGACCCGGAAGGACGTGCCTTTTGCTTGGACAGATGCCTGTGAGGCGTGTTTTCTGGAACTGAAGGAGAGGTTGACCTCGGCTCCCGTGCTCACCATCCCTGACAGTAGTGGCGGGTTCGTTGTGTACACGGACGCTTCCTTGCAAGGGTTAGGAGGTGTGCTCATGCAGAGGGGTCATGTTGTCGCTTACGCTTCGCGGCAACTGAAGCCCCATGAGCATACCTACCCTACCCACGACCTAGAGTTGGCAGCTGTTGTCTTTGCGCTGAAGACATGGAGGCACTACTTGTACTGTGAGACCTTCGAGATTTTTACAGATCACAAGAGCCTCAGATATCTTTTTGACCAGAAGGAGCTCAACATGGGACAGAGATGTTGGTTGGAGCTCCTGAAGGACTACGATTGCAGCATCTCCTACCACCCGGGAAAGGCCAATGTGGTGGCTGACGCCTTGAGCCGTAAGGCGCCCGCACGCTTGGCCAGTCTACAGTTACAGAGTTGGAGCCTTTTGGAGGAGGTGGGCAGTTGGCGACATCTAGAGTTACGAGGATATTGTGGGGGCAGTGAAGGTGACACGGCAGACCAGGCCAGAGCTGATAGACCGTATCATCACAGGACGGATGGCTGATCCGTACTTGCAGTCCTTGCGCGACAGAGTACTATCAGGGGACCCAGGGGACTTCTCTTTCACAGACCAAGTGTTACGCTTGAGGGGACGGTTGTGCGTTCCCAGAGACGAGGAGCTGTTGAGAGAGCTCCTGACTGAGGCACACGATTCCAGATTCACCATACATCCCGGAAACACGAAAATGTACCATGACTTGAGACGCGAGTTTTGGTGGAGAGGGATGAAGCGGGATGTGGGTGAGTTCGTGCAGCAGTGCTTAGTGTGCCGGCAGGTGAAAGCCGAGCATCAGAGGCCTGCAGGGCCGCTTCAGCCGCTTCCAGTGCCAGAGTGGAAGTGGGAGAGCATCACCATGGACTTGGTGGTGGGCTTACCTGTTACCCAGCGGAGACACGACGCAGTCTGGGTAATAGTGGATAGATTGACGAAGACGACGCGATTCTTGCCGATTCGAGTCACTTTGGGACCAGCACAGTTGGCAGAGAGGTATATCCGTGATGTGGTGCGACTACAAGGAGTTCCGCGGGAGATCGTATCCGACCGGGATACCCGCTTTACGTCCCAGTTTTGGGCTGAGTTTCAGCAGGCCTTGGGGACGAGGTTGAGGTTTAGCACAGCTTACCACCCCCAGACGGATGGACAGTCTGAGCGCACGATACAGACACTCGAGGACCTTTTGCGTGCCTGTGTACTGGACTGGAGGGGCTCTTGGGAGGAGCACCTGCCCCTAGCAGAGTTTGCATACAACAACAGTTATCACTCGAGCATCGGCATGGCTCCCTACGAGGCTTTGTACGGACGGAGGTGTACGGCACCCTTGAGTTGGGTTGAGGTGGGGACCAAGTGGGAGGTTGGCCCCAGGTTGATCCGGCAGAGTCAGGAGGTAGTTGAGCAGATCCACAGACGACTCCGCACTTCAGGAGGAGACAGAAGAGCTACGCGGATCGGAGACGCAGAGAGGTACAATTTGAGATTGGGGACCACGTCTTCCTTCGTGTTTCACCCATGAAGGGCCTACAGCGGTTTGGGGTGAGAGGGAAGCTCGTGCCGAGGTTCGTGGGGCCCTTTGAGGTCCTGGAGCGGGTTGGACCCGTTGCTTACCGACTTGCCCTCCCCCCGTAGTTTTCTGGTGTGCACGACGTGTTCCACGTGTCCAACCTCAGGAAGTACGTAGCCGATCCCAGCCACGTACTGAGTCACGAGAGCGTCGTGGTGAGCGACGGCCTGACCTACCCCGAGCGGCCAGTGCAGATCCTAGACCGAGCCGTCTGCAGTTTGAGAAGAAAGCAAGTACCCCTGGTAAAGGTTTTGTGGAGGAGCCAGCGGTACGAGGAGGCTACCTGGGAGCCTGAGGCGGCAATGCGGGAGCGGTACCCAGAGCTTTCCGCGGGTACGTCTTTACGGACCGGGTTCGGTCCTCTTTGAGTTTGTTATGGTTATTTGGACGTCTTTTCCCGGACCCTAGTTGGCGCAAGTTTTGGGGACGAAACTTCCTTTGAGTTTGTTATATTGTTACAAACGCGTGCCCCGGACGTATTTTAAGACGTCTGGGAGGTGGCCCAGACGTCTGACCAGACGTCTGGGATCACATCCAGACTTCTTGCCAGACGTCTGGGATCACATCCAGACTTCTTGCCAGACGTCTGGGATGGTTTATAGACGTCTGAAAGACCGTTATCATCCACACCCGCGAGTCGTCTGTGCGCCTGCGTGTGCAGACCGCATATTCGTTATTCCCTCTTTTTCTTCTGCGGCTGCAGACGCCTGCCGCGCCTTCTGTCTCTCCTCTCTGTGCGGCCTTAAAAGGGCCACGCCTCCCCTCCCGTATCCACCGTCTCCTTCTTCTTCTCCTTCCTGTGCATGAGAGCGAGCGAGCGCGAGGGCTGCAGCGGCGGCCGCAGCGAGCGCGAAGGAGGTGCGGCGTGCGAGGGTGGAGCTCTGCCGTGAGGGCGAGCTCGCCGGAGCGGCTTGGCTGGCCGGCGGAGGGCGCAGGGGCGCGGAACGACGTGGAGAGGGACCTGCTACAGTCTGAGCAGCAGGAGCGTGAGGTACGACGCGGGCGGCGTCGCGAGCAGAGTCCGGTTCGCACCCTGATTCTGGAAAAATTTCCAGAATCAGACGTCTGGGTTGATAGGCAGACGGCGAGGACGATGTCTGGTATCTCATACAGACGTCTGAAAGGTGAGTATTCCGTTTTCTTCTTCCTTCCTGTCGACTGACCGTACTGAGGGAGGGAGTTGGCTGTGCGCAGGCTCGTTGATTCGCCATCCTTTGCGAATCAGACGTCTGGAAGTTGTACTAGACGACTTGAGTGACCTCCAGACGTCCGGGGTGACCATCGGACGTCTGTTAGATAGGCCAGACGTTCCCGCAGACTTCTGGACGTCTGGGGAACCACGCTGAACAGGTAATTCTCTGATCCACTTTATAAGACGTCTGGAATAAGTTCCAGACGTCTGATTTTGCACAGTATCGTCTTTTTCGACCCGTTTAGGGCCCGTTCGGGCTCCGTTTTCCGTGATTCGTGTTGCGTTCTTTTAAAAATTAATTCCTCTACCCGTCTACAGTAGCTATACACCGTTTTGAGACACTCCCTGTGTTTGATCCTTGTGATAGGACCTCGTTCAGTTGCTGTCTTGGGAGTCGCGGAGGCACGCGGGATTCCCGATCACGGCCCCATTACTCCCGTTGTACCTGGTAGAGTGGCTTAAGTTTATTATTAAAATCTGTTAAAGTATGGAACCATAACTAGAATCTAGGACATTGCATGAATCCTAAGAATGAGAAATGTATGGAATGATAGCTCCCAGGTGATGCATGAATCCTAGGGCTGGAAACTAGTTGTCTGCTAGATCCTAGGATGTGGCATGAACCCTAGGATGGAAAAACTAGTGGAATGTATAATACTGCAGTCTTGGAAAAATGGAAAGGAATATAAAGCTGCCTGTAAATTGAATTAACAGCTGCCTGTTATGAATAAAGAAACATGATTGAGATCATGGATTGTGAGAACGTGAAACTGGAAAGTGAAACATATGATGTTCTGAGATAAAGAGCTGGGACCCTACGGGGAATTAGGAGTGGAACTCCTGGAAAGAAAAAGGAATGGAACTGAGATGTAGTTTGTACTGTCTCTTGGGTACGCAGTACCAAGGGAAGTACCTGTACCTGTTTAGTGCAGAGTGGGGCCAGCCACCCCAGGGACCCGGGGGTTAGGATTGGCCGCTCTGTACCAACTTGTTGGCCCTCGTGTATGTATTATCGAGGAGAGCTACTAGTGTTAGGAGAGTACTAGCTACCCCACGGGCCCCGGGGTTCTGCTAGCCTCCTTCACCGACTTGTTAGGCCCACTAGGGCAAACCAGGGTAGTCAGGCGAGGGTGCGCGGACTGTGGAGGGGCAAAGCCCTGGTTTGGTTACTGTGGAGGGGTTGGACCCCTGTTACTGAGAGGGCTCTGCCCTGGTTCCGTGCTGTGCTTTGGGCGCACCCGTTAACGGAAACGACTGACCGCGTGCCAGTGCGGGCTAGCTACCTGTGCGTTTATCGCGCGTGCCGTAGTCACCGTTACGTCTGTCAGTGACCTTGGGGTGGTTGACTGAGGGTAGGATCACCACGGGGGACTCTCCCAGCCAGGAGAGCACCACGTGCTACTTCTACTTTTGGAAAAGACTGCAATCAAGATCGTTCCCACGAGGACATTCGAGATCAAGTAAAGGATCTGAGAAATAAATGAAATAGTGAGAAAATTGAAAGATGTGAATAAAGGAAGTAATAGAACATAACAGCTACTGTACACTCTACTGTTGCCTTTAGTTAGTTTGCCACTCTACTCAGCGTTTTGCTAACGTGTTACACTCGTTACCCTTTTCAGGACCAGGTGTTGAGCAGCCAGGGTCGGCGGCTGCAGAGGACGCTGGGCCGAGTAGGGTCCAGTAGAGTTACCATAGTCTTTTGTACCTCTTTTGTTTCTGTTCTTGTGAGTAGTTTTTGTTTCCGCTGTACCTTCTTTACCTGCAGTTCTTGTTATATGATAAATGTTGTTCTATTGTTGTGGTGGTACCTACTGAAGTAGTTTCTTTCCTTACTGCTGTACTTTCTTACTGTTAGTTATATTCATGCTGAATGTGGTTTATTTTACTGTCTTTTGGTTACTTCCTCGTTGGACGACTAGGTCTTGGGATTAGTCGAGTCTGCCCGGTTCTCGTGTCTCGTAGGGACTCGGGAACCGGGTCGTTACACGCCCCCATTACTCCCGTTGTACCTGGTAGAGTGGCTTAAGTTTATTATTAAAATCTGTTAAAGTATGGAACCATAACTAGAATCTAGGACATTGCATGAATCCTAGGAATGAGAAATGCATGGAATGATAGCTCCTAGGTGATGCATGAATCCTAGGGCTGGAAAACTAGTTGTATGCTAGATCCTAGGATGTGGCATGAATCCTAGGATGGAAAAACTAGTGGAATGTATAATACTGCAGTCTTGGAAAAATGGAAAGGAACATAAAGCTGCCTGTAAATTGAATTAACAGCTGCCTGTTGTGAATAGATAACGTGGTTGAGAACATGGATTGTAAGAATGTGAAACTGGAAAGTGAAACCTGGATGTTTGAGTAAAAAGGATGGAACCCTACGGGGAAGTAGGAGTAGAACTCCTGGAAGGTGAATGGAATAGTTTTGGGGAAGTGAGCTGGCCCTTGAGTACGGAGTACCAAGGAGAGCGACTGTCCCCCTATTTAGTGCAGAGCGGAGCTAGCCGCCCTAGGGACCCGGGGTTAGGACTGGCCACTCTGTACCGACTTGTTGGCCCTCGTGTACGTAGTACCGAGGAGAGCTAGTAGTGTTAGGAGAGTACTAGCTACCCCACGGGCCCCGGGGTTCTGCTAGCCTCCTTCACCGACTTGTTAGGCCCACTACGGCAAACCAGGGTAGTCAGGCGAGGGTGCGCGGACTGTGGAGGGGCAAGGCCCCGGTTTGGTTACTGTGGAGGGGTTGGACCCCTGTTACTGAGAGGGCTCTGCCCTGGTTCCGTGCTGTGCTTTGGGCGCACCCATTAAAGGAAACGATTGACCGCGTGCCAGTGCGGGCTAGCTACCTGTGCGTTTATCGTGCGTGCTGTAGTCACCGTTACGTCTATCAGTGACCTTGGGGTGGTTGACTGAGGGTAGGATAATCACGGGGGACTCTCCCGGCCAGGAGAGCACCACGTGCTACTTCTACTTTTGGAAAAGACTGCAATCAAGATCGTTCCCACGAGGACATTCGAGATCAAGTAAAGGATCTGAGAAATAAATGAAATAGTGAGAAAATTGAAAGATGTGAATAAAGGAAGTAATAGAACATAACAACTACCGTACACTCTACTGTTGTCTTTAGTTAGTGTGCCACTCTACTCAGCGTTTTGCTGACGTGTTACACTCGTTACCTTTTTCAGGACCAGGTGTTGAGCAGCCAGGGTCAGCGGCTGCAGAGGACGCTGGGCCGAGTAGGGTCCAGTAGAGTTTACCACAGTCTTTTGTACCTATTTTGTTTCTGTTATAGTGAGTAGTTCTTGTTTCCGCTGTACTTTCGTTACCTGCAGTTCTTGTTATATGATAAATGTTGTTCTACTGTTGTGGTGGTATCTACTGTAGTAGTTTCTTTCCTTACTGCTGTACCTCCTTACTGTTAGTTATATTCATGTTGAATGTGGTTTATTTTACTGCACTTTTGGTTACTTTCTCATTGGACGACTAGGTCTTGGGATTAGTCGAGTCGGTCCGGTTCTCGTGTCTCGTAGGGACTCGGGAACCGGGTCGTTACAAGATGGTATCAGAGCATGGTCGTCCCGAGAAGTGAATCAACTGACTGGAAAATAACCAATTCACATGTTTATAGCTAGAGTAGCCACCACAACATATCTCTTGACATGAGCTCTTAGAAGTTTTGTTAGGTACCGTCTGTTTTGACGTTTCCGTTTTGTTCGCATCTCCTTGCAGGAGATGCCTCGTCACGAGACTGGCCGCGGGTGCGGCCGAGGGCGAGGTCGGCGAGAAGGACGTGCTGTTGTTGACGTCTCGGTGGACCAGCCACCACCCCCTGGAATCCAGGCCCAGGACCTCCCCAGACTGATAAGGGATATTGTACGAGAGGAGCTCCACCCACCGCCCCGAGCACCTCCTCCTGGGGTTGTAGAGGGGGAGTCCTCTGTGGGACCACGCGACGGACACGACGCTGGACACGAGGGAGGGGATGGGCCCCTGCCACCCCCACC
Source organism: Thalassia testudinum (assembly GCA_037157565.1). NCBI lineage: Eukaryota > Viridiplantae > Streptophyta > Magnoliopsida > Alismatales > Hydrocharitaceae > Thalassia > Thalassia testudinum. The sequence continues at coordinate 74,050,675 of JAZHRO010000073.1, read as the reverse complement.
TTCCTCCGACACTTCTGTACACGAGGCACCTTCGCCTAGAGGTGCACCAGCACCTCCCCTACAGCGCCACTTCGAGCTTTTCGGACAGTTCCAGAAGCTGAAGCCCCCCTCCTTCAAGGGGGATGAGGACTCGACCGAGGCAGAGGAGTGGCTCGAGCAGCTGGAGAAGATCTTCGACACCCTTCGCCCCCCGGTGGAGTGCCGCGTGGCCTTTGCCACGTACCAGCTGGAGAGTGCGGCACACCGGTGGTGGAGGGCGGTCCGGGGACAGGAGAGGGACGAGCCGACGTGGGACCAGTTCGTCACCCTCTTCTGCGAGCAGTACTTTCCCCAGATGTGGCAGGACCAGAGGAGGCGGGAGTTCCACACTCTCCGCCAAGGGACGATGACTGTGAGCGCGTACCGCACGCGTTTCTTGGAGCTGTCCCGCTTTGCAGCGACAGCGGTAGCCACTGAGGAGGAGCGCCTTTGGAGGTTCACCGAGGGGCTCCGGCCTGCGATCCGGGGGTATGTCAAACCCCTGAAGCTGCCTACGTTTTCGAGGGTGGTAGAGGCAGCTATGACTTACGAGGAGACCAGCCCGTCCGCACGAGAGACCGACGGCGGGCGGAAGAGGCCCTTTCAGCCAGGCTTCTCACAGGGCCGGCGAGAACGGAGACACGTGGCGTCCACAGGAGAGCCGTCACGTTGTGCAGGGCCATCAGTGGCCTTTGGGGGCCCTCGACAGGGGCCAGTCGCCAGCACCGGACCCCCGCCTAGCCGACAGCAGGGACTCACTGAGGGCGGGAGTCGGGTTCCCCTCTGCTACCAGTGTGGCCAGCCGGGCCACGTCAGGAGGGACTGCCCATCTAGGGCAGGAGGTCAGCAGATACTTCCCGTGCAGAGCACTGGAGGGTGCGCAGGAGGCCGCGGTTCCCAGGCACGAGGAGGGTACCGGCCAGCACCTACCCGTCCGACACAGAGTGTGGCTGCTTCGTCCGCACCTAGAGCTGAGGGGCGTATCAACGCCCTTACACACAGGGACGCCAGAGCTTCGGGATCCGTGGTAGCAGGTATGGTTTCAGTTTCTGGCAGACTCGTTTACACCCTTTTCGATTCTGGCGCTACGCACTCGTTTGTCGCAGCCAGTTTCGCAGTTAGTCTGGACCAGGATTATACACTGTTAGAGAATCCGTTCGTAATCAGAGGTCCGAGTGGTCAGCTGTTTGTAGCTGAAGAGGTGTACATGGATTGCGAGGTCGGCGTCGGGGGACATAGCCTGCCAGCTGACCTGATTATGATCCAGATGGAGGACTTTGGTGTGATTTTGGGGATGGATTGGCTGTCCGCTTACCACGCCTTGGTGGACTGTTTTGAGAGGAAGATTGTCTTCTCCATTCCGGAGTTGCCTTCTTTCGAGTTTCACGGACAGCCAGTGGACGGAGGTTTCAGGTGCATTTCGGCACTTTGGGCGGAGAGACTTTTGAGCCAGGGGTGTGAGGGCTTCCTAGCCTGTGTGGTGGCAGAGCCCAGCCCTGTGGCAGACTTCCAGAGCATCTCGGTGGTCAGAGAGTACCCCGACGTGTTTCCAGACGAGTTACCAGGACTACCGCCCGAGCGTGAGATCGAGTTTGAGATCTCACTAATATCGGGGGCCAGCCCCATCTCCACCGCGCCATACAGAATGGCACCGCTTGAGCTGCGAGAGCTCAAGTCTCAGTTGCAGGACCTTCTGGAGAAAGGTTTCGTGAGGCCCAGTGCATCTCCCTGGGGAGCCCCAGTACTGTTTGTGAAGAAGAAGAATGGGACCCTACGCCTTTGTGTGGACTACCGACAGCTGAATAGGGTCACCATCAAGAATAGATATCCGCTGCCGAGGATCGACGATTTGTTTGACCAGTTGCGGGGTGCCACGGTGTTTTCCAAAATAGACTTGAGGTCTGGATACCACCAGTTGAGGATCAGGGAGATCGACGTCTCCAAGACAGCTTTCCGCACCCAGTACTGACACTACGAGTTTTTGGTCATGCCGTTTGGGCTGACCAATGCCCCCGCTGCTTTCATGGACCTGATGAAACAGGTGTTTAGACTGTACTTGGACCAGTTTGTGGTGGTTTTCATAGATGATGTACTCATCTATTCTAGAGATCGGACGCAGTACGGTCAGCACTTACGGATGGTTCTGGACACTCTGAGACGACGCAGGCTGTACGCCAAATGCAGCAAGTGCGAGTTCTGGTTGAGGGAGGTGACCTTCTTGGGTCATGTGATCTCTGGTAACGGCCTGGCGGTGGACCCCACCAAGGTCGGGGTAGTGCTTAGGTGGGAGAGACCGCGTTCAGTCACTGAGATTCGCAGTTTCCTGGGACTGGCAGGTTACTACAGACAGTTCATCAGAGGATTTTCGCAGATTGCGCGTCCATGACACAGTTGACCCGGAAGGACGTGCCTTTCGCTTGGACAGATGCCTGTGAGGCGTGTTTTCTGGAGCTGAAGGAGAGGTTGACCTCGGCTCCCATGCTCACCATCCCTGACAGTAGTGGCGGGTTCGTTGTGTACACGGACGCTTCCTTGCAGGGGTTAGGAGGTGTGCTCATGCAGAGGGGTCATGTTGTCGCTTACGCTTCGTGGCAACTGAAGCCCCATGAGCATACCTACCCTACCCACGACCTAGAGTTGGCAGCTGTTGTCTTCGCACTGAAGACATGGAGGCACTACTTGTACAGTGAGACCTTCGAGATTTTTATAGATCACAAGAGCCTCAGATACCTTTTTGATCAGAAGGAGCTCAACATGAGACAGAGACGTTGGTTGGAGCTCCTGAAGGACTACGATTGCAGCATCTCCTACCACCCGGGAAAGGCCAATGTGGTGGCTGACGCCTTGAGCCGTAAGGCGCCTGCACGCTTGGCCAGTCTACAGTTACAGAGTTGGAGCCTTTTGGAGGAGGTGGGCAGTTGGCGACCTCTAGAGTTACGAGGGTACTGTGGGGGCAGTGAAGGTGACACGGCAGACCAGGCCAGAGTTGATAGACCGTATCATTACAGGACAGATCGCCGATCCGTACTTGCAGTCTTTGCGCGACAGAGTACCATCAGGAGACCCAAGGGAGTTCTCTTTCACAGACCAGGTGCTACGCTTGAGGGGACGGCTGTGAGTCCCCAGAGACGAGGAGCTGTTGAGAGAGCTCCTGACTGAGGCACACGGTTCCAGATTCACCTTACATCCCGGAAACACGAAGATGTACCACGACTTGAGACGCGAGTTTTGGTGGAGGGGGAGGAAGCGGGATGTGGGTGAATTCGTGCAGCAGTTCTTAGTGTGCCAGCAGGTGAAAGCCGAGCATCAGAGGCCTGCAGGGCCGCTCCAGCCGCTTCCAGTGCCAGAGTGGAAGTGGGAGAGCATCACCATGGACTTGGTGGTGGGCTTGCCTGTTACCCAGCGGGGACACGACACAGTCTGGGTAATAGTGGATAGACTGACGAAGACGGCGCATTTCTTGCCGATCTGAGTCACTTTGGGACCGGCACAGTTGGCAGAGAGGTATATCCGTGATGTGGTACGATTACACGGAGTTCCGCGGGAGATCGTATCCGACCGGGATACCCGCTTTACGTCCCAGTTTTGGGCTGAGTTTCAGCAGGCCTTGGGGACGCGGTTGAGGTTTAGCACAGCTTACCACCCCCAGACGGACGGATAGTCTGAGCGCACGATACAGACACTTGAGGACCTTTTGCGTGCCTGTGTACTGGACTGGAGGGGCTCTTGGGAGGAGCACCTGCCCCTGGCGGAGTTTGCATACAACAACAGTTATCACTCAAGCATCGGCATGGCTCCCTACGAGGCTTTGTACGGACGGAGGTGTACGGCACCCTTGAGCTGGGTTGAGGTGGGGACCAAGTGGGAGGTTGGCCCCAGGTTGATCCGGCAGAGTCAGGAGTTAGTTGAGCAGATCCACAGACGACTCCGCACTGTCTGGAGCAGACAGAAGAGCTACGCGGATCGGAGACGCAGAGAGGTACAGTTCGAGGTTGGGGACCACGTCTTCCTTCGTGTTTCGCCCATGAAGGGCTTACAGTGGTTTGGGGTGAGAGGGAAGCTCGCGCCGAGGTTCGTGGGGCCCTTTGAGGTCCTGGAGCGGGTTGGACCCGTTGCTTACCGACTTGCCCTCCCCCCGTAGTTTTCTGGTGTGCACGACGTGTTCCACGTGTCCAACCTCAGGAAGTACGTAGCCGATCCCAGCCACGTACTGAGTCACGAGAGCGTCGAGGTGAGCGACGACCTGACCTACCCCGAGCGGCCAGTGCAGATCCTAGACCGAGCCGTCTGCAGTTTGAGACGAAAGCAAGTACCCCTGGTAAAGGTTTTGTGGAGGAGCCAGCGGTACGAGGAGGCTACCTGGGAGCCTGAGGCGGCAATGCGGGAGCGGTACCCAGAGCTTTTCGCGGGTACGTCTTTTCGGACCGGGTTCGGTCCTCTTTGAGTTTGTTATGGTTATTTGGACGTCTTTTCCCGGACCCTAGTTGGCGCAAGTTTCGGGGACGAAAGTTCCTTTGAGTTTGTTATATTGTTACGAACGCGTGCCCCGGACGTATTTTAAGGCGTCTGGGAGGTGGCCCAGACGTCTGACCAGACGTCTGGGATTACATCTAGACGTCTTGCCAGACGTCTGGGATGGTTTACAGACGTCTGAAAAACCGTTATCTTCCACACGCGCGAGTCGTCTGCGCGCCTGCGCGCGCAGACCGCATATTCGCCTTTCCTCCCTCCGCGGCTGCAGATTCCCCTGCCGCGAATCCTTCTCTATCCTCTCCGCGCGACCTTAAAAAGGGCACGCCTCCCCTCCTATCTCCACCGTCTCCTTCCTCCTCTCCTTCCTGTGCGCGAGAGCGAGCGAGCGCGAGGGCTGCAGCGGCGGCCGCAGTGAGCGCGGAGGAGGTGCGGCGTGCGAGGGCGGAGCTCTGCCGTGAGGGCGAGCTCGCCGGAGCGGCTTGGCCGGCCAGCGGAGGGCGTAGGGGGCGCGGAACGACGCGGAGAGGGACCTGCTGCGGTCTGAGCAGCAGACGCGCGAGGTACGACGCGGGCGGCGTCGCGAGCAGAGTCCGGGTCGCGCCCTGATTCTGGAAAAATTTCCAGAATCAGACGTCTGGGTTGATAGGCAGACGGCGAGGATGACGTCTGGTAGCTCATACAGACGTCTGAAAGGTGAGTATTCCATTTTCTTCTTCCTTCCTGTCGACTGACCGTACTGAGGGAGGGAGTTGGCTGTGCGCAGGCTCGCTGATTCGCCATCCTTTGCGAATCAGACGTCTGGAAGTTGTACCAGACGGCTTGAGTGACCTCCAGACGTCCGGGGTGACCATCGGACGTCTGAGAGATAGGCCAGACGTTCCCGCAGACTTCTGGTCGTCTGGGAAACCACGCTGAACAGGTAATTCTCTGATCCACTTTTTAAGACGTCTGATTTTGCACAGTATCGTCTTTTTCGACCCGTTTAGGGCCCGTTCGGGCTCCGTTTTCCGCGATTCGAGTTGCGTTATTTTCCGAATTAATTCCTCTACCCATCTACAGTAGCTATACACTATTTTGAGACACTCCTTGTGTTTGATCCTTATGATAGGACCTCGTTCAGTTGTAGTCTTGGGAGTCGCGGAGGCACGCGAGATTCCCGATCACGCCCCAATTACTCCCGTTGTACCTGGTAGAGTGGCTTAAGTTTATTATTAAAATCTGTTAAAGTATGGAACCATAACTAGAATCTAGGACATTGCATGAATCCTAGGAATGAGAAATGCATGGAATGATAGCTCCTAGGTGATGCATGAATCCTAGGGCTGGAAAACTAGTTGTATGCTAGATCCTAGGATGTGGCATGAATCCTAGGATGGAAAAACTAGTGGAATGTATAATACTGCAGTCTTGGAAAAATGGAAAGGAACATAAAGCTGCCTGTAAATTGAATTAACAGCTGCCTGTTGTGAATAGATAACGTGGTTGAGAACATGGATTGTAAGAATGTGAAACTGGAAAGTGAAACCTGGATGTTGAGTAAAAAGGATGGAACCCTATGGGGAAGTAGGAGTAGAACTCCTGGAAGGTGAATGGAATAGTTTTGGGGAAGTGAGCTGGCCCTTGAGTACGGAGTACCAAGGAGAGCGACTGTCCCGCTGTTTAGTGCAGAGCGAAGCTAGCCGCCCTAGGGACCCGGGGTTAGGACTGGCCACTCTGTACCGACTTGTTGGCCCTCGTGTACGTAGTACCGAGGAGAGCTGGTAGTGTTAGGAGAGTACTAGCTACCCCACGGGCCCCGGGGTTCTGCTAGCCTCCTTCACCGACTTGTTAGGCCCACTAGGGCAAACCAGGGTAGTCAGGCGAGGGTGCGCGGACTGTGGAGCGGCAAGGCCCCGGTTTGGTTATTGTGGAGGGGTTGGACCCCTGTTACTGAGAGGGCTCTGCCCTGGTTCCGTGCTGTGCTTTGGGCGCACCCGTTAAAGGAAACGACTGACCGCGTGCCAGTGCAGGCTAGCTACCTGTGCGTTTATCGCGCATGCCGTAGTCACCGTTACGTCTGTCAGTGACCTTGGGGTGGTTGACTGAGGGTAGGATAACCACGGGGGACTCTCCCGGCCAGGAGAGCACCACGTGCTACTTCTACTTTTGGAAAAGACTGCAATCAAGATCGTTCCCACGAGGACATTCGAGATCAAGTAAAGGATCTGAGAAATAAATGAAATAGTGAGAAAATTGAAAGATGTGAATAAAGGAAGTAATAGAACATAACAGCTACTGTACACTCTACTGTTGTCTTTAGTTAGTTTGCCACTCTACTCAGCGTTTTGCTGACGTGTTACACTCGTTACCTTTTTCAGGACCAGGTGTTGAGCAGCCAGGGTCAGCGGCTGCAGAGGACGCTGGGCCGAGTAGGGTCCAGTAGAGTTTACCACAGTCTTTTGTACCTCTTTTGTTTCTGTTATAGTGAGTAGTTCTTGTTTCCGCTGTACTTTCTTTACCTGCAGTTCTTGTTATATGATAAATGTTGTTCTACTGTTGTGGTGGTATCTACTGTAGTAGTTTCTTTCCTTACTGCTGTACTTCCTTACTGTTAGTTATATTCATGTTGAATGTGGTTTATTGTACTGCTCTTTTGGTTACTTTCTCGTTGGACGACTAGGTCTTGGGATTAGTCGAGTCGGTCCGGTTCTCGTGTCTCGTAGGGACTCGGGAACCGGGTCGTTACAACCATCCATCCTACACTCCATGCAGCACTTCGTCCTGTTGGTTGTCTTCCTAGACGATGACTGATTCGACACCGTGCTACACGCCATCTCCACCTCCACCCCCACCCCTTTATACATATATAATATATACATATAGATATATACTATATTTGCTTTATTTCTGTTTCTCTTTCCTGCCAGTAAAAAGATAAAAAAATATAAAAAAGAGAAAAGATAATCCTTGATTTGTAGGTACTCAGTCTTGCGAATAGCAAGACCAATTTTGGAACCCTAATTTGGCTCAAAGCCAAGAACCTGATTGAGGGTGTACCTCAAGGACAAAAATTATCAGAAAAAAATCTTAAATTGAAAAACACAAAAAACACAATAAACGAACGGAAGAGATTCATTATAGGAAAGGTGTAGAAACTTCTTCACTTCTAATCCCACTTCCCTGAGCTCGACCCTGGGCCTAAAAGTGACCAAGATAAAATCAAGTAGGCTAGGTTAAAAAAGTTTTTGTAAAGAGATGGTTAGGCTCGATTTAGGTTAACCACTATACGCATTTCAATGATAAAATCATCGTATTAACACGACCTGTCTGGTCTCGACCACACTCTTTTTTGGCGCCGTTGCTGGGGAAGTGCGTATTCAAGTAAGTTTTTACTCCATTCCTTTAATTTTTCTCTTCTCACACCCTTCTCTTCATGGGTGTTTTCGTTTGTTGCTGTGCAGGTGAACCTGTTGCAAGGAGAAGACAGGCAGGCGGAGTCGGAGACGTGGGTAGATCCAAGGCGGGAATGAGAGCGTGAAGACGTCGGCACCGCACTGGAGCTTTGCACACGTTGCTGAACAAGTAGGTCTTTCTTTCTTAGCAACTTAGGTCAACTTGTCACCTTAATAATATAAAAAAAAAGAGAAAAAAACAACTAAAAAAAAAAACTAAAAACACTTCTTTGGATTTCTTGGGGCAAGTGGATTAAAAATCACTTATTTGATTGTTTTCCTTCACTCCCATTGCCCCGGGATTTCCTGCCAAACTTCGCATAGCGAAGATCCTAGAATCTTGATTCTTGAATCTTTCGCCGTGTGAAGTATTCTTTGAGGCAAAAATAAATAGATTGATTGCCATCCCTCTTTGTCTCATTTATCTGCAATTTGGGATCACCTTTTTGGTGGGGAGACTTGGAATTGAGTTGATTCCAATCCCACCACGACCTTTCATGTGCCTAAGATTCGATCTCGAATACTTCAACCCCAACAATTTGATTTTCTTTATCTTTTAGTTGAGCCTTGTGTGTGGAAATCAATTTGGTGATTGGGAGCACTTGAATTGAAGTGCTTTGGCTCCCTTTCACACTAATCTAAAATTGATTCGTGCATCCACACGTAGAAATCTCCATCTAGGGAAGCCCATTGCATTTTAGCATGCATTAACCAACTGACATTGAAGAAGGGTTTGTTGGGATTAGAAGAAAACTTGTATTCTCTCAAAACTCGGAGATTGGTTGAATTGGTAATTCAGAGAAATCCTAAAATCCATACTACTTAAGGCTGAAACTCTAAAAACCATTCATCAATTAAAACTTCAATTCGGGGAGATTTCCCCGTTGCATGCTTGGTTTACACACTCTAAAAATCAATCACTTGGGCATTACCCGTAAATAATGCCCTTCACATTCTAGAAGCACTTGATCCTAAGCCTCTAACTAAAATTGGTAGTAACTTGACCCTTATTAAGGATTGGAGGTCTAACTACCTGCGTGTAGTGCCTACGTGCTGGTGAGGGTTCCTGCGTGCTATCAGGTGTCTAAGACTGGGGCAAAAGACCTTTCAATCTGGCCCGGTGGTTCCGCGGTGCTCACATTCGGTTCCGTAGGTCGTGATAGTAGGTAACATAGATCTTTAGGTCTAAGGGCACACTGTAGAGGTTGGGAATTTGATTGTATTGATTTTTCATCAAGTGTACCTTTGCAGCGTCATTTCTCTCATCTCTTTTCCCTTTGTATCCCCCCAATTCTTCCTACAGTAGTGCATGTTTGGAAGGAGGTCACAAAACCCTGAATTGTGTGAATTACCTGATAATTTTAGAAAAGAAGCCGAATCGTCCTCCTCCACAAACATGGCTGCATGCCCACCCCCAAATCCCGAGGGAGGAAACTGCCCTCAAAACCCACCAGGTGGTGGAGCCTTGGATCCCATAACCCGCCTCCAAGCCCAAATGGAAATGTATAATGAACAAATTGAAGCCATTAGGGAAACATTGGAGGAAATGCAGAACACTCCCGAACAGGAGGAGCCTAGGTCTCTTAGCTCCTATCAGAATCCCGCTGCTACAGAGACCATAGGACAAATTCGGGTCCCCATGGGCAGGGATGACTTTGAACTAAAACCTAACATAATTGGCCTAATAAATTTTCACTTCCATGGTCTTGCAAGTAAAGATCCTTTTCTCCACTTGGAAGACATAACCCGATTAGTTGAAACTGTTAAACTAAGAAATATCGGGTTACCTATACTCATGAAAATGTTCCCGTTTTCATTGCGGGATAAAGCGTCATAGTGGTTATGCACCCTTGGGAGAACCATCCACTCTTGGGAAGAGATGCGAACAGCATTTCTCAAGAAGTTCTTCCCAATCAGGCAAATCAATGCACTACGCCGTGCTATCACCTCCTTTACGCAACAAAATGGCAAACAATTTCATGAGGCATGGGAGAGTTATAATGACCTCCTCAGGAAGTGCTCGCACTACAGTCTGCCTAAGTGGTATATGGCTCAGATTTTCTACTATGGAATAAATGAGACTTTGAAGCAGATTGCAGATGCTTCCTGCGGAGGGAATTTCATGAATAAAGACGAGAATGGAGCATTCGAATTGTTTGAAAATATGAGCGAAAACTCAATGAACAATGCTTCCATTGTCGCCTTTAATCGTACCAGCCTGCCCCGAAATGTCCAAGAAGTTGACACGGGACCCTCCTATTCATCCACAGATCTTAGCGTTATCGCACAAAACTTGGATGAAGTCTCCGTCGTGCACAAGAAGCTGGACGAGCTTCTAGCCAACCCCTCTCATTCTATGGCAAACACCCCCACCTCACCACTTCGTCACAATCCTAATTCTTCCAACACCAGGCTTATCCCGAGGAACCCCGTAAGACCTTCCTTACTGAGTGTCGTGCCGAGCGATTCGGTTAGTCATGTGGATCTGGCATCTGCGAGACAGTATTTTGACATGGAGGACCAAGCCTCCGTGTGCTCGGATGCATATTTACATGCAGATGCGTCTTCTGGCATAGAAGACGCTTGCACCCCAGGGAACAAGCTGTTCTCTGCCACTTATAACCCAGGGTGGCAAAATCATCCGAACTTCGCATGGTCCAACAACCAGCAGCGCCAAAACCCTGTGGGTGGACCAATGCGACCATCCGCACCTGTCGTCCCAAGGGCCCAGTCTAATCCTTTGGCGAATCCACCATCGGGTCCTTGCGTACCGCAAACCGAACACACATCAAGTCCTCTTGATAAATTGATGCAAATGATGGCGGAAATGTCAAAGTGCCATGAAGAGAATATGACCTCTCTTCAGCACCAATTGGCGCAACAGAATGTTGAGATCAGTCAACTACGCATGGCGACTCGATCTCAAGGCACTCTTCTTGCCCAACCTGTTCCCAACCTACGAAATTTCGTACCCCGTGGTCCTCAACCACAGGTACGACCTTCTCAGGGGCAGGTTCATCAGATTCTATAGGCTCCGAGCATTCCATCGGGATTTCAAGCTAATCCCGCTGCAGCACCTCACTCTTATGTCCCTATTGCGAACCCTCCTCCACCTTATGATCCCACTGGACCCGCATCGTCCAACGCGATCACTACGAGGAGTGTTAAGTAGACTGTCGATCCGCCTCGACCTGATCCTGGCCCGTCTTCTTCATCGCCCTCTCATTCGGGATGCGCACCGCATTCGCGAGAGGATGATACACCCAAATTGGTGCCAGAATCAGTCCCATTCCCTGAGGCTCTACTGAGGGAGCCAAAAAGAAAGAAGAAAGACACGCAGGCCTTTGATAACCTGCGTAATTTGTTCAAGGATGTAGAAATCAAGGTACCCCTGCTAGAGGCTATCGACCACATACCTACTGTCGCCCGATTTTTCAAAGACTACACAACACCCAGGCGACAGTCAAAGAAAACTAAGAATCCGGTGGTTCTCTCGCCTCATGCGAGTTGTGCTATACTGTCAAACCTACCACCGAAGCAGAAAGATCCGGGCACACCGCTTATTTCCTGTAGCATCCAAGGCTGCAATTTTAACCATGCCCTGCTTGATCTAGGATCTTCCATCAATCTTATACCAACCATCATGCTCGAAAAATTTTCCTTGGGAAATCTGAAACCCACCTCTGTGATGTTACAGTTGGTAGATCGTTCTATCAAAATTCCGAAGGGTGTGGTGGAAGACGTGGTGGTTAGGGTCAACAGTCTCTATTTTCCTATTGACTTTCTTATTCTAGATATGGAAGTTCGTAGCTCACTTTCTGATTGTTCGATCATCCTTGGTCGACCTTTCTTGGCCACAGCTCGCGCCCATATCGACTGCGAGTCGGGCTGTATTGAGATTGCCGTTGGATTTGAAAAGCTTAAGCTTAACATCTTCAAGGTAGCCAATAACTTTGATTGCGATTGCATCGAGGATGACACGTCTGACGAGGACAAGGCCGTCAGCCCGTGTATCAGACTAATTGGGACCTATTTTGACTGCTACGAACTGCCTTTAAACACTGACGATTGCCTGATCGACACATATTGTGACGTTCCCCCATCCCTCCCTTGTCCCATACTTTCTCTTGACCAAACTTCTGATGAGGTTTTCTCTGCTTCCCATACCTCGTGGTCTGAGTCATATCCGGGCTACTCACCGTCGGTCCACACTCTTGAAGACCGGATTGCCCTTTCTTTCTTGCCAAATCAGGCGGAGTTGCAAGTCCACACTGGGACCTTGAGCCCATATACTTCTCACTGGGGCTATTCCTTTTTGGTTCCATCTATCCAAGAAGCCCCTCTTCTTGGCCAATCTGAGGGCCAACTTCTTCCTTCTGATTTGTTTTATGATCCGCCTGGGACACTCTCGTCCCAAGAAATGGCAGATCTTTCACCATCCACTCCCGAGTTGAAAGAGCTGCCTGGTACACTTAAATATGTTTTCGTGGGACCAAATGAAACGCTCCCTGTAATCATCAGTTCAAAATTGACCAGGGAGCAAGAGTGCAAACTAACGAAGGTCCTTATGGAACACAAGGCAGCCATTGGATGGTCTTTATCAGACTTATCTGGCATTAGCCCCTCCTACTGCACTCACCGTATATATACGAAGGAGGAGGCTCGACCTTCCCGCGAGATGCAATGACGTCTCAACCCTAACATGTGGGAGGTCGTTAGGAAAGAAATTATTAAGTGGCTAGATGCGGGTATAATCTACCCGATCAGCGACAACCCCTGGGTGAGTCCGATTCACGTTGTGCCCAAAAAGGCGGGACTCACCATCCGTGTCAATGACAAGGGCGAATCCATCCCTACACGCACTCCTACATCTTGGAGAGTGTGTGTAGATTATAGGAAACTCAATGCTGCAACTAAGAAAGATCACTTTCTGCTACCTTTCATTGACCAAATCCTGGAGCGGTTAGCGGGAAATAAATTTTTCTGTTTTCTGGATGGATTCTCAGGATATAACCAGGTGGCAATTGACCCTCGGGACCAAGAGAAAACCACTTTTACCTACCCCTTCGGCACCTTTGCATTTAGAAGGATGCCGTTCAGACTTTGCAACGCGCCAGCAACTTTCCAGAGATGTATGCTGGTGATATTCCATGACATGGTGGGTGACTTTCTCGAGGTCTTCATGGATGACTTTTCGGTCTTTGGACCCTCTTTCGATGACTGTCTTGCTAACCTGACTCGTATCCCTAGGAGATGTATTGATGTAAACCTCATGCTTTCCTGGGAAAAAAGTCATTTTATGGTACACGAGGGAATTGTTCTCGGACATATCATCTCCGATAGGGGTATCGAGGTTGACAGAGCTAAGCTCGATGTAATTGCTGATTTACCTGTGCTTGGCTCTATCAAACAAATCCGCTCCTTCCTGGGACACGTCGGTTTCTATAGGAGATTCATCAAAGATTTCTCCAAGATTTCTCTACCTTTAACTCATCTCCTATCGACCGACGTACCCTTCGATATGGGCCCCGACTGCATACGAGCATTCACACAGCTGTGTAATGCTGTCACCAAGGCCCCTATTCTCCAGCCACCTGATTGGTCCCTCGACTTTGAACTCATGTGTGAAGCTTTCGACCTTGCAGTTGGAGCCATCCTGGGACAAAGACGCGATAGACACCCCTTCGTGGTGTACTACGCCAGTAAGACGTTGGACGAGGCCCAGCGTAATTATACTACCATTGAAAAAGAACTACGGGTGGTCATCTTTGGGTTGGAGAAATTCCGCTCTTACCTTCTGGGCTCACATGTTATTATTTTCACTGATCACGCAGCCATTTGCCATCTCATGCATAAGAAGGATGCCAAGCCTAGACTGATTCGTTGGATCCTTCTGCTCCAAGAATTTGACATTGAGATCCACGATAAGGCCGGAGCCCAGAATGTTGTGGCTAATCATCTTTTCAAACTGGACCCTGACCATATTGGAGTTACTCTGCCAATTAATGAAAATTTTCTTGATGAGCACCTATTGGCACTCAATGTGGCAAGTGGACCTTGGTATGCCGACATTGCCAATTACCTTGCTTCTGGATCCCTTCCACATGGCTGGCCTAAAAACCAGCGCGAGCGTCTCATGGCAGAAGCAAAGTATTATTTCTGGGATAATCCACTTCTTTTTTGCATAGGTGCTGATCAAATCATCCGTCGCTGTATTCCTGACAGCGAATTCCCTAGTGTGCTATCCTTTTGCCACGATCAGGCCTGCGGAGGCCATTTCTCTGGGAGGAAAACTGCAGCCAAGGTGTTGTAGTGCGATTTCTTTTGGCCCTCCCTTCACCAGGATGCACACAAGTATGCCAAACATTGCACAAGTATGTCAATGTCACGTCGTGACATGATGCCCTTACAACCCATTCTAGCTGCGGAAATCTTCGACATTTGGGGAATTGATTTCATGGGTCCCTTTCCTCCTTCCAACGGCTTCGAATTCATTCTCGTGGTTGTTGATTATGTTTCGAAATGGATCGAGGCTATTCCCGCACACCGTGCTGACCATGTTAAATCCACTTGATTTGTCAAAGACCACATCTTTGAGCGCTTTTGGATCCCTCGAGCCATTATCTCGGATGGAGGAAGCCACTTTACCCATGCTTCTTTTCGAGCACTTCTGAGGAAATACAGAGTCCACCATCGTATCGCATCCCCGTATCATCCTCAGACAAACGGCCAGGAAGAGGTGTTGAATTGTCAAATCAAGCAAATTCTCCAGAAAACGATTCGGCCTGACCGTAAGGATTGGTCCGACAAGCTGATTGATGCACTTTGGGCGTATCGGACCGCCTTCAAGGCTCCCCTTGGTATGTCTCCTTATAGAATCATTTATGGGAAGCCTTGTCATTTGCCCGTGGAGTTGGAACACCTTACTTATTGGGCGGTTCGCCAATGTAACCTCGACCCAGACCTGTGTGGTCGAGAAAGGAAACTCCAACTCCAGGAGCAGGAAGAGCTCCATCGTGAAGCCTATGTTTCTGCCTTAACTTTCAAACAACGCACTAAGGCTTTTCACGATAGCCATATTCAGTGGAAGGAATTTGAGCCATTTTAGCAAGTTTGGCTCTACAATGCCCGGCTCAAATTATTTCCTGGGAAACTGAAGTCCAAATGGACTGGTCCTTTCCTGGCTCGAGACCATTTCCCAACGGGGCCGTTGAGATTGAAGATCCCAAATCTGGGCATAAATTTACGGTCAATGGGCAGCGTTTGAAACCCTATCTTACTCATGAACCTGCCCCCGTTGGAGAATCTATTGCCCTGCTGGAGGGTAACTAATGTTGTGCCTCATCCTGAGTCCAGCTGGGGACATTAAATTCAGCGCTCGTTGGGAGGCACCCCAACAACACTCACCATCCACCATCACTTTTCATGCCATTGTCATGATCACTTCACTTTTCACTTCACCACCCACCATCCACCCACCCTACCACTCTACTGTATACCCTGCACCTCAGCTCTCGTTACCCGATCTTTCATCCTTCCTCTACCCTTCCCTGCATGCATATGAGGACATAACATCGTCTGGCATGTGGGGGTGGATAGACATCCTTAGGATCTGGGTATTTTATGGTATCATGCAGTTTTCATCTATATATATATATATATAAAGGTGTTTAGTAATGATCTGAAGGCTGAAACAAAAAATACAATAAGTGTTTATGGATATTCAACTACTATTTTGAAGACTTTCCTGGCCACAGAAGCTTGATTCGCTTAGGCTCGGCTTAATTCACTTGAGAATTGACAAGATAGATCGGAATCTCTCCTAACTAAGGACGTATTCTTGTATTTGAGACATCGGTACAGGATCCATTGGTTTGCTTCTACTCCAGAGCCTAAGTAATCTTGGTCCACACTACACATATCAAGAAAGACCAGGTGAACATAAGATCAACCCTAGTGTTCATTAGGGAAGGTGGAGTCCTTACCTGTGCGCACAGGTAGACTTTTTATCCTAGGCTTTAGTCTTATGTTTAGGAGAGACTCTTTCCACCAAAAAGGAACTCTCCCACCAAAAAGAAAAGTGTGCTCCAAATAATGTTGTAAGAGATATACTGACACGTATTTTAAAAAAAAAAAGATGCAAATAAGTCAGTATATCTCACAAATGTCTGTAAAATCTTCCTACAAAAAAGTTCTTCAGGGAAAATACCCTGTTTTCTTTGAGCCACAAATGTCAGAAAATGGGAGTTGAGTTTTCTGTCATCTTTTTAAGGGTCAATCCGAAGACACGAGCTGAAACTGGGACCAACCTGCACTTAAAAATTCGTGAAACCCTGGGCTTGAGTCTTAATGTTCATCTAGTCAGTCTTGATCCTTCGCTAAGCATAAGCCATAATCTCTTGAGCTCTCGAGTATGGCAAAAACCTCTTGGGTCTTGGAAATTGTACTTAAGGTTTAAATATCAAGAGTCCTGGTTAGTTGGGAGATGGTCTATGTCATGTAAGACTTAAAGTACTGGTAGTTTTCTCTGCAATTGGTTCTCACAATATCCAACAATAAACATATGTTGCCATAGGAGAAAATCTTCAGCTTAAGATCATTTCTAAATACAATACAAAAAAATGTTTTGCTAGGGACTAGCAAAAGATAGGCATGGGGGTATGATTGCACAGCAAAAATACACCAACAATTGTGCCTTCTTGTGCTATTTCCTAGCATTGCCAGTGCATATTAGGTAGCCATAGTCGCATTGTGAAAATACATGCATGCATGCATTTATTTGAGAGGGGAGGAGAGTGAAATAAATGGCCTTGAAATTTACATTTTTCCTCAAGTGCTGCCTTGCAAAATTCACCATCTTTATTTTTATTTTTATTTTTATTTGACTTTCTTCTCCGCGGCTGCATGGCAGGGCCTTCTTCGCGCCATGCTATGCACATCCGCTTGCCCTGCAGCTGCATGCACAGCATGCACAGCCAGGGCATGGCTGTGCCTGCCTTCTTCCTCTTTAAAAGGGGCACGGCTTTCTTCTTTGAGTCGAGCCTGGTACAACACAAAAAAAACACAATAGCAGCTCCTTCTCCAGGCCATCTCCGCCCCTCTCCCCTCCATACGCAGCCTCTCTTCTTCTTGAAGGGCCACGCTGCGGGCAGGAGTAGCTCACAGTGGTGCATAACCACCACTGTGAGTCCCACCACCGCCCAGCTCATCAAAGAGCCGGTGGGCATGGTGGTTCCCGCTCTGATTTCAACGTTTAAAGCATTTCCACCATTGCCATAAGAGCTTCAAGCTTTGAAGCTCAAGCTCCGCAGCAGCAGCAGCAAGGCGACAGCAATAGCGTAGGCCTCCAGCGCGCGCCTGCAGGCAGCCCTCGCCTCCCTCTGCGTGCGCCTGCAGGTCGCCCTCGCCTCTCTCCACGCAAGCCAGCAGTCGGCGCGGCCTCTTCAGCAAGCGCGCCAGCTGCTCCACACCGCCCGCACACACGGAACCGGGCGCAGGCAGTCACACGAGCCGAGCTTGCACTGTAGCCATTGTTTACGCTAGTCAGTGGAACACTGTGGCTACAGTGCGGTGACCTGTAAGTTTCTCACTTATCCAGTCACCCGACGCTCTCTCTCTGCGCCGCTATTGGCGCCAACCCGTCTCCGCATGCTTGCGCCCGCTTCTCGCCCCGCGCCCGCTCTCTCGTATGCTCGCGTCTTCGCCTGCTTCTTCGCGCCCGTACCTGCCTCACCACGCAGCGCAGTGCACTGTGATTCATCCCACGCCCACTCCCTCCTACGTGTGCGAGCCTCTTCACACGCTTACGTGGCTGTGCGTGAGCGTGGACCACCAGACGTCGCCCACAGCTTTAGACGACTTAACTCGCCTCCTTCACTCCAGCAGAAGCACTCTCTCTTTCTCTCTCACAACACTCTCTCACTCCTCAGCAGACACATACACACACACACACTCTTGTACACACACCCACTCACTTATACACTAATATATACTTATATATATATACATATATTTATATACATATATATATATATATATGTATATATATATATACACACTTATATCTATACATATAGTAGTACCTATATACCTAAGTATTAGTATACATACATACACACATACATACATATATATATACGTCTATATACTTATATATATATATACACACATATATATTTACATATATACATATATTTATATATGTATAAATATATATATATATATTATTACCTATATAACTAAGTATAAGAATAGATACATATATATATATATACATATATATACACATATATACAAATATACAAATATACATACATATATACATATATATCTATAACTATAAATACATATATATATATATATATATATATATATATACATATCTATCTACATATATCTATATACATATATTACTATATATATATATCTATATAGTTATATATACATACATATACATATATATATCTATACATACATATATATATACATATATATATAGCTATATTTACACTTATATAATTATAACCATATATATATATATACACATATAGATATATATTTACATATATACATATATATATTTTCATATCACTTACCATACGTTGTATCACGAGAATATCCTCACCAGTTGCTGATACTCCCCGATACATGCGTATAGAAAGCGTTTTCGCACACATCTTCCACCATCCATCCTACACTCCACGCGGCACTTCGTCCTGTTGGTTGCGTCTTCCTAGACGACGACCGACTCGACACCGTGATACACGCCATCTCCACCTCCCCCCCACCCCTTTATACATATATAATATATACATATAGATATATACTATATTTACTTTATTTCTGTTTCTCTTTCCTGCCAGTAAAAAGATAAAAAAATATAAAAAAGAGAAAAGATAATCCTTGACTTGCAGGTACTCAGTCTTGCGAATAGCAAGACCAATTTTGGAACCCTAATTTGGCTCAAAGCCAAGAACCTGATTTTGAGGGTGTACCTCAAGGACAAAAATTATCAGAAAAAAATCTTAAATAGAAAAACACCAAAAACACAATAAACGAATGGAAGAGATTCGTTATAGGAAAGGCGTAGAAACTTCTTCACCTCTAATCCTACTTCCTTGAGTTTGACCCTGGGCCTAAAAGTGACCAAGATAAAATCAAGTAGGCCAGGTTAAAAAAATTTTGTAAAGAGATGGTTAGGCTTGATTTAGGTTAACCACTATACACATTTCAACGATAAAATCATCGTATTAACACAACCTGTCCGGTCTACACCAGATATCAAAGATCTAAATGATTTGGATCGATGATTTCGATAATCATCAAGAACTATTATGATATCCAATAGTTGTCTCTAATCTAAGAAGAGATGGCAATCTTCTTGAGAGACTATTGCTTGACAAATGCTCTTAATACACATTCTCTCCATAGGATGGAGATTGAGGGCTATCACGCAAGTTGAGTTAAGAGGTTGACTTGACGAGATAGAGATGCAAGAAGTCTTTCTCTTATCACTATCATGGAGAAGGCATATTCTTTGACTTGTGACATATATACATCCCCATGCTTAAACATAGACATTTGGTCGATGCACCTACTATAGTGTTGAGACTGGAAAACTGATGTGCATATGAGAACACAGGAGACACATGATCTCTTGAAGAGATCACACATATTTACTATTGTAGGCGTACATAGTGGATTGGAAGACATGAGCTCACTCCACGTATATTGAGATATATGAAATTTCATGTATAGTCGTATAAGTCTTGATTAGACCCCTACATGAAAGAGAAGAAGATAGTTGTTTTGGAAAGAAGATGGTCTTCGCTCTTGTCCCAATGATACAAAGAGAACGTTAATATATGTAACATTTGGTAGGATGGATAGTGGATTTGGAAATTAATTCTTGAGGTTACATAAATCTTTCAGTGTGGTGGATTCATAGGTCTTTGGAATACCTAAGGGAGACGTAGTGTTGTAAATCCTAAATCCTAAACTCTTCATTATTCGCGTAATGAAACCAATAATAATTTTGGTGGGTTCTTAATTGTAGAGAAATAAAAAATTATTTAAAGAGTTAAATAATGTTTCATTTAGCATTTAATTGGGCAAAAAAGATTTGGTCTTGATCCACAAGGGTTTGGATATAAATTAAATGCATTTTAAATGCTAAAACCTAATTGGATAAATTAGTTAAAGGGATAATCATGCAAATATTAATCAGGATTTAATTTCAACCATTATATTAATCTAATGGTTCCCACCATATTAGGATTACTAAGATTCTTTATAAATATCTCTTAAAGGCAATGGCAAAAGACCTAATAAACTTCTTGATTCACGTAATAGAGAGAGCCACCACCGCTAGAGAAAGGAAGAGAAGAAGAGCCAAGGATCCCTTGATCCCTTTCTTTTCTTGGTTGACCAACATAAGGATTGGTCGACCAAATCATCAGTTGTTGGAAGACCAACAACATCTGCTGTTGCAGACCACCAAGGTGCTAGTCGATCAACGCCCATATTGGTTGACCAATCTATGTTAGACTGTGAGTTGGCGATCCTTTTGGTGTGTCTTTGATCATGCATGTGGGGCTACAAGATGAAGGTCATCTCTGACTTGCGGTGCAAGTTGGGAGTTGAGTGTTCTCGACAATGAGGGCCTCATTAGCTTACTGAGAAGAAGGTACTACAACTACGTTAGGACTTATTGTAGGAGGCACAACATGTGGTGTGTTATGCTACGTTGCCCTATAGGTATATTTCGATACTTGAGGGAACTCTGGAACGAAAAAAATTAGTTCTTCCCATGTGATTTTGATTTCAGTCATTTAATTCTTTAATTGTTCAATTTTGGGCATTGAATTGCTTTCAAATTGAAGTTTTAAAAGATGGGTTTTTCTCATGCTTCTACGATGCCCCAGATGAATCGTTCGTCTTTCAATATTGTTGAGAAATTAGCTAAGAAATAATCAATAGTCAAAGAAGCTGAAGAGGAGGTAATTGAAACTGTGGAAGAGTAATGACTATTAAAGATGTGGTTACATCTTTCTTTCTAGCAATGATAGAAGGATTGGGTGTGAGATTTTTTTGGTTATTAACTTTTCTTTGTTGTGGAGAGATGTAGTTATTTTCATTAAGTTGTTGAAAGTTGTTTCTCTGTTTGTAAAATGAAAGGGAAATTATCATAAAAATGAGTACAACCTTCATGTTCATTCTAGCATAAGTAACATAAAATGGCCAAATGCCAACCTTGTTTCTAGAGGTTGGACTGAGTGAGAAGCTTATCATTTTGTAAAAGCCACAAGAAGAGAGACACCCTTGGTAGAAGCCTATTTTGCTAGATTTCTCGGTAGAAAGGTGATTTAATTCCACCGTTGAAAATAATGTTGTAAAGTGTGAAGCCTATTTTGATGCAGTATCCTTCTTTTATTAAGAGGAAATGTAAGTGTGTAAGCATCCAATGCATGGTGTAAGGTTATGTTTGTGATGAAATTGAGAAGCGTTTTGTTGAGAGTTGATGAGAGCCTCATCATGAGCCATAACTAGCTCATTTTGATCTAAGAAAGAGAATAAGAGCTCCTACATAACCTAGAGAAGGGCTTAATTGAAGGAATAAGTGTTCCGAGAAGAAAACATGAAATAAAGGTTAAAACTGTAATTTTACCATTGAAGTACATAAATGGAATTTCTCAGAGGCAAAACATATGTCAAATGGTCTGAATAAGATAAAAAGTGGGTTGGTTCAATTAGAAATGGGTTCATGTGCAATCCAGGAATTAAATGACATTCTGTAACCCTAAAATAAGCCTGCTTAATTCAACAAGGTTCTGGTCAGGATGAAAATCAAGTAAACCATCTAAAATTCATGGAAAAATATCTCTTAGGGTTTAGAACCTTCAAATTGGCCTTTGAAACCTATTTTTACCTAGATTGGGGTCCTAACCCTTCAATTGACCTAATTTGGGTTTTTATGCAAAATGTCTAGTAAAACGTGGTCAAACCTAAAATCCAACTTTACCATTAGATTTCTTAGGTCCAAATTAGGTTTGTACCAAAATTTGGACCTAAGGGGAGGTCATCTTGACCTACTTTGCAGATTAGTACACCTAATTACATTTTAGTCCCTATCTTTTGAAAACCATTGCATAGACCTCCCTAACTTCCTCGCCACTCTTACAAACAGATCCCTCCGCCATTAATGGGGAGAAATCCTACTCCGACGAGGAATAGAGGGGGAATACTCCCTGATTCCTCAGAGATCTCCTCCCAGATTTGGAAGGGAGATTCTCTGAGGAATTCCCTTCCATCTGAGCGTGGTCCTGATCTATGATTTGCACCCAATCTCTCGTGTGAACGCACGAGAATTTGGGTCTCTAACTGATTCCTTCTCCGGTGAGGTCTCTTATGCTCGGAGGCTTGTCTTCCAAGCATAGGAGTCCTTGCCAGCGACTATAAAATGACCACCAACCCTGGCTGCGCCTCCTCAGCTCGACTTGGCCAGAGATTCACCTCAATTTCTTCCTCTTCTCCTCCGGCCAAGTGGTCCAGCGAGCTCCAGCGAGCCTCCCTCCTCCTTCTAGTCGCTCTACCACAATACCAGTGGCAGAGCTATCCTCACCATCCTCCTCCGCATCGCGCAACACCCTCGTGAGCATCACTAGCCCCATCGTCGTCGCCGTCTCCCTCCACTGGATACCTTCTTCTTCGGTGACAGCAGGTAGTGCTAGCCGCCCTCTCTCCCCCTTCGTCCACTTAATTAGGTTAGAACCACTCGTCTCTATCCCCTCTTCAATTCCCCTCAAACTTTATCACAAAACACCCCTCGACAGCCACTGTCCACCGCCATCTTCCCCATCTCCGACCAACCTCCGGCGAGACACACCCGTCATTCCACAACTCCACACGTCTCGCCACCAACCCCACAACCTTCGCCACACTCCATTGAACATCATCCACCCACTCACAGACCGCCTACACCACCACAAATGCCCCCCGACCAAACCCATAAACCCTGCCACAGAGCGACCTAGGCACTCATGCCTAGGCTACCCAGCGGCCTGCCACCTACCGCCTCACCTTCGCCGAGACACGGCGAAGGTCCTCCTGTGGTCTGATAGAGCTGCAAGGCCCCTTTTGTGTCGTGCAGAATTTGTGCACCAGCCACCATTAGTGACGGCTCAAGAAGGTCGCAAGCTTGCTCCAGGCTGAAGCACTTCAGGGTCCCAGGTCCAGAAGGCTTGGGGTAGTCTCACGCATTCAGCTGTCCAGACAATTAGCGCTGTTAGGCCTGCAGCTGCATCAATTGGAAGAAAGAACTCCTGCGGGCATGCGAGCAAAAGCGGGTCGGACATTAGTCCCACCTCGTAAGCGTCTGAGTGAGGTGTGTGCAATAAATTGAATTTATGTTCTACTCTCTTTGCCTCAAGACACACATGGGGTGAGGTCCCTCACCTATACACGCCTCGTCCATGAATTCATCTTGCAGATCTGGCACCCGACCCAACTAGCCTACCGATCACTCCCCGTGCACCACACCTACGTCGGTGCGCCTGGACCCGGGCACGCGACTCGACTTGATTACCTGGCTCTAGGAGAGCATACTGAAGAGTGA
Source organism: Thalassia testudinum (assembly GCA_037157565.1). Lineage (NCBI taxonomy): Eukaryota > Viridiplantae > Streptophyta > Magnoliopsida > Alismatales > Hydrocharitaceae > Thalassia > Thalassia testudinum. Next base: position 74,027,140 of record JAZHRO010000073.1, on the reverse strand, counting down.
TATACAGAGAGAGAGACGCAGGTGTGGGTAGAGGGGTAGGTTTTGTTGCGTGGTGTTTGTGCAGGGAAGAAGAAGGAGAAGGAAGGCACAGCTGAAGTGAAGCTGACACTTAGCTACAAAAGGAAGAAGGAAGGAAGGCTAAAGAAAGAAGACTCGCAGAGGAAAAAGAGAAGGAAAGACAAGGTAGAAGGAAGTGGTGAAGCCAAAGGGAAAAGGAAGTAAGAGAGCTAGGGTTGAGGAAGGAAGAAGAAAGAAAGAAAGGGAAAGACTAGCAGAAGAAGAAGAAGAAGAAGAAGAAGAAGAAGAAGAAGAAGAAGAAGAAGAAAAGCTGAAGCCAAGGGAAGTAGAGCTAAGGAAAGAAGAAGAGGATTCACAGAGAAAAGGAGAAAAGACATTGCAGAGAAGAAACAAGGAAGAAGAAGCAGACGGCTAAAGAAGAACATAAGAAAAAGAGGAAAATCAGAGAAAGAAAGTCAGAACAAAGAAGAGAAAGCAGACAGGAGAAGACATAAGAGAGAGTTAAAAGAGAATATCTTTTTAAGATGTCTGATCCCATGATCAGACATCCAATTTCTCTATTTTTGCCACATTTTACTCAAATTCTTGCATTTATATTCTGAATTAGGTCAATTACATTCTTGAGATTAGTAATAAATTCCATTTTCTCCCTGTGTTCGACCTCGGATACTTAGTTTTTCGAGTAATAAATTTTTATTTGTTGACAACGCTTGGTCACCTATACTACGATGCAACTGACTGTTACACGATCTAGCCACGTCAACATTTTGGTGCCGTTGCCGGGGAGCAACGTGCAATTTATCAGTAGTCTCTGCATTCTTTTTGATCATATTGAAACAGTAACTTGCCCTACTTTGCTTTGTTGTGATGTTGCAGGTATTTTACGAGAAGATCCCTCCCGCAAGTCAACTACTCCAGGGCAAGTAATTTCTTTTCTTCCTTAAACCATCCCCTAATCCTTGAAAGACAAAAGGAAGCAATTAATTTAGGAATCAGTTGCCTTCTTTCTATAGTAATCACCATCTTTAAGGCAAATGTTTCTTGATTTTGCGAAAAATTTTCAAATCTTCTTGAAGTTAGAGTGATTTTTTTAGATTCTATCCCACAAAATTCATGTGCTTAATAGAAATCACACTTAATCTCTGCGGACAACACACTTCTTGCTTTTAAGTCTAAAGAGAATTTTTGTAAAAAAAAAAGGATTGGAAATAGAACCAAATTAGGGTTTCTATAGTAGGGTTCTGGAGTGCTAGTCACACATGCCTGTATAAAAGGAAATGAACCCTCCCGCATCAGTGTGCGACCCAAGCCCTTGATTGAAGAGATCTAAACAAGACAAACCCTAAGAAAAATTGAGCTCTAAAATCACTTGAATCTTAAAATCTTGGACCTAATAAATTGGGAGTCAAATCAGGGTGATCTCTAAGTCCTAAGCCTAGAATCATTCTGCCATCTTTAGGACAGGTCAGGTGAAGTTGACCCCTTGGGTCAACCAACCTCCAAATTAGGTTACAACATCAAAACATTTAAAGTTCAAGGGAAAATCCTAAAGCACCTTTGAAATAAAAGTGATAGACTTAAGAGGTCAAGGTCCCCATTTTGGTCTACCTGGAATCTCAGTGACAAGAGAGGTCGGGTGGGGGAAACCCGGTAACCCGTGGGGATGCTCTATCGTGTAGGGGTCTTTGCGGGACTCTCACTCTCTGGCTGCCCAGGTAATTCTCTGGTGGACGACCTTCTGATCCAGGGGTATCATCCGCCCCGATCCTTCATAGTCATCCAAACGTCTTTGGGTGCCTTGATTGGGTCAAAAACATTTCCAGTCCCTCATCATTTCTCTTTAGAGCACACACATACATTTTCAGTGGGACTCGTTATTTAGATCTAATCGCTTCATAACTTGATTCTACATCTTGATTCAAACTCTGATTCTACATCGTGGTTCTACCACCTGATCCAAATATGCAACCAAACCACTTAGGACTACCATTCAAGAACCTGAATATCGGAGATCCATGAGAGACAGGATGACTGAGGATGCCCTGAAATTCTATGAAAAAGAAAAAACCTCAACACCGGTAGAAAACATTCAGGTTGATGTCCCAACAACCACAACCTTTATCATAACTTGTGCCCAAGTACTATTGGCTGAAGCCACAAAAGGATCAACCCGAGACTTGCTCATCACAGGATGCATTAAGATAGAGAAATTGCACAATCTTGAATACCTTCAATGCATGACAAATCCTCAACTTTGGAAGCAACACCAAGATGATCTTGAAAAACGGGAAGAGATAATGAGATTATTAAAACAAATTATCGACCAGAAGTACCCGTATATACCACAAACAGAGGATGAACCATCTTGGGACAACATCGAGGATCAATCTGATCTCGGGTTTAAGGCACAAAATGGTTGTGGATTCCCAACCCAAATGGAGTACAATGTGCCTGATATTGAAGAAGGTTGGGAAGCTCCAAATGCAGGAAAACATAATGTTGAGCCCACTCTAGACCATGAATCACCAGGCTTAGAATCCCAAAACTCCTGCAATAATGAGAGTAGAACTAAACCTCTCGAGGGTGTAAATTCCATCCCTTATTCTGATAAGGTGACCCTCGAAGGTTATTCGGACCTAGATTCTAGTGATTCAACCCACATCCTAAGCCCAGAATCTAGATCTGAGACCTATTGGGAAGATTTCAAGGCCCCATATGAGGAAGATCAATCTTTCAATGAAGAATATGATTTTGGGCCTCTATTTGATGAATATCCGTTGCCAACATCCTTAGAGGAACCAATCGATTATTCGGAAGTCATGCCAATTTACGATACAGAAACTGAGTTGGACGAGTAGGGTTTCAATTGGGTCTGCCCTACCAGCTTAGAACCAGAGCTTCTACCAGATAAGGACACCTTTTTAAGCTCAGAATTGACATCTAGGCTAGACCCCAGTCAGGTTGCTGAAGATACATCATATGATTTATTCTATGGTTGAACTCATGATCTTGAATCTCATTCAAATTTTGATTTTTGCAAAATCTCTGACGATTTCGAATCTGACCATAACATCAGAGAAAGTATACTTTCTGATTATAACAAGCCAATCCATGACCTCAGCTCACATGACTCATTCTTTAACTCCGATTTTGAAAAAACCACCTCTTCCACACATACAGACCAATCAAAACCCGTTCTCTAACCCGACTCGCAATCGGACTCAATTTCTATTCTGATTCACCACTCACTAAACTGTTTGCAGATGATTCAACTCCACATCTATACCAGGTATCGGATATTGATCAGACTGAAAGACATGAGCCATCATTCTCTGATCACCCCTGTAGGGTTTCGACACCATGCACTGATTACTTTTCGGATCCCTACTCTGACAAAGCTGATTTGACTCAGCCTAAACCTGAGTTTTCACTTCCATATCCATCCGAGTCACATTACATATGGTGGGTTCCGCATCTGTTGATCTACATCTATCAACCCACTAGACTGATTGGGTTTGGGCTGCATCATCAGGCCACTGATCTTAACAAGCACCTGGTTGGACCAACCAGGCTCTTAATCAAGGTGCTTGTTTTACAAAATTCCTCTGATTTGACCACTCCCTCTCCACCCCATTTTTCGCTTGGCTGAAGGCGTTGAATTTAGCGCTTAACGGGAGGCAACCCATCATTCCAAAAATAGAGACCCGTCTGATTATCTGTCTATACTCCACGTCCATTGCACCTTGAGTTCAGCCTTAGACAGTTGATCCCACCTCTGGTACACATACCAGAGCTTGAAATCATCCGCATTAGCCATTTTCGACCCATTCACCCACCCGATGTATCATGTTCTAAGTCCTTGACCTCAACACTATTTCACACCCTCCATTTACAATGAGGACATTGCAAAACTTAGGCATGGGGGGGTGATAAAGTGCATACATACAGAACTAAGAAAAAGTTAGAAGGATTCTCACAAAAAAAAATTCACATATGTCAAAAACACAAAAAAATTGAAAAATTATGAAAAAGAACAAAAAATGGAGAAGGGAGGAAATTTTGTGAGCCACATAATTATGAGGAGGAGAAAAAAGAGCAAAAATGACAAAAAGGAGCACAAAATGATAAAGAAAAAGAGATAGTTATTAGTAAGAAATTAAGGAATTAACCGAAGTTTTAGACCACATCAAGGAAAAAGAAAAATGAAAGAAAAGTGCTAAGGAGACACAAAAAGAGATTAGCAGGAACGCTGATCTTAGGCCTCTTGGGCTAAATTCTTAGGCTTAAAAATTCACGTATCCGCTAAGATCTAGATAATCCTCAAGAGGTTGGGGAAAATGCGAAGCTTAAGTATTAGGTCTAAGGCTTAGGAAGTATTCGACCTTGTTAACTGACCTTCGATTTGTAGGATTCGGTAACCTAAGCACCCCAATTCACACACAGTCTAGTTCAGTGCGCATAAATATCAAAATCAAGAAAAAAGCGTGTCAATGTTCTGAAAAAGTCACCTAGATTAGGAGCGGTCGATCAACACAAGTTGATTTGGACGAGTTCCCGACGTGGAGAGGCAGGAAATTCCCCTCGAAGATGCGTAACATATCATCTCCTTGGTGCTTGTCTCTTAGGATATTTAAATATCCTACCGGGGGCATGTAAGCACTCTGCTGGTTTAGATACCATGGGAGGCATTATCACGAAATGTCGATTGCCAGGGTCTAAATTTGGCCACAGAACGCCATGGGCGGGATTATCTCAAAATCTCGAAAGCTAGGGTTCTGGGGGTTGCCATGGGTGGTGCTATCACGAAGCATCGATTGCCAGGGACCCTTGAGGATTGATGATGGGGATGAGGAATCCGATACAGACCATGTTGAGAAGCTAATCCGAAGCTAGAAATAAAAAGAAAAGAGAGAGAAAGCTCTCCAAATAAATAAATCCTCTGTCTCTCTCTTACAAAAATGCACTGCAAATTGAACCTAGGCTAAAAATGTCTCAAGTACGGGTGCTTTAACTGCGGAGTCCAACAAACCCTAGGATAGTTTCTACGGGCCTTAAGAACCTTTGCGGAAGACTGAGGCTAAAGCGGGTCAAGTCCGGATTTTGGATGATACTTGAGTACCTCTAGGCCTACTGTTGGCATTCTGACCTAATCACAAAAGAAAAAGAAAAGCACTTATCACAACTGATGATAGACACTAATGATCTAGAACAAAAGTTAAAACCTTGAAATTTTGCTAAGGGACTAGCAAAAGATAGGCATGGGGGTATGATGAGAGCCTCATCATGAGCCATAACTAGCTCATTTTGACCTAGGAAAGAGAATAAGAGCTCCAACATAACCTAGAGAAGGGCTTAATTGAAGGAATAAGTGTTCTAAGAAGAAAACATGAAATAAAGGTTAAAACTGTAATTTTACCATTGCAGTACATAAATGGGATTTCTCAGAGGCAAAACATAGGTCAAATGATCAGAATAAGATAAAAAGTGGGTTGGTTCAATCAGAAATGGGTTCATGTGCAATCTAGGAATTAAATGACATTCTGTAACCCTAAAAAGGACCCACTTAATTCAATAAGGTTCTGGTCAGGATGAAAATCAAGTAAACCTTCTAAAATTCATGGAAAAATATCCCCTAGGGTGAAGAACCTTCAAATTGGTCTTTGAAACCTATTTTGACCTAGATTGGGGTCCTAGCCCATTAATTGACCTAATTTGGGTTTTTATAAAAAATATCCAATCAAACGTGGTCAAACCTAAAATCCAACTTTACCATTGGATTCCTTAGGTCCAAATTAGGTTTGTACCAAAATTTGGTCCTAAGGGGAGGTCATCTTGACCTACTTTGCAAGTCAGTACACCCAATTATATTTTGGTCCCTATCTTTTGAAAACCATTGCACAGACCCCCCTACTTCCTCGCCACTCTTACAAACAGATCCCTCCATAATTATTGGGGAGAAATCCAACTTCGGTGAGGAATAGAGGGGGAATACTCCCTGATTCCTCAGAGATCTCCCAGATTTGGAAGGGAGATTCTCTGAGGAATTCCCTTCCATCTGAGTGTGGTCCTAATCTATGATTTGCACCCAATCTCTCGTGCGAATGCATGAGAGATTTGGGTCTCTAGCTGATTCCTTCTATGGTGAGGTCTCTTATGCTCGAGGGCTTGTCTTCCAAGCATAGGAGTCCCTGCCAACGACTATAAAATGACCACCAACCCTGGCTGCGCCTCCTCAGCTCGACTTGGCCAGAGATTCACCTCAATGTCTTCCTCTTCTCCTCCAGCTAAGTGGTCCAGCGAGCCCTGGTGAGCCTGCCTCCTCTTTCTAGTCACTCTACCACAATACCAGTGGTGGAGCTGTCCTCACCACCCCCCTCCGCATCGCGCAACACCCGCGCAAGCATCCCTAGCCCCGTCGTCGCTACCGTCTCCCTCCATTGGATACCTTCTTCTCCGGCGACAGTAGGTACTGCCAGCCTCCCTCTCTACCCCTTCATCCACTTAATTAGGTTAGAACCACTCGTCTCTATCCCCTCTTCAATTCCCCTCAACCTATTTCACAAAACACCCCTCGACAGCCACTGTCCACCGCCATCTTCCCCATCTCTGGCCAACCTCTGGCGAGACGCACCCGTCATTCCACAACTCCACACCTCTCGCCACCAACCCCACAACCTCTGCCACACTCCACTGAACATCATCCACCCACTCACAGACCGCCTACACCACCACAAATGCCCCCCGACCTAACCCACGAACCTGGCCACAGAGTGACCTAGGTACGCACGCCTAGGTCACCCCGCGGCCTGGCACCTTCCACCTCACCTTTGCCGAGACACGGCAAAGGTCCTCCTGTGGTCTGATAGAGCCGCAAGGCCCCTTTTGTGTCGTGCAGGATCTGAGCACCAGCCGCCATTAACGACGGCTCGAGAAGGTCGCAAGCTTGCTCCAGGCTGAAGCACTTCAGGGTCCCAGGTCCAGACGGCTTGGGGTAGTCTTGTGCATTCAGTTGTCTAGGCAATTAGTGTTGCAAGGCCTGCAGCTGCAGCAATTGAAAGAAAGAACTCCTATGGACGTTCCAGCAAAAGCGGGTGGGACATTAGTCCCACCTCGTAAACGTCTGAGTGAGGCGTGTGCAATAAATTGAATTTGTGTTCTACTCTCTTTGCCTCAAGACACACATGGGGTGAGGTCCCTCACCTATACACACCTTGTCTGTGAATTCATCTTGCGGAACTAGCACCTGACACGACTAGCCTATCGATCACTCCTCGCGCACCACACCCACGCCGGTGGGCCTGGACCCGGGCACGCGACCCGACTCGATTACCTGGCTCTGGGAGAGCGTACTGAAGAGTGATATACAAAGAGAGAGACACAGGTGTGGGTAGAGGGGTAGGTTTTGTTGCGTGGTGTTTGTGTAGGGAAGAAGAAGGAGAAGGAAGGCACAGCTGAAGTGAAGCTGACACTTAGCTGCAAAAGGAAGAAGGAAGGAAGGCTAAAGAAAGAAGACTCGCAGAGGAGAAAGAGAAGGAAAGACAAGGTAGAAGGAAGAGGCGAAGCCAAAGAGAAAAGGAAGTAAGAGAGCTAAGGCTGAAGAAGGAAGAAGAAAGAAAGAAAGGGAAAGACCAGTAGAAGAAGAAGAAAAGCTGAAGCCAAGGGAAGTAGAGCTAAGGAAAGAAGAAGAAGATCAGCAGAGAAAAGAAGAAAAGACACTGCAGAGAAGAAACAAGGAAGAAGAAGCAGACGGCTAAGAAGAACAGAAGAAAAAGAGGAAAATCAGAGAAAGAAAGTCAGAACAAAGAAGAAGAGAAAGCAGACAGGAGAAGACATAAGAGAGAGTTAAAAGCGAATATCATTTTAAGACGTCAGATCCCATGATCAGACGTCCAATTTCTCTATTTTTGCCATATTTTACTCAAATTCTTGCATCTATATTTTGAATTAGGTTTTAAGTAACTCTGAGTGTTCAATTACATTCTTGAGATTAGTAATAAATTCCATTTGCTCCCTGTGTTCGACTTCGGATACTTAGGTTTTTGAGTAATACATTTTTATTTGTTGACAATGCTTGGTCACCTATACTTCGAGGCAACTGACTGTTAAAACACGATCTAGTCGCGTCAACAAGAGTCTTTTCCTAGTCATATTTCATTATTTTTGTTATTTTCATTATTATGTAAGGGTCTGATTATTATTTGACCAACAGGGTTTCTCTATATAAGAGCTGTAAGCTATGGAATAAGACAAGACTCTCATTTTTTACCAATAAGGTATCATAGCTATACACTTAATATGTCTAAATTAGGTTAATTCCTAAGTAAACACATCATATTTAGGTTGTAAATAGTGCATCATAATTATTCTAAGCATAGTGGGCTCATAATTGCATTTATAAATAATTTGTATATATTATAATAATTTTAATTTGTACAGGAATAAAATAAGGGAGTGGATTTTCAGAATGGAAGGCTGTAGAGGATAAGTAAGAGGAAACACATTGTATGAGGGGTAAAATGCAATTTTGCCAAGTTACGAGGGATTGAGCATAATTTGACCAACAAACACTTGAAGCTTATGCCTTTGAAGAAATTTAAGTTCCTCCAAGTATCTCTACAAAATTCCAGGTGGAGGGGACCATAGCAAGTCAAATTCTGCCTTTGCACGTAGCCTTTTTGCCAAGTTACAAGGGCTTGGGCATAATTTGACCAACACTTGAAGCTCATGCTTATGAAGAAATTCCATGTTCCTCTGAGTATCTTTATAAAATTCTAGGAGGAGGTGATGTGAACACCATCATGAGCCATAACTAGCTCACTTTGATCTAATTGAGTCAGTAAATGCTCTTACATGACTGCCAGAGAGCCATAATTCACTACAAATCCATTCTGAGGGAGAGACAAGAAACTAGGTTTAAATTTATAATTTTACCATCATAACTTGAATACAGTACAACCATGAGTTTTCTCAGGGGTTAATTGAGGGTCAAATGGTCTTAAAAGGATAACAAGTGGGTTAGAATAAACAGAAAAGGGTTTGCACATGTTTTAAGAATTAAATGACTTTTGAAACCCTAAAAACAGACCTGCTTAATTAACTAAGATTCGGGTCAGGATAAAATTCACCTAAGCCATCTAAAATTCATAGAAAAATATTATTTAGGATTTGGTACCTTCAAATTGACCATCAGAACCTGTTGTAGCCCAAAACAGAGTCTCAGATAGCCATTTACCTTAATTTGGGTTTTTTTCATAAATTACCCAGTCAAACTTGGTGAAAACCTAAATCTAACTTTATCATTGGATTTCTTTGGTCCAAATTAGATTTGTACCAAAATTTGGGCCTAAGTTGAAATTGTCTTGACCTAGTTTGCAACTTGGTCTTGTCTGATTACATTTATGCCCCTAACTTTCAAAATCTTTACAAATAGACCCATAACCTTGTCATCGTTTCCACAAATAGGTCTCTACCACCATTAATCATATTCTTACAAGCACCAACAACCTAAAATTGGTAAGAAGTCCTTGATTCCTTGATGAATTCCTTTCAAATTTGAAAGGGAAGTTCGTCAAGGAATTCCCTTCCTTTTAAGCCCAATCCCACTCCCCAAAACCTTCCCAATTTCTCATGCGAATGCATGAGAGATTTGGGTATCAGAAATTTTCCTCCTTCGATGAAGCTTTCCAAGCCCAAAACCTCCTCTAAAGGTTTATAAAAAGACCTCTAGATCAAACCATTCTCCGGAAGCTCGAATTCGATCGGAGTAACCCCCCAAATTCTTCTCTCCTCCTCTGGTTGAAGTGCTCTTCGATCTCCAGCAACCCTCCTTGCCTCTCCTCATCATCTGATCGCAATACCAGCAGCAGATCCTCCTTCCTTGCATTCTTCCGCATTGAGCAGCGCCAGTCGGCGTCCCTATCCCCTTCATCCTTGCCATCCAACTCTTATCAGAGCTAGTTTCGTCTCCGACGCCGGTCATACCACAATCGGTGCCATCTCTGTTCCCCGTTGTCTGCTACCTTTCTTAGATGACTCCTCAGCTTCCCTTCATCGCAACAACTTCAACACTCTGATTTGACCCCACCAACGCCTCCGCAACTCCGTCTTCCATCTCACAGGCAGACCTCCGGGGAGCGCTAGCAGCCACCACAGCTCTCCTACGCCGCCGCTCTCGCACTTCACACCTTCACCATTCATTGTAGATCAAAAGCCTTAATTTAGTTAGGGCTATTGATCAATCCAGCACACCCCCGAACACACCCACCTTCACACGCACAGTCCGACTTTGCCCCACACACACAGACCACGCCACATCACACAACCACCACCGTTGCACTCGCCATGGCTCAGCGATACTTCCTGAGATTTCTGACACGGCCGAAAGGCCTTATTGTTTATTTCAGGTACTTGCCCCCTTCGCCATTAACGCAACAAGCCTCGAGCTTACTTGAAGCTCTCTCCAGACCTGCAGCTCCAGGTCCTCGACTCCAGACAAAGCAGAGTTGGTCCAAGAACATACTCGCGTGGTCAATTGGAGCCATTGATCGCTCCTTACTCGCGAATTGGGTGAAGGCCGCAGCAGCAGCGTGGACGAGCAAAGGGGGGATGGATAGTCCCACATCAGAAGTTTATGAGCGGTAGCTGTGACATAAATTGAATTTGTCTCTGGGGCTTATCGCCTGAGACACAAGGAGTGAGGTCCCTCACACCCATCACGTGCCTCGACCACAACCTCTCCTCCACGGACCTGGTACACCCGACCCGCCTAAGCCTTCACTCCTCGCTCACCACCCACTGCTGGTGAGTCTAGACCTGGGTGCACGCTTGATCCGAATACCCGAATATCCCGTACTGTTGAAGGCTCTAGGAGAGCGTGACCTAGAGATTGAAAGAGAGAGAGTGCGCGGGGGTTAGGGGGTTTTGCTCTTTGGAGAATTGGCTGACACTTAGCCAACTTTGAGAAACCTTCCCCCTCTGTGTGAAGAAGAGGAAAAGAAGGAGAGCTACACAGAGAAGAAAGGCAGAAGAAGAAGAAGGCCACGGCAAGAAGAAGAGAAGAAGACCTGAGCCAGAAGAAGGAGAGGAGAAGGAAGGGGAGCTACACAGGAAGAGAAAAGAAGGAGAAGAGTAGAAGAATAGAAGAAGCAGAATAAGAGGAAGAAGAGAAGACAAGGCAAGAGAAGTAAAGAACAGAAAGAAAGAAGAAGAAGAGAGACCCTCGAGTCTCTAAACAGCATTGTAGCACCAGGCTGTTTAAGCCGTTTGATACATTTGATTACATATATTTGAGGCTTTGATTTAGTTGCTATTTGTGAGGAGTAATTGGTGATTTAAATCACCATTTTACTCCATTCTTTTGGCACATTGATAACTGACATTATTCTTGTTGCAATCTCTTGTATTTCTAATTCAAATTGTGATCTTGAGTTTTGAATTCCATATTGCACCCTGTGTTCGACCTTGGACTTAAAATTCGAGTAATAAATATTTATTTTCAAAGCAATTTCGGCTATACTACAATGCAATTTTTAAAACCTCAATTTCGCTCGACAACAGGAGGGGACCACAACAAGTCAAATTCAGCATTCACACGTAGCCTGCGTGCGAAACACGTGCGCCACGTGTGCAGCCAAGCCATCCTCCACGTGAAACACCCCCACCAGCCGCTCCTAGCTCAAGCATGCCCTTCATTCCTATGCAACTCGCATGCTAGCTGCGGCCCTCAACTCAACTTCGCGTGCACCAGGTGCGTGAATGGCATGATTTGGTCGGCCAAGACCCCTTTTCCTCACCTATATAAAAGCCACACCCCTCCCATTGTCCATCCACCTCTTCATACAACTTCTCCACCTCCCTTAGAGCTAAGAAAACCTTCCCAAGCTCCAACCTACATTCCCCCTACACCTCATTGGCGCCTATAAATAGACCCTTAGACCTTTCGATCAAAGGCTCGAGCCCCTTCTTCTAAAATTGAGCTCTGGCTTTAGGCTATTTGTCAACAACTTAGACACCTCTCTCACCTCCTCTTAAGCTCGCTCCGATGGAGCTAGCTGCCTCTCTCACCCCCTCTTCCTCAGTCCTCACCTTGCCATCAGCAGAGCTGCACCCTACCTCCTTCCTCGCATCGTTTTGATTTGTCAGAGTTGCTCTTCTCAACCAAACTCTTTCGTTTGTCTCTGGCGAGTCATCTCTGGAGCCCCTCACCCTTTCCTCTAGGTAAATCATCCCCCTTCTGTAGAGTAATGTAGGCTCTTTAATTCATAGATTTAGGTAGCTTAGATCTTTGATTACATCATTATCTTCTCCATCATCGGCCATTACTAATCCGGTGATTGCAGGCCCTCTACAACTCAATTGATACCATAGTCACCTTTCTCATCTTCTTAAGATTCCATTTCACCCTTTCTTCTTCGATTTCATTCACCATACATAATACTCCTAATTTCCACACTCATCAGAGCTTAGCCTTGTCTTTGGCGAGCTTCATCGTCTAATCCACACCCAGTTGGCCCTCCACCCACCATCACAACCTCCTAAGGGCCATTTTGCCTAATATAATTGAATGATTCCACTACTCAATTGTTCCATCCATGAACTCCATCTTTTGTTAATTATACTTCACATCACTTCTAGAATCATTCTCTACAAAAATTAAGGAGCTGTACACCTTCTTGGCAACACAAGGAAGTTTTCAATCTATTCCGTGTGTGATTTCATGGTGTGTAGTGCTCTATCACTCTCTGATGTTTTGCCATTGTAGCTCCAGTGACCTTCTCTAAGTCCGGCGACCTTAGAACTCCACTCAACAGATCATAGTTGACCTTAACTACCTCCAACAAACTCCACTTCCCTTAGACATCACTTCCTTGCTCTTAGCCTTGAATTTAACCAACTCTACTTCTCTGAATGTTGTTATCATCTCCAACTTTGGCAATAATGTAATGCACTGATTCTTCACCTTTAGATCTTAGTGATAAGTCTGGAGGGATCCCTAGATTCTCTTGAGTTCAAATCTACATCGTGCAAAGTTGTTAACTTTCTCAGCTTTGCTGACAGACACACCCACTAATTGGCATAGGTGACAACTTTGAAGACTTTTGAATGTTTAGACTTCGAGTCCAGAAGATTCAGGAAGATGAATTAAGTTTGTCTGCACTTTCAAATTAGCTTGAATCACTCTCTTTGCCAAGGTCAACCTATGACATGAGTAGGTCAACCTTTAGCTGCCATGAGAGCTCAAGAAGCTTTGATATTGTGTTGTTAGGTCTAGATCACTTAGGAACTATGTAGGACTTGATTGAATGCAGTGAGCGTGTGCTTGTAGTGGTTTGTCGGAGATTTGATTAAGTATGTAGGCTCTATTCCACCATTATTTCAGAATAGGTTCTAGATATTATCTGTTGATTCTTTGTTACCTGAGGCCTTAGATGAATTCACTAATGTTCTAAGATGAGAAGCTTTAAATTAGTTGTTGTAGCTCTGAAGTAGTCACAGCAGTAGGAGTCGATGTAGTCTATTGCCAGCACGTCTAGTAGTCAATTGCTATGCGCTAAAGGAAGGAGGGGACTCATAGTCCCACATTGGTAGCATAAAGGTGCCTGAATGCAAATTTAATGAAACACCTTTGAAGCCCTCTCATGAGCCTTAGTGCTAGTGTAGGCGTGTGATGCCTAATTGATATTGATATACTCTTGAGCATATATTGAGAATAATTTGAGTCCATTGGGGGTGGCACGTGAGTGTTCGGCTTGTGGGTGTGAGATCCGACCACGTGGATACTTGACTTAGACTGGATTAAAAATATTTTTGTAGTTGTGAATTAGTGTAGAACAAGCTTAACATCTAGTTGAATTCCAAATGTTATTGTATAATTAAACTAAGTTTAACTTATATAATGTTTAAAATAGAATAGTTTAAGTAATAATTGGTGAAGTGAATTAACTTATAATAAGCTTCTTAGTGAACGAACTTGACTCATCCAGTATAAATTTATAAAATATGTATGTTATTTTGCATACTATACTACAATACAATGACACTTATTACAATTGCGAAGTAGCCCAACATATCATGAAGTTACGTAGTCTTGGGAGAATGTGTGGATTGAGGTCGTTTTAGTTGAAATGGTTATGTGAATTAAAATTGGATGGGAAGAGGTGTAGGTGGGAATGAAAGAATATAATTAAAAATAAAAAATGGATTTAGAATGGAACTAAAATGAGAATGGGTTAACTTATTTAGGAATATGGCTAGCTTAATTAATTAAGATCAAGCTTAGTTAAAGGATTAGATCCGACCTTAACTAATTAATGTAGCCAAAATCTAATTGAAGTTATAGTGGACAGGAATAAGAAATATGCATCTCCTCGCCATGCATATTTATCAAGAAGAATTTGAATGACATGTAATACCTGCATTTATGAAATGATTATGTAATAAAATGTAAATATGTGTGGATTAATGATAATAAACCATTTATATGCAAAGATAGTAATTTAGTTCTTAACCTAATTGTTGTGCTAATTGTGTACATTAAGCTACAAAACTACATTAAAAATAAATAATTATAACATAGGAAAGTAGGTTCATTAGCCACTCACTTAGAAAAATGAGAGAAAAAGGAAAAAATAAAGAAAATAATAAAGTAGTAGGAGGAAGAAAAGAAAAAGAAGAAAAAAATGGTTCAATAAAAATGTGTGCATCCAAATAACCTGAAAACCCAAAAAGAGTGAGTTATAGCTAGCAATAAGAGACCAAATTGTTCAGCCGGGGAGATATACCTTAGAGGTTGACTTCCGAATAGAAAAGGGTGAGAAGAAAGCTGCCAAGTCTTAGTAAGTTAAAGCCAAAGGAGTGACTTAGGGAGGTTAGGGACAACTCCAGTTTGGGGAAATCTTATGGTTTCATAACTTGAGGGCTCGTAAGTTGAGTCAAATACACTTTTGCATGGATGCTTTGAACTCATGGCTTTACAAACTTTGGGTGGACCTTTAAGCCTAAAAAATCAATCTTTAAGACTAATGGTCAAGGTCAAGAAGAAACTAAAAGGTATGGTAAAAATCTAAGTCTAGAAATTGTCCTGATGTGTTAAGCTTGGATGGTAATAGGCTTTCTTGTAATTCTCTAGCTTGCTGATTAATAGGTGCTAAGTTAATCATCAATCTTAGTCTAGAAATTTTGCATTTTCCTATGTTTTGCTAGGGACTAGCAAAAGATAGGAATAGAGGTATGATAGATACATAATTATTAATTATAACTTGCCTATTTGATGATTAATCCTTAGCTAGCATAGTGCTTGTAGGCTATATATATGTTGCATTCTAATTATGCATGCATAATTAGGTCATAAATCTATTTTGTGCTTAATTTGTATTGAACTAAGATGTTTGTGAATAATGCAAGAGTACGAAATGGAGCTAAGATAACTAGGAATAAACTTAAGGAACTATAAAAGTAAGAAGTAAAGTGAGGCTCAAAGGAATTAAGATAAGGAAGAAAGAAGAAGAGACAAAGAGGACACTTGGCTCACTTACAACCATTCTTATCTCATGAACCCTAAGACAACCCATACCAAAATAAGCCTTATCCTAAGCCAAGCTATTTTTAGTAATATTTCAACTAAACCCTACACCTTCCATCCAAAGGTCCTCCAACACTACCTATTTTAGCCAATAAAAAATACCATGGCCAGCCATGAAAGGCCATATCCACAGCTAGTGTGGCCAGCCACTATGGTGCTCCATCTACCCTAGATTCCTCCTTTGATGGCCTATATCTATAGCTTAAAAACCAACCTAAACTACCCCCCTAAAACCTAGTATAGCCGCCAACAAGTTAAGATTAATCACCACCATTCATCCTTCCATATATGGCCTACCACTCTAGGTCTCTCTAGAATAATCTAGTGGTCGGTCATAAGCTTTCCATTTTACACCATTAGATCACCATCCTAAGGCCTAATTCAAACCATATTTTTCCACTCAATCCCAGCACTTAGATCTAATTCTATGGCCTTCATTTATTCACCTAATCTATAAAAAGGCCTATATTCTTCACCATTAGGATCATCTTCTTCTCTACCTTTCTACACATTCTCCTACCACCTCCATTAGCCTTCCTAGGTAGAATAGCCTTAGGTCCCTTTATGGTTGTCCCCCTCCCTCTTAGGTTTCTGCATTGGCTTTCTTCCTCCAACTTTCAAGCATTCCTCTACCATTCACTACAAGAATATTGAGTATTGTCGACCGTTAAAAATGGTTGGCAATGTTCAAATAACCGTCGAGAAAAAGGGTCGAGGAATGTATTATCACTATTGGATTTTCTCGACTGTTTTTGGACATTACTGTTGGGAAAAAGGCGGACCACCACTCTACGTTTGGTTATTTCTTTGTCTGTTTTTGATAGTGGAGAAAACTTTTTCTTGACCGTTACAAATAAATGGATGATGAAAATATTTACGTCGACCGGTATTTAGGCGATCGATTAAGATCATATTGTCGACCATTTATCAATAATGGTCGAGATTGTTTGTATTATTGTCCGTTTGTTGATGGTCGAGAATATTAATATTCTCGGCCGTTCGTATATAACGGTCGGAAATTCCATTGTTTAATTTCAAACGGTTGAGAATATTAATATTGTTGATGTTTCTTGAATAACAATCGACAAATGTAATATTATCGTTCATTAAAAATGGTCGAGAAAGCATTTTTTTTTTAAATTTATTTAATTTATGTGGAAGACCTGTAAAGAACTACAAATCTAGTAAAAATATAATTAATCACACAACTTAAAACATTTTTGTATCTAATTAAAACACACGAAATCAAAATAAAACTTTCATATATGAAATAACGCATACAGAGTTCATTACAAACAATAATGTATATAAAAAATACAATCATGCTGTGGTACTAATGCCTCCAGCACCGCTACCACCTAAATCGTCGTCATCACGATGATCTCTATACTGATGAAGGGATGAGTGATCAATACCTCCCTTCTGAAGTAATGCCAGTAGGTCGTTAATGGTCATGTTGGATTGCTTGGTTTGCATCACGTTGTTCCTGACTAACGTCATCAGCTTATCGATCCGTTGAGCATTCTCCTCATCTTTGTGGCGTAGTGCCGCAATCTCCTTCCTTATCTCATGCACCTCAGCTAAAGAGGATGATGCTCCCCTTCTCCTATACCACCTCGAGAAGGTCTCGCTCCTTCCTGTGCTATGGACGTACCCGCCATGCTCAGGTGGCATGATGGTCTGGTAGGCCTTCTCTGCTATTGGTGGTTGTTGAACTGTAGTAGAGTTGGCGTCTTCAGGGGGATGCATTAAGTTGATCATATTATCCTGAAAGATATTAAATTATGTTAAATAATTTCATTTAATTATATAATTACGAAATCAAATAAAAATATTATCTTTTTTAACTTACGTGTCTCTATTTGTATGTGTCGCGAAGCCACTCTCTATTTTTGTCCTCACTCATCTTGCTATGAGTGGCCTCATATACTCCCACCCGATCAAGCTGGGCACCTTAATGCCTGGTGGACTACAATAATTTGAAATAGTTAATTTTAACAAAATTAGAAAATTTTGTAAGGTTTAAAAGAAAATAATAATTAAAGGTACTTATGTATATGGATTTCATTGGGCCTATGCTCCTCCTACCCAAGACATGGGTCTTAGGTGGAGCCTTATCCTTATTTTCCTTATTACTCTTGGTTTGCTCCTGAAATAAAGGTACAATTTATTAACTTAGAAATTAGTTAAATAAATGAAATCATATGAAATACTTTTCCTTTCGTCATTGGATCATGCCAATGCTTGTACGCTTCCTTCCAAGTGTGCGGTTGTATCAAAGGAGGTGCATCATGCAATGCCTCATCATGATTCCTGTTCTTATAATACTAAAAAATATAATTGTATTGTTAGAAATAATATTTGAATTATGGTAAAGGAAATAAATAAATACAGTTAAAATTTATCTTTTACCTTATTTTTCATCTCCAATCTCCAATCTTTATGAATCTTTACTGCATGCTTAAGGATACATTTAGCGATGTTTGGATCTTCGTCCCAATTGAAGGTGGCATGCATTAGTAAGAGAACATAAATTGTTACATAATTTAAACTTATATAAAGCAATGTATATAAGTTATTAATTTTTACTAATTATCTCTAACTCTCGAATGAGCTGCATTTTTAGGTCCTTTGGCACCTTCCTCCAATTGAAGTAGGATAGTGGAATGATCGCCTTCGTCAGCGTACCCAATCTGCTGACGAATGGAGGATAGTCCACTGCTTCCCCCGCTAGTGTGATCTGCACTGAAATGTGGACCCCAACGGAATTCTCTCTAGGTCCCTGCTCTGCGTGGGACCTCTTCCCCTACGTGCACCTATAAGGCATAATTATAACATAAAATTAAATAATAAAGAAATAAATAAATCGTAACATTTACCAAACCTTAAATTTAGACCTAAACTGCGAAAGGGTGGTGGTGGTGCAGAACATCCTGGTTGAGAAGGATTTGGGTCAGCCGTCTGCTCTGGATGATCATCCAAGCTAACGTCCTCCTCATCAACTGAAGTACTATCCTCCTCCTCCTCATTGACGATCGCATCCTCCTCGTAGTTAGAATCCTCTGCTGGTAGATCCATTGGAGGAGGCATCAGACTCTTCCCCTTCCCCCTACCTCCCTGCCCCTACCTCTGGAAATATCGAACCACATCTCCAGGTCTCAAAAACTGCTAGTGAGTTGCCTAGGGCTGAGTGGGCTACTGTCGACGGTGAGCCTAAGGCTGAGGATGAGGTTTTTGGCAGGGGCCTCAGGCTGTTGGGAGGCCTGAGCCTCCTCCCTGCGACTCTAAATTACCAGTAGTAGAATGGTATTTGTGGATACCAAGCTCCACCAGTCCACCTTTCTTGATCTTCATGTAGTTTGTAGAATGGTCGGAGTGTTCCATTTTTCACCTTAAACACCCATTGATCGTGTTGATCCCAGTGATCTAACCTTGCAAAATGTAAAATATCATTTCTAGGTACCCATTTTCTTGTGGGTCCTTTCAGGTTAGTACTTTTCAAACCCTGAGATTTATAGACCTCTCTTGTGTTAGATCTATAATTCTTGGGATTTTTGGCCTTTTGGTACATCCATGCATGCCTAGGTGCATGTGATTTATTTTGTGTATTCTTTTTACTCTTAAAATTTGATTTTAAAGAATCACAAAATTCAGTATTTAACCTAGTTGTTGTTTTGAGATTATTTAAGGTTCCCTTAAAATGCTCATAAATATCTTCTAGCTCTACTATCTTTGCATGTAACTGTCTATTAGTCTCTTTTGACATTTCTAATTCCAATTCTAGAAATGATTGGTCAATTTCTAATGTTTGATAATTACTCTTTAAAACTTTATTTTTCTTTTTAAACAATCTAGCTTTATGATATAATTCTTCATAAGCTTCTAGCAATTCTTAAAGAGAAAAATCAGGATTTACCTCATTTTCCATGTCTTCTGATGTTGCAACCAAACAAAGGTGTGCAACCTCGTCGTCGTCCGATTCACTGGAGTTGGTGTCCATGTTAGAGTCGCTATCATCCCATGTTGCTTTAAAAGCTTTCTTCTTCTTCTTCTTCTTCTTCTTCTCGACCTCCTTTGTATCTTTCCTATTATCTTCCTTCTTCCTGTTTACAGGGAAATCCTTTCGCAAGTGGATCTTTCTCTTGCACTCATAGCAAACAACATTAGTTGAAATTTTATTTATTTCCTTACCTTGCTTTTAGAGAAATTTCTGGAACTTTCTTGTGAGCATCTTCATCTTCAGATTTTGAGGTACTTGAATCCGTATCCTCCTTAATTTCTCTAAAGGCAATACTCTTCTTCTTGCTTGATGTTGTCTCCTCGTTCTTCTTCATGTTTTCTAGTTGAACTTCATAGGCTATAAGGCTACCAACTAGATCATCCAAGGGGAGAGTGGAGAGGTCCTTAGCCTCTTGGATGGCTATTGTCTTTGGACCCCAATTACTTGTAAGAGATCTCAGGATCTTCCTTACAAGTTGTTCTTTCGTAAATTTTACTCTAAGGTTCTTCATGGGGTTAACAATTTTCCCAAACCTCGTATACATGTCCTTGATTGTCTCACCTTTCTCCATCTTGAAACACATAATTTTCTGTTAGAATAGAGATACGTGTTTCTTTTACCTTACTTGTTCCTTCATAGGTGATTTGAGGTGTGTTCCATATCTTAAATGCTAACTCGTAAGCCGAGATACGGTTGAATTCTTCCCTTGATAATGCACAATAAAGTGTGTTCATCCCCTTCGCATTGCCAACAATTTTCTTCTTTTGATCCGCCGTCCATGCTACTCCTTCTTGTGGCTCTGGATCAGAGTACTTCTCTTGAATGAGTGTCCACGACTCCTCATCCATTGCCTTGAGGAAGATTTGTATCCTCCTCTTCCAGTATCCATAGTCCGTCCCATCAAAGTAGGGAGGACGTGTGGATGATTGTCCTTCGGTGCGCTTGGTTGATGTCATCGTGAGTTGAGTTGCCCGCAACCTAATCTGATACCACTTGTAGGATCTATAAGATAAATTGCTACGTGCACAAACACTCAAACAAAGAATTAATAATAACAAGAAAGATTTACACAAATTACAATCACTGAAATTGGCAGATGATATATTGTGGTTCCCCACTCACTTGGGTACTTCACTACCTCAGCCTCCCAGCATAGAGTTTTTAACTCGATTCCCTCAACCCTGAGGAAATCAATTTACTAAATGAGGTAATTAACGGATTTCCTCCAACCAAGTATAAGAGACGGGTTTGTTACAGCCCAACAAGCAAATGCTCAAGAACAAATAAAGCACAGGTGTAAGAAAAATAAGAATCTTACAACAAAGTTCTTATGCCTCCCAACAATAATTAAATAGAATACCAATTGAGAGCCTAGGATGGACGTGAATCGCTTTGTAGATGAGTAACAAAAACATGTCGAGGTGTTTGCAAAACGTAGAGTGATTTGAGGGCAGCAAACACTTTTCTTCTCTTCAAATATGGTGGAAATTTGAAATATAGCTCTAGGAATTTTTCTTCTCTTTTCTTATGTGAAAACTAAAAGCCCAAGGGTTTATGTATAGAGTTAGGACCTTAGTGGGTCGTCTACTAGATGTTGGGGTTTAAATCCCATTGTTCAAATAGCCAAAATTAATTTTCTAGCCATTTAGTTTTGAGTCAACAGCTACTTGGTACTGGTACTTGTTGCTTCTAGATTTGGGTTTCAAACACTTAACACAAATTTGTAACCTACTTGTACCGGTACTGATCATGAGTACCGGTACTCATTCCCTCCAGTACCAGTACTGATCATGAGTACTAGTACTCGCAGGGTATAGGTTTGTTTCTCTGAAAAAACCCAAACCTGTAACTCACATGTATCGGTACTAAACTTTAGTATCAGTAGTTGTGGGTTAAAAAGTATCTTTTTAAGTAAATTAATCAATTACGTTCTTTGAAAATGATCGTAGTATAAATCCTAGTTTATCTCTAATTAATTTTACGATATAAGTTGATTCTTTGTTAAGAGGCATGCATTCTATAAAATAAAAAATCTAATATAGAAAATGTAAAGGTCAATGATGATCTTCTCCTCTTCGACTCCTTGTCATCTTGCCTCCTCCTTGTCATCATGCCTGTTTGTCTTGATCGTCACCTAAGTTTTAAAATCACTCAATTGCAAACATTAATCCATAACAATTTTATTAACACCAAAATAAGATGTGGAACAAGGTTCCAACAGCTGGCGGGGGCCTTAGGCTGCTGGGGGGGGCCTCAGGCTGTTGGGAGGCCTGAGCCTCCTCCCTATGACTCCTATTAGCCTTCTTCTTGAAAATAACCTACGTAAAAACATCACAAATAATCAGATATTTTTTTAAAAAATTCAGTGGCATTTCCCCTATATATTGTGATATTTCAAAAATCCTGTATAAAATAAGCATATAAATAAATGAAAGTGAAATAAGCGTATATAAATGAAACTGAACATGAAATGATATCTCCCTTCCCCTTTCCCCTTCCCTTCCACTCCATTTCCCTCCCCTTCCTTCTTTCTTCTCCTTCTCTTTTTCTCTTCCCCTTTCCCCTTCCCATTCCTCCATTTCCCTTCCCCTCCCCTCCATTTCCCTTATCTTCCCCATCATTTCCCTCCACTTCTCCCTTCCTCCTTCTTCTCCTTCTCTTTCTCCCTTCTCCTTCCCATCCCTCCATTTTCGTTATCCTCTCCTTCATTTCCCTTCCCTTCTCCCTTCTTCTTTCTTCTCCTTCTCTTTTTCTCTTACCCTTTCCCCTTCCCATTCCTCCATTCCCTTCCCCTCCCCTCCATTTTCCTTATCTTCCCCTGCATTTCCCTCCACTTCTCCCTTCCTCTTTCTTCTCATTCTCTTTCTCCCTTCCCCTTTCCCCTTCCCATCCCTCCGTTTCCCTTACCCTCCCCTTCATTTCCCTCCTGTTCTCTTTTCCTCTTTCCTTTTCTTCTCTTTCTCCCTTCTCCTTTATCCTTCTCCTCCATTTCCCTTTCTCCTTATTCTTCTCCACATTTAACAGAAAACATTCAATATACAAAAAATAAATAAATACATCATTCCACACAAAAAATAAATCTAAGTGGGCACACCCCACAAAAAAAATAAACCTAAGTGGGCACACCCCACACAAAAGATAAACCTAAGTGGGCACACCCCACATTTGACATGATAGCAGCATTTTAAAGAAAAAAGTAGTAAGAAACTCACCATAGTGATGAAATGGTCCACAAACTATGCACAAACAGTAGGATAATGAGAAGAACCTATATGAGAAGGCAATAAAATAAATTTCAATTTTGAAATATAAATAAATATAAGCTTTGATAAAAGATAAAACAATTTAAAGGAAATTTAAACAAAACAAACAACTAATAATTTCTTAAATTATTTATATTTATGGTTATGGATTAATACTTTTGACAAATTACCTTATATGTCAATGTAGTGGCACTAGGGGCAAGTTCTTTATTTTGTGGGTTTTGTTGATATGCTTCAGATTCAACATCTGGGTGTAGATCATTTCCCACATCGTATTGTTCATGCAGTTGAGCTGTAACTGGTATAATCCACCCATTTCTGCTATTATCAGGCACATAGAATACTTGTGCTACCTGACAAGCTAGTGTGAATGGTTCTGATGATTGGAGGATGTGATGGTTCTTACTTAAGTTCAAGAAATCATGTTTTTTTATCAACTTTGAATCCAATGCCTTCTTTAAAAATATCAAACCAATCACACTTGAATAAAACCACCTTACAGTCAAACTTGAATCTCATTTCCACAATCTCTTCAATTTGACAATAATACCCATCACAATCAGTGCTTAGGTCACAACTGACGACAACTCTTGCATGTTGCGTGACCTTTGCATCATCAATAGATCGTACTCTGAATTTGAAATCGTTAATTATGTATCCCGAATGGTAACGTTCGTATGTCAAAGGTGTATCAGCAATTACATCAAAATCTTTTATCCACCATTGATCTCCATCTTCTTTTAGTTTTTTTACACGATCCTTGAACCAATCAAGGAACTGCAAGTCATGTGTAGATGACACAAAGGATGCTTTGAATTCATTATAAAATTCATCCACTTCTGGAATTTGCTTCAGAATGTATAAGTGTGCCAATCGTCAGTCCATTTCTGAGATGAGCTTAACCTCCGTCCGATGGATCGACCTTCCTCCTATGTTAAATATGGATAGACAGTTATCATCATTACCATTAAATTCTCCTTCATAGTTCCGTTCAAGATGATTAAATCAATTGTCTATTTCATTCATGTACTTGGCACAGATGTTAATACATTCTTCTACAAGATAGCCTTCAACGATTGACCCTTCTGGCTTAGCCTTATTAAAGACATAATCTTTCAGTTTCTTCAAATAACATTCAATTGGATACATCCATCTGTACTGCGCAGGTCCAGCAATTCTCGCTTCATTTGAAAGATGAAGCGTGACATGAATCATCACGTCAAAGAATGCATGCGGGAAAATCTGCTCCATTTTATAAAGTGTGATCATAATTTATTTATCCCAATAGTCTAGCAATTCAGGATCTAATGTCTTTAAACAGATGACTTTAAAATATCTACTCATCTTTGTGAAGGAATCGACTACCAGATCAGGCATTACCCCACGTATCGCTAATGGGAATAAGATTTGCATGTACACATGAGAATCATGACTTTTTAACCCAGTAATCTTCTTTTGTGCTTCATTTACGCAATGTGAAAGCTGTGATGAGTACCCATCTAGAACCCGAATGTCTTTAAGGAATGAGAAAATCCTTCACCTCTATTCTCCGGTAAGACTGTATATAGCTTCTGGAAAGTGAGACCCTCTTTCTTCAATATGCAACTCAGGACGAATACTCAAAATTTTCATATCATTCCTTGTTTTAACTGTATCCTTTGGGCTGTTTGTTAGGTTTAATACATCAAGAATGTTGTCCATTACATTCTTCTCAATATGCATAACATTTAAATTATGTCGCACTGTCAAATCCTTCCAATATGGAAGCTCCATAAAAATATGCTTTTCTTCCTAAACCCTGAATGTCGCAAGGAAGCCAAGTCGTTCTTGAAAAGATGACCTAAATGTATTTCTCCAAGCTGTTGCAATGTCTCCATGGTTTTCATCCTCGATAGCCTAATAGAACATGCACTGAGCTTATTCTTCGGATTCCTCGATGAATACCGATATGCTTTACCATCAAATCTGTCCTTGAATGGTGATGTTCGCCATCTGTGTTCAATGGGCAAAAACCTGCGGTGCCCTAAGTAACATAACTTATTGCTTTCGGGCAATCTCAGGTGATGAGTATCATCCATACAGATTAGACAGACGAACTTCCCCTTCGTACTCCATCTTGACAAATTCACATATGTTGGAAAGTCATTAATTGTCCATAGTAATGCTGTGTGCAACTGGAAGAATTGTTTCTTTTGTACGTCATATGTTTGAACATCACTGTACCACAAGACTTTCAGTTCATCAATCAATGGCTGAAGATAAACATCTATTGCATTTCCTGGTTGCTTGGGTCCCGGGATAAGGAGTGTCAACATCATGAATGCAGATCGCATGCATAGCCATGGGGGTAGGTTTTAAGTTACCATGACCACCAGCCTTATAGAATATGATGGATACATGCTCTTGAATGGGTTGAATCCATCGCTTGCAAGACCTAATCTCACATTTCGTGCCTCCTTTGAGAACAATGTGTAATCTCATTGAATCTGTTGGATGATGAATGCGTCCATCTTTCGATTTATTATCCTGATGCCTTGACATCAGTTTTTCTATTTTACTGGAAATGAATAACTGTTGTAGCCTAAGGATCAGTAGAAAATAATTGAGAACCTTTTTCGGTTGTTTCTTCCTGCCGGTGTTTGTTGATTTACCCACCTTATATCTCTCCTCACCACATTCAGGATAGTTAGTCAACCCTGAGTAATCATTTCTATGCAGGACACAGCCATTACGACAAACATCAATCTTCTCGCATTTCAGTCTGAGCCTACATATTTGCTTCTTTGCATCATATCATGACTTAGGATATCCAGCAGGATTATTCGACAGATCTCCAATGAATTCTAGAACCTCAGACATTAATTTTGCTACGGCTCTATTCATCACTTTCATCTGAAACAATTTCAGAAGGAATGACAACTTCGACATTGATGTTATTCTAGGAGCAATAAGATCCTCTGCTGCCTTGATTGCATCGTACAACTCATTACAATCTCATAATGTCTCATCGTCAGCTGCATCCTCATGGTTTGCTGCTCTCATATCATGTAACATTTCATCTAATTCATCTCCTTGATTATCATCACTTCCTTCAAAGGCTTCAATTCTCTCATTTCCAACTTCCCCCATCTGCTCACCATGAGCTGCCCATTTTATGTTATGTTGCTACCAATCATTACATATCACATGCTCCAAACTGTGTCCCGGTCATAGAAAAATCCATTCAAACAGTGTCTACATGGGCATAAAATTAGCTGAAGGAATTCACCTCGTCTAAATATTTTCCTATCATCATGAAATGCCCACTCCAGAAATGAAATCACTCCACTCTTGTATTTGTGGTAATTCGAATTCCTCATATTGATCCATGACATCCATGATAATTAACCTAAATGTAAAAGACAACCACTCATAAGTTGGACTCGAATAAGGTAAAAATGTGTATTTTAAGATCACTCATAAGTTAGACTCGAATAAATAAGAAATGTGTATTTTAAGAAGATTTTTACTTGATAGCCCATCCTTGAAGATTTGATCACAACATTACTTCTTACATGAAACTAGTGTTTGGAGAAATTTCGGCAGCATTTCCTCGCACTTCTCCAGTATACCCCCCAAGAGTAACCTTAACTACATCCCCAATAGCCCCTATTAAGGGCAGTTCGAGAACGAAACTAAGATTAGTTGGTATACTGGAGAAGAGCTAGAAAATGCGATCGAAATTTCTCCAAACACTAGATACATGCAAGAAGTAACCCTAAGTTGTGATCAAATCTTCAAGGATCCCCCTTTGTTCAGAACTTCTCTGAACAAAGGACAACGACACTTATGACATGTCATAAAGACAACGCATCGTGCATGTAAGTGAGGTATACACACACTTTGCATTGTCCGTATAACATGACCATAGTCTCGACGGGCCAGTATTTTGATACAATTATATCCCTCCCACAACCTGTTACCTAGGGGTTAGAATTTCTATTGTTTGTCATCAAGTGCATCTAAATTTGTGCAAGTATGTGTATCTACAAAGTTGTAATAAAAATTTCATAATCAAACATAAATATCAAACGTTCATTTATAAATTATACTTTACTAACAGTAACTGCCTCCATCCCAACCCTCTCCTCCTCCTCTTCCTCACTTTCTAAACCCCTAATCTTCTTCATATTCCTCTTACTCTCTCTCCATTCTCATCTTTCCCTTTATAAAACCCTAAACATCAAGTTTGTTAATCAAATCCCTAAATGCATAACCCTAACACTCAAATCTTAAATCCTAAACCCTAAAAGTAAAGCTTAAATCCTAAGCAAGACCGAAGGCCATAAATCCTAAGCTCGAGACTTTAAACATTCACTTCGTAACCCTAAACCGAAGCCATAAACCCTAAGCCCTAAACTCTAACCTATAAATAAACCCATCGCGTAACCCATGACATCAAACCTCCTTCCACTCAACATTCTCAACATTCTCAACCATTCCTAATAAATGGTCAATGATGCTCTTATTACCGACTGTTAATAACGATTGGCAATAACTCCTTTTCCGACTGTTAAGGTCAAATGGTCGATGATAGGCTTTGAAAATTTGCCCACCCACCGTCGCAGGTTATGAAAACATTATCATTGACCGTTAATATGGAAACGGTAGACTATATTATTATTGTCAACCGTTTATAACTGTTGACAATGGTGTCAACTAGACGTCTTAATTTTACTTCACTTTCTCTACCGTTATATATTAGACAGTAGAGGATTTCTTTATCCTCTACCGTTGACATAACAATGGTCAAGTAAATTTTTAGTATCGACCATTTATAACGGTTGAGAATGGTCTCAACCTCCTTGACTATTTTCCATATGACAAAGTTAATGACCGAACTTTTGACAATTGTTCCAATTAAAATGGGTGAGAATAACATTATTGCCGACCGTTACTTGAACGGTTGAAAATATCCATCGTGAATAGTGTTTTTTTTACTAGTGATTCTTCCATTAGCTAGGTCCTTGCCCTACTCCACGACCCCTCTAGTCTCAACCCTCTGGATCTCCATAACCTCCTTGCCTTGATGTAGTCGACGAAAGTCTCCACGACCGTGACACTGCTTTGAAATATCTTCTCTTTCTGCTCTATTTCTCTTTTTTTATGTTAGATTTGTTTTCATATATTAACAAACGATTTCTTGTAGTCATGTTAGATCAATCACTACAATAAAAATGGTCAAAGGTGACATATTTTAAGCAAATAAAATAACGATGAATAAATCATCATTATATGACTTATCAATAAATAATCTGTTTGTCGCCATATTCATTTTTATATGAGCTGTGGTTAAATATACAACGGATAATATAATCGTTGGAAAATTAAACAACGAATAAAGTTGTCGCTAAAATCATCGCAAAGTTTAAATTTAGCAACGAATATTTTTTTACTGTCTTTCTTTCTTTTAATAACGATTTTCTTTGTTTCCTTATAAAGAATATGCTAACGATAAATTTGTCGTCATATAAGATGGATATAAAAATTTATTAATCATCCTATAAAACACTCATAATGTATTATACTTATAATTTGCTTTGATTATCTATAAGATGGATAATTGTTTTACAATATCCAGCAAAATATTTCTTACAAATTGAAATTTTATAATGGAAACCTTAAAGAAAATACACTTGAAAAATTATGGATAAGTTTCATTGCAAAATATATTTGAGGGCGGTAAAAGTTTATTTTATTTCCATGACAAAAGAATTAAAAATAATCCAAAATCCTAAAATTTGTCAAAAGTTTAGAATAACTGCCATGTTATTCTAAAATATAGGTATTACAATAGACATGATTTACATAAAAAAGTCTACTACATCAACATTTTGCCTTATGAATAGAAGACAAATGGAAGTGCATGTAGAACATGTTTTGCGAAGCTAGGTTGCTTGTTCAACAAGAGAAGAAAATCCCCTCACCACTTAGAAGAAGACTGCATGAGAAAAAGACATTGCCCTTTAAAAAGAAGAGAGGAAAATGCTCACAGTAATCATTTCTACTAAGACCAAGCTATCCTAATAATGATAGAACTTTCAATGCTAATGCAAGTATAAGTAAAAATGGATTAACATGCTGGAGAACAATTGTAAAGTTAAAAACCTGAGAGATAAAGTAGCTTATGGATTAACAAGGATGACATTAGAGATTAAATGCCGGTAAAAGGAAAGAAAACATCCAAAGCTTTAACATCAATTCAATATAACTAAGTCTATGCTAAAACTTTAAAATCCACATGATGAGAAAGATTCTACTTTTTGCAAATGGAAACAAGGCATTTATGTTCTAATGAATTGGATGACTAACAATATAGAATCGATGATTTACATAAATTTATTCTATAGAAGAATGTAAAGCATACGTGTGATAGCTTGGCTAAGAAATACTTGTAAGTACCTAGTAATGTGAGACTTAATGATTCTTTTAAAAAAATGTGAGACTGATCTCTACTGCTGTTAAGACCCATTCTGTCCTGAGCCTTTTAAGACGTCTGGACTGTCGGTCAGACGTCTGGACCACTTCCCAGACATCTGGAAATCAATTTTTTTGGGTACGAGCTTCGCGTCTGCACGTGTGCTGCGTGCAGACAGTACCCTCCTCTCTTTTTCCTTCTCTTTCCTTCTTCCCAACCCTAGCGAGCCTTATAAAAGGCCCCTTCCCCTCTTCTTCCTTCCTCACTTCACCCAGCCGACACCTTCTTCCCTTTTTCTCCACCGCAGTAAGAGGAGTGAGCACGAGAAAGAGAGTGCGAGAGCAGCGACGAGGAGGAGAGCCGGTGTGAGGAGAGGTGGAGGAGCTTGAGCTCGCGAGATCATGTGGGAGCTCGCCAGAAGGCACACGGCCGGAGCGGCGCATGCGGGAGGAGGAGAGCATCGGGGAAGTCATCCTCGACACTGCTGCAGCTGGAGCTGCAGGCAAGGAGGCGAGGGGAGGCTGTGCGCAGTGAGGGACAGCAAGAGGAGGGTCTAGTTCTGGGTTTTTCCCAGAATCAAACGTCTGGAGTGATGTCCAGACAATGGAGTAGACATCTGGAGGTGACTCTAGATGTCTGAAGTCAGATCTTCGCGAAGGTACGTTTCCTTTTGCAGGTACGGCCATGCAGGCCTCTCCGCAGCTACGTTTTGCATGGCTTAATGTGGAGGTTTTTGCTATCGTGTGCAGGGGTTGCTTCGGGAAGGGGAGGGACAATCCCTCCCATGCATTTTAGACGTCTGGGCAGCTCACAAGACGGTTGGAAGCACTCTCAGACGTTTGGAGAGGTGGTCGGATGTTTGGAGCTGGGTTCAGACGATCCAAAAGAGGTCTTGGATGTCTGAGGTCGACACAGAGCCTGAGGTGCGTTCCTGGACACTTAGGATGTCTGGACATCGTGCCAAATGTCTAATTTGAGTTAGTAGCCCTATTTTTGACCCGTTTAGGGTCTGTTTGAGGTTCGTTTTACGCAAACAAGATATTGGTGTTTTCCTTATGAGTTCCTCTACCTGTTAGAAGACTTTCTATAATGTTCTATTATGATTGTTCCTTGTTATAGGACTTTGTTCCATTGCGGGTTCGAGGCTTGTTGAGGCACGTGAGGCTGCCGTTCGAGCCCCCAATACTCCTGGGTTGTCTGGTAGAGTGGCTTCCCCTAATTTTAATTATAAACCTGAATGCATGTGTGGAATGAATGATTAGAACCTAGGATATGGCATGAACCCTAGGACAAGAAGTACTTGAAATGTCTGTATGATTGATTGAATTACAGTCTTGAATGAGTAGATAGAAATGTTATCAACTGCCTGTTAATGAACAAGAGTTGCCTATGAAATATGAATTACCTGTGCTAGTTAAACAGTTACATATGACATTACCGGTTGTATACGTTAAATGATAGAAATACGAGCTGCATGTGTATAACCTGAGAATGGAAATGTGAATGATAGAAATACCGGCTGCATGCGTATAACATGAGAATAGAAATGTGAATGGTAAAACCTGGTATGGAATGACATGAGGAATATGAGAATGAACCCTACGGGGAAATTAGGAGTAGAGCTCTTGGAAATAAATGAATGGATTTGGAAATGTGACGAGAAGTGTGCTAGCCCTTAAGTACGTGGTACCAAGGGGAGTGCATGTTCCCTCTTAGTGTAGAGGGGAGCTTGCCGCCCTTCGGGTTGAGACCCAGGGTGGGCTTGGCCACTCTGCACCGACTTTTTGGTCCTCGCGTACACTGTACCGGGGAGAGCTACTAGTGTAGGGAGAGAGCTAGCCACCCCATGGGGCCTGGGGTTCAACTAGCCACCCTACACTGACTTGTTAGGCCCACTGGGCAAACCAGGGTAGTCAGACGAGGGTGCACAGATTATGGAGGGGCGAGACCCCTGTTTGGTTCTTAGGGGCTAGACCCATGTTACTGAGAGGGCTAGGCCCTATACTGTTCCGTGCTGTACTTGGGCGCACCCGTTAGTGGAAACGACTGACCGTGTGCTAGTGTAGGGTAGCTACCCGTGTCCTTATCGCGCGTGCCATAGTCACCGTTATGTCTGTCCGTGACCTTGGGGTGGTTGACTGGGTGTAGGACCACCACGAGGGAGTCTCCCGGCCAGGAGAGCACCACGTGCGACTTCTACTCTTCAGAAAAGATTGCAATCAAGATCGTTCCCACGAGGAACATTCGAGATCAAGAAAGAGATTTGATAAATAAACCAATGGATGAAAAGGAATAACTTGTAAAATAATGTAATTGGAATAAACAGCTACCTGTTTACTTTTACTGCTTTAGTTAGTTGGTTGCCACTCTACTCAGCGTTCGCTGACTTTGTGTACTCATAACCCCATTTCAGGTCTAGGTGTTGAGCAGCACGAGTCTTTAGCTACAGAGGGTGTTGGGCCCAGTAGAGCCCAGTAGCTGTAGTCCTCTGTTGTAGTACCTTTTTGTTGTAGTGAGTTCAGACTTTTGCACTTTTATGTTCTGTACCTTTACATTTCTGTACCTTGATACTGTTTTACTATTGTGGTGGTGATATGTACTGTAGCAGCTTTTACTTCTTTACTGTTGTGCCCTTTTACTGTTAGTTGCTTAGCATAGTGAATGTGGCTTACTTTCTTGCTTTTTGGTTATTTCTTGTTGGATGACTGGGTCTTGAGATTAGTCGAGTTAGGCCGGTCTCGTGTCCTGTTGGGATTCGGGAATCGGGTTGTAACAACTATGGACAAACTTTCAAGGTGACTCATTTTCATAAGACTACCATACTCACCTTGAATCCTTATATGAGGCTTCCATAATCTCAACCCTTCTCCACTAGCCTCTTACCAAGACCTCTGATGTGATAATCCCTAGAAAACCTACAACACCATTGCAAACTACCACTACCATCCTCCTTCTAGCTCATATATGATGTCCAGTTTCCATTGCACACACCAGCCATCCATACCCTCTCAAAACACTAGTACCTCCATGCCACTCTTTGTAAGTTCCTTTATCCATGAATTTGATAAAGTGGTAAAATAAAAAAAGAGACATGTCAGTTCTTCCCTTATTTCACTTTTACCAAATTGGACCCATGTCCTACGTGGATCACACATCAGTGAAGAAAAAGCACACTCACCTTTCTGACCAATTAGAAAAAGAAAAAACTTCATACATTCGACAACTTAAAACCATATAGTTATGAAAATTGAAATGAAATTGTTTCACTAACACCTTGGGCATAGAAAGAACATCTACAGCTTGAAATCAATGTCTAGCATTGAATTGGAAGTTGACAGTCTGCATGAGGTTTTGAAACCTAGTGGTGTCGATCCCTTGCAAAATTGAAAGAGTAGCCACAAAAGCTTTGGTGAATCCTAACAAATTGTTTCAATGAGTTTACTAATAAGGTTTGGGAAAAAAGGAATGTAGAAGTTCACAAGATTAAATAAAACAATGTTACCCTTGATATTATCTACAAAGAAAATGAATGGGTCAACTTCATCTATAGGGGATTATAGTTTCATTGTCATCGTAATCATCGTCCGAGTCATCATCGTCGTCATAGTTTGGATGAAAATCACATGTCTGCATTTCAATAAATGTTATTATGTACAGATTAGACTACAATCAGAGTTAAAAAAACAATGTCAAACGCAAGAGGATTTATGAGGTGAGAATATTAGATTGCAGAGTAATCATATGAGATGCAACCTTCGGTGACATGCTCCAATGCAATTTGGTTCTGGACATATCATCACATGATGCATAAATATATGGTCCAACCATATGTATGGGGATATAAAGATGATTACTTGACTAAAAACTCATTTTCCACCCTAGACATGCCTCTCATGTTTGTCTACCCAAAATATAACCAAGCTAGTCAGTCCATTCACATCTTTTTTCTTTATGTTACATTTGAGCCAAGTGTCTACAAAAACTTTATGTAAAATGCATACAATCATTGAGTCATTACTGCACATTGACATTCTTTTGACAATTAAAAATAGAATGCACAAAGACATTCTTTTGACAATTAAAAATAGAGCATACATCTGAGCTCAATGCAATCCTTTTCATACGTGTAGATTTTGAACTTTTCAAATAAGGACATGGACGTACAAGACCAATCCCTTTATCATGAATAACTCAAGAAACTCCTTTAGAACTTCAGAAATGGACCAAATGTAGATTTATGCTCAACATTTTCAGATAATTGTCATGTACATAATTTCTTACACTCATCTCTTATATGCAGCATGCATTTCTTGGATTTACCTGACAGTAATAATAGTCAAGGCACTCCATGAATCAATCGCCAACCTACCCATTCATCCACAACCACCCACTCCCTATTGCATGAATGGTTCCCAATTGAGCGGTGGGGAGGAACTTTTTTTTTTGCGCATGTAAGTGAGTGTAACGACCCGATTCCCGAGTCCCTACGAGACACGAGAACCGGACCGACTCGACTAATCCCAAGACCTAGTCGTCCAACGAGGAAGTAACCAAAAGACAGTAAAATAAACCACATTCAGCATGAATATAACTAACAGTAAGAAAGTACAGCAGTAAGGAAAGAAACTACTACAGTAGGTACCACCACAACAGTAAAACAACATTTATCATATAACAAGAACTGCAGGTAAAGAAGGTACAGCGGAAACAAAAACTACTCACTAGAACAGAAACAAAAGAGGTACAAAAGGCTGTGGTAACCCTACTGGACCCTACTCGGCCCAGCGTCCTCTGCAGCCGCCGACCCTGGCTGCTCAACACCTGGTCCTGAAAAAGGTAACGAGTGTAACACGTCAGCAAAACGCTGAGTAGAGTGGCAAACTAACTAAAGGCAACAGTAGAGTGTACAGTAGCTGCTATGTTCTATTACTTCCTTTATTCACATCTTTCAATTTTTCTCACTATTTCATTTATTTCTCAGGTCCTTTACTTGATCTCGAATGTCCTCGTGGGAACGATCTTGATTGCAGTCTTTTCCAAAAGTAGAAGTAGCACGTGGTGCTCTCCTGGCCGGGAGAGTCCCCCGTGGTGATCCTACCCTCAGTCAACCACCCCAAGGTCACTGACAGACGTAACGGTGACTACGGCACGCGCGATAAACGCACAGGTAGCTAGCCCGCACTGGCACGCGGTCAGTCGTTTCCGTTAACGGGTGCGCCCAAAGCACAGCACGGAACCAGGGCAGAGCCCTCTCAGTAACAGGGGTCCAACCCCTCCACAGTAACCAAACCGGGGCCTTGCCCCTCCACAGTCCGCGCACCCTCGCCTGACTACCCTGGTTTGCCCTAGTGGGCCTAACAAGTCGGTGAAGGAGGCTAGCAGAACCCCGGGGCCCGTGGGGTAGCTAGTACTCTCCCAACACTACTAGCTCTCCTCGGTACTACGTACACGAGGGACAACAAGTCGGTACAGAGCGGCCAATCCTAACCCCGGGTCCCTAGGGCGGTGATGAGAGCCTCATCATGAGCCATAACTAGCTCATTTTGACCCAATAAAGAAGATAAAAGCTCCTACATAACCTAGAAGAAGGCCTAACTGAAGGAACAAGTGCTCTGAGAAGAAAACATGAAATAAAGGTTAGAACAGCAATTTTACCATTGCAGTAGATAAACGGGATTTCTCAGAGGCAAAACATAGGTCAAATGGTCTAAATGAGATAAAAAGTGGGTTGAGTCAATCAGAAATGGGTTCATGTGCAATCTAAGAACTAAAAGACACTTGGTAACCCTAAAACAGACCCGCTTAAATTAACAAGGTTCCGGTCAGAACAAAAAGCAAGTAAACCCTCTACAAATCATGGAAAACCATACTCTAGGGTTTAGAACACTTAATTTGGCCTTTGGAACCTAGTTTGACCTAGATTAGGGTCCTAGCTCTTCAATTAACCTAATTTGGGTTTTTACGCAAAATATCTAGTCAAACGAGGTCAAACCTGAAATCTAACTTCTCCATTGGTTTCCTTAGGTCCAAATTAGGTTTATACCAAAATTTGGACCTAAGGAGAGGTCATCTTGACCTACTTTGCAATTTAGTACACCCAAATCATAAATTGGTCCCTATCTTTTGAATACCGTTGCAGAGAACCCCCTAGGTTCTTCGCCTCCTTTGCAAACCGGTCCTGCCGCCATTGCTAGGGCAGAACCGAGCTCCGGCGAGGTTCGGAGAGGGATTGCTCTCTAATCCCTCAGAGATTCCCTCCCAGAAATGGAAGGA
The DNA here is from genome assembly GCA_037157565.1 of Thalassia testudinum. Lineage (NCBI taxonomy): Eukaryota > Viridiplantae > Streptophyta > Magnoliopsida > Alismatales > Hydrocharitaceae > Thalassia > Thalassia testudinum. The sequence goes on along the minus strand of JAZHRO010000073.1, from coordinate 73,991,549 downwards.
GAATTCTCTGAAGAATTGCCTTCCATTTAAGACCGATATCGATCCCTGGTGTGAACCCAATCTCTCGTGCGAACGCACGAGAGATTTGGGTATCCTAACTCCTTTCCATCTCCGGCGACCAACCTCAGGCAATTACGTGCCCTTCACGCCCTGCACACCAAGTCCAGCGCCTATATAAGAACCCACAACTCCGGCCGAAGAGGCGGAGCTTGGTTTGGCCGAGGTTCCACCCCCAATTCCTCTCCTCCTGCCCGGCCAAACTCCCAGCAGGCTCCGGTGAGGCCCCCTCCCCTCCCTCTTCGCTCTGCCACAAAACCAGTGGCAGAGTTAACTTCCTGACCTTCCTCCGCGTCGCGCAGTACCAGCGCACGCCGCCTCAGCCCCGTCGTCGCCGTCGTCCTCCCCCACTGGGCGTCATCTTCTCCGGCGACAGCAGGTACTGCTGTTCGCCCTCCGTCCCCTTTCGTCCTTACAGTAGATTAGAACTCCTCTCCATCCTATCCTCTCTCTTTTCCCCCTGTTATCTCATCTGATTACCCCTCGACCGACGCTGACCACCCTCATCTTCCACATCACCGACCGAACTCCGGCGAGCCGCCCACACCACTCCGCCACTCCACACGGCTCGCCAACCACCTCGTGAGCTCCGCCTCACCACCAGGAACTCGCTCCACCCCACAACTGCCACTCCAGACCTCCATAACCACCCCCCGAACAACCCATCATCTCCGGCCACAGGTTAACCTAGGCGGGCACGCCTAGGCCGACCGGCAACCTGCAGCATCACCCACCACCTTCGCCGTGCTACGGCGAAGGTTTCCAGCTATTCTAATTGGGCCAATAGGCCGTTCTGTGGAAGCTCAGGTGAACGCCCTGGCCGCCATTAACAGCCGAAGCAGCAGGAAGCTTGGAGCAGCAGCAGGCGTCAGGCTTCCCAGGCGGCAGGTGCAGCAGACTCTCGCAAGTGTTGCGAGGTGACTGAGTGCAGCAAGGAGCACCAGCAGGGCCTTCAGCGTGGGCAATTGCACACGAGAATCGGCGGGCGCACGCAAAGGAAGGGCGGAACGTTTAGTCCCACATCGTGGAATCTCAAGGCACAGGTATGGTATAAAGAGTTTTTGTGATATAGGTTTACTGCCTCGAAAGCACAGGGGTGAGGTCCCTCACTGACCCCACCCGCCTCGTTCGCGGCCTGACCACGCGGACCTGGCGGATCCGACCCGACCTAGACCTACGCACTCCTCGCGCATCACACACCTGCAGGTGCGCCTGGTCCCGGGTACGATTCGACCCGATTAAGACTGTGGCTCTGGTAGAGCGGTCTGAGTGAATTGCTTGAGAGAGAGACGCGCGGGTAGAGGGAGAAGGGTTAGGTTTTGCTCCTGTGCAGGCAAGCTGATCGCAGGAGAAGGACTTGGCCGCGAGAAGGAAAAGAAAGAAAGAAGAAGGAACGGCAGAGAAGAATAGAAGAGCAAAAACTGCAGCAGAGAAGAAGAAGCAAGAAAGAAGCCTTCGCAGAAGAAGAGAGGAAAGAGCAAGCCAGAAGCAAAGGCACAGAGAAGCCAAGTGAAGACTTTGCAGAGATCAGAAGAAGAAAAGAAAGAGCAAAGACTGCAGCAGAAGAAGAAGAAGAATAATCAAGAAGAAAAGGAGAAACGCTTTTAAGACGTCTGATCACAAGATCAGACGTCCAATTTCATATTTTTTTTGCCCTAACTCCTTTTAATCGCATACATTCATACCTGAATTGATATTTTGAGTAAATTAGAGTGTTCAATTACATTTTGATTTAGTGGTAAGTTCCATTTGCTCCCTGTGTTCGACCTCGGATACTCCGGTCTTCGAGTAATAAAAACTTTGTATTTGTTCGAACGTTTTGTCGGTTATACTACAACATAATACGCTTTAAATCCGCACGAAACCAACCCGAACAGGCGGCTGGCCCCACTCTGCACTAAACAGGTACAGGTACTTCCCTTGGTACTGCGTACCCAAGAGACAGTACAAACTACATCTCAGTTCCATTCCTTTTTCTTTCCAGGAGTTCCACTCCTAATTCCCCGTAGGGTTCCAGCTCTTTATCTCCGAACATCATATGTTTCACTTTCCAGATTCACGTTCTCAAAATCCATGATCTCAAACATGTTTCTTTATTCATAACAGGCAACTGTTAATTCAAATTACAGGCAGCTTTATATTCCTTTCCATTTTTCCAAGACTGCAGTATTATACATTCCACTAGTCTTTCCATCCTAAGATTCATGCCACATCCTAGGATCTAGCATACAACTAGTTTTCCAGCCCTAGGATTCATGCATCACCTAGGAGCTATCATTCCATACATTTCTCATTCCTAGGATTCATGCAATGTCCTAGATTCTAGTTATGGTTTCATACTTTAACGGATTTTATTAATAACCTAAGCCACTCTACCAGGTACAACGGGAGTAATGGGGGCGTGATCGGGAATCCCGCGCGCCTCCGCGACTCTCAAGACTGCAATCGAACGAGGTCCTATCACAAGGATCGAACACAAGGAGTGTCTCAAAACAGTGTATAGCTACTGTAGACGGGTATAGGAATTAATTCTGAAACGAACGCAACTCGAATCGCGGAAAACGGAGCCCAAACGGGCCCTAAACGGGTCGAGAAAGACGATACTGTGCAAAATCAGACGTCTGGAACTCCTTCCAGACGTCTTAAACGGTGGATCAGAGAATTACCTGTTCAGCGTGGTTTCCCAGACGTCCAGAAGTCTGCGGGGACGTCTGTCCTATACCCCAGACGTCCGATGGTCCACACGGACGTCTGTAGGTCACCCTCGCCGTCTGGTACAACTTCCAGACGTCTGATTCGCAAAGGATGGCGAATCAGCGAACCTGCGCACAGCCAACCCCCCTCCCTCAGTACGGTCAGTCGACAAGAAGGAAGAAGAAAGCGGAAACTCACCTTTCAGACGTCTGTATGATCTTACAGACGTCGACCTTGCCCTCTGTTTATCAACCATGACGTCTGATTCTGGAAATTTTTCCAGAATCAGAACCCTGCTCGGCCTCCGCTCGCGATGCCACCCGCGTCGCACCTCGCGCGTCTGCTGCTCAGCCCGCAGCAGGTCCCTCTCCGCGTCGCTCCGCGCCCCCTGCGCCCTCCGCCAGTCGGCCAAGCCGCTCCGGCGAGCTCGCCCTCATGGCAGAGCTCCGCCCTCGCACGCCGCACCTCCGCGCTCACTGCGGCCGCCGCTGCCGCCCTTGCGTCCGCTCGCTCTCGCGCACAGGAAGGAGAAGAAGGAGGAGACGGTGGAGACGGGAGGGGAGGCGCACCCCTTTTAACGCCGCGCGGAGAGGAGAGAGAGAAGGCGCCGCAGGCGTCTGCAGCCGCAGAAGAAAAAGAGAGAATATGCGGTCTGCGCGCTCAGGCGCGCAGGCGACTCGTAGGTGTGGACGATAACGATTTTTCAGACATCTGTAAACCATCCCAGACGTCTGGCAAGATGTCTGGATGTGATCCCAGACGTCTGGTCAGACGTCTGGGCCACCTCCCAGACGTCTTAAAATACGTCCGGGGCACGCGTTCATTACAATATAACAAACTCAAAGGAAGTTTCGTCCCCGAAACTTGCGCCAACTAGGGTGCGGGAAAAAGATGTCCAAATAACCATAACAAACTCAAAGAGGACCGAAGCCGGTCCGAAAAGACGTACCCGCGAAAAGCTCCGGGTACCGCTCCCGCATTGCCGCCTCTGGCTCCCAGGTAGCCTCCTCGTACCGTTGGCTCCTCCACAAAACCTTTACCAGGGGTACTTGCTTTCGTCTCAACCTGCGGACGGCTCGGTCTAGGATCTGCACTGGCCGCTCAGGGTAGGTCAGGTCGTCGCTCACCTCGACGCGCTCGTGACTCAGTACGTGGCTGGGATCGGCTACGTACTTCCTGAGGTTGGACACGTGGAACACGTCGTGCACACCAGAAAGCTGCGGGGGAAGGGCAAGTCTGTAAGCAACGGGTCCAACCCGCTCCAGGACCTCAAAGGGCCCCACGAACCTCGGCGCGAGCTTCCCTCTCACCCCAAACCGCTGTAAGCCCTTCATGGGCGAAACACGAAGAAAGACGTGGTCCCCAACCTCGAACTGCACCTCTCTGCATCTGCGATCTGCGTAGCTCTTCTGTCTGCTCCTGACAGTGCGGAGTCGTCTGTGGATCTGCTCAACTACCTCCTGACTCTGCCGGATCAACCTGGGGCCAACCTCCCACTTGGTCCCCACCTCAACCCAACTCAAGGGTGCCGTGCATTTCCGTCTGTACAGAGCCTCGTAGGGAGCCATGCCGTTGCTCGAGTGATAACTGTTGTTGTATGCAAACTCCGCCAGGGGCAGGTGCTCCTCCCAAGAGCCCCTCCAGTCTAGTACACAGGCACGCAAAAGGTCCTCAAGTGTCTGTATCGTGCGTTCCGACTGTCCGTCCGTCTGGGGGTGGTAAGCCGTGCTAAACCTCAACCTCGTCCCCAAAGCCTGCTGAAACTCAACCCAAAACTGGGACGTAAAGCGGGTATCCCAGTAGGATACGATCTCCCGCGGAACTCCGTGTAGTCGCACCACATCACGGATATACCTCTCTGCCAACTGTGCTGGTCCCCAAATGACTCGGATCGGCAAGAATCGCGTCGTCTTCGTCAATCTATCCCCTATTACCCAGACTGCGTCGTGTCCTCACTGGGTAACAGGTAAGCCCACCACCAAGTCCATGGTGATGCTCTCCCACTTCCACTCTGGCACTGGAAGCGGCTGAAGCGGCCCTGCAGGCCTCTGATGCTCGGCTTTCACCTGCTGGCACACTAAGCACTGCTGCACGAACTCACCCACATCCCCCTTCATCCCTCTCCACCAGAACTCGCGTCTCAAGTCATGGTACAATTTCGTGTTTCCGGGATGTATGGTGAATCTGGAACCGTGTGCCTCAGTCAGGAGCTCTCTCAACAGCTCCTCGTCTCTGGGGACGCACAACCGTCCCCTCAAGCGTAACACCTGGTCTGTGAAAGAGAAGTCCCCTGGGTCCCCTGATAGTACTCTGTCGCGCAAAGACTGCAAGTACGGATCGGCCATCTGTCCCGTGATGATGCGGTCTATCAACTCTGGCCTGGTCTGCCGTGTCACCGTCACTGCCCCACAGTACCCTCGTAACTCTAGAGGTCGCCAACTGCCCACCTCCTCCAAAGGCTCCAACTCTGTAACTGTAGACTGGCCAAGTGTGCGGGCGCCTTACGGCTCAAGGCGTCAGCCACCACATTGGCCTTTCCCGGGTGGTAGGAGATGCTGATGTCGTAGTCCTTCAGGAGCTCCAACCAACGCCTCTGTCTCATGTTGAGCTCCTTCTGGTCAAAAAGATATCTGAGGCTCTTGTGATCTGTAAAAATCTCGAAGGTCTCACCGTACAAGTAGTGCCTCCATGTCTTCAGCGCGAAGACAACAGCTGCCAACTCTAGATCGTGGGTAGGGTAGGTATGCTCATGGGGCTTCAGTTGCCGCAAAGCGTAAGCGACCACGTGACCCCTCTGCATGAGCACACCTCCTAACCCCTACAAGGAAGCGTCCGTGTATACAATGAACCCGCCACTACTGTCAGGGATGGTGAGCACGGGAGCCGAGGTCAACCTCTCCTTCAGCTCCAGAAAACACGCCTCACAGGCGTCTGTCCAAGCGAAAGGCACGTTCTTCCGGGTCAACTGTGTCATAGGACGCGCAATCTGTGAAAATCCTCTGGTGAACCGTCTGTAGTAACCTGCCAGTCCCAGGAAACTGCGAATCTCAGTGACTGAACGCGGTCTCTCCCACCTGAGCACTGCCTCGACCTTGGCGGGGTCCACCGCCAGGCCATCTCCAGAGATCACATGACCCAAAAAGGTCACCTCCCTCAACCAGAACTCGCACTTGCTGTATTTGGCGTACAGCCTGCGTCGTCTCAGAGTGTCCAGAACCATTCGCAAGTGCTGTCCGTGCTGCGTCCGATCTCTAGAATAGATGAGTACATCATCAATGAAAACCACCACAAACTGGTTCAAGTACGGTCTAAACACCCGATTCATCAGGTCCATGAAAGCAGCGGGGGCATTGGTCAGCCCAAACGGCATGACCAAAAACTCGTAGTGTCCGTACCGGGTGCGGAAAGCTATCTTGGAGACGTCGGTCTCCCTGATCCTCAACTGGTGGTATCCAGACCTCAAGTCGATCTTGGAAAACACCGTGGCACCCCGCAACTGGTCAAACAAATCGTCAATCCTCGGCAGCGGATATCTGTTCTTGATGGTGACCCTATTCAGCTGTCGGTAGTCCACACAAAGGCGTAGGGTCCCATCCTTCTTCTTCACAAACAGTACCGGGGCTCCCCAGGGAGACGCACTGGGCCTCACGAAACCTTTCTCCAAAAGGTCCTGCAACTGGGACTTGAGCTCTCGCAGCTCAAGCGGTGCCATTCTGTGTGGCGCGGTGGAGATGGGGCTGGTCCCTGGTACTAGTGAGATCTCAAACTCGATCTCACGCTCGGGCGGTAGTCCTGGTAACTCGTCTGGAAACACGTCGGGGTACTCTCTGACCACCGGGATGCTCTGGTAGTCTGCCACGGGGCTGTGCTCGGCCACCACACAAGCTAGGAAGCCCTCACACCCCTGGCTCAAAAGTCTTGCCGCCCGAAGTGCCGAAATGCACCTGAAACCTCCGTCCACTGGCTGCCCGTGAAACTCGAAAGAAGGCAACTTCGGAATGGAGAAGACAATCTTCCTCTCAAAACAGTCTACCAAGGCGTGGTAAGCGGACAGCCAATCCATCCCCAGAATCACTCCAAAGTCCTCCATCTGTATCATAATCAGGTCAGCTGGCAGGCTATGTCCCCCGATGCTGACCTCGCAACCCGTGTACACCTCCTCAGCTACAAACAGCTGACCACTCGGACCTCTGATTACGAACGGATTCTCTAACAGTGTATAATCCTGGTCCAAACTAACTGCGAAACTGGCTGCGACAAACGAGTGCGTAGCGCCGGAATCGAAAAGCGTGTAAATGAGTCTGCCAGAAACTGAAACCATACCTGCTACCACGGATCCTGATGCTCTGGCGTCCCTGTGAGTTAGGGCGTTGATACGCCCCTCAGCCCCAGGTGCGGACGAAGCAGCCACACTCTGCGTCGGACGGGTAGGTGCTGGCCGGTACCCTCCTCGCGACTGCTGTCCTCCTCCTCGCGCCTGGGAACCGCGGCCTCCTGTGCGCCCTCCAGTGCTCTGCGCGGGAAGTATCTGCTGACCTCCTGCCCTAGACGGGCAGTCCCTCCTGACGTGGCCCGGCTGGCCACACTGGTAGCAGAGGGGAACCCGACTCCCGCCCTTAGTGAGTCCCTGCTGTCGGCTAGGCGGGGGTCCGGTGCTGGTGACTGGCCCCTGTCGAGGGCCCCCAAAGGCCACTGATGGCCCTGCACAATGTGATGGCTCTCCTGCGGACGCCACGTGTCGCCGTTGAGTTCTCCTAACACGCCTGGTGTGGCGGCGGAAATCTTGTTCCACCACTAACTCCCCTGTCGTACGCTCGGAAGGGGGAGGGGGTGGCGACGTGGGTGGAAGCTGAAATTCTTCTCGAACCACCTCTCGAATCAGTTGGACGAGGTCCCGAGACGGTATACTCAGGAGAAGAGGAGGGGTAGTATGTATTCCAGGCCCGACACATCTGTCCCCCGGGCCCTGACCTCGGCCGCGCCTGCGGCCCACCCTCCTAGCTCCACGACGCGGCATCTCCTACAATGGAGACGCGAAACAAAATGAAAAGCGTCAAAACAGACGGTACCTAATGAAACTTCTAAGAGCTCATGTCAAGAGGTATGTTGTGGTGGCTACTCTAGTTATAACATGTGAATTGGTTATTTTCCAGTCAGTTGATTCACTTCTCGGGACAACCTTGCTCTGATACCATCTTGTAACGACCCGATTCCCGAGTCCCTACGAGACACGAGAACCAGACCGACTCGACTAATCCCAAGACCTAGTCGTCCAACGAGGAAGTAACCAAAAGACAGTAAAATAAACCACATTCAGCATGAATATAACTAACAGTAAGAAAGTACAGCAGTAAGGAAAGAAACTACTACAGTAGGTACCACCACAACAGAAAACAACATTTATCATATAACAAGAACTGCAGGTAAAGAAGGTACAGCGGAAACAAAAACTACTCACTAGAACAGAAACAAAAGAGGTACAAAAGGCTGTGGTAACTCTACTGGACCCTACTCGGCCTAGCGTCCTCTGCAGCCGCCGACCCTGGCTGCTCAACACCTGGTCCTGAAAAAGGTAACGAGTGTAACACGTCAGCAAAACGCTGAGTAGAGTGGCAAACTAACTAAAGGCAACAGTAGAGTGTACAGTAGCTGCTATGTTCTATTACTTCCTTTATTCACATCTTTCAATTTTTCTCACTATTTCATTTATTTCTCAGGTCCTTTACTTGATCTCGAATGTCCTCGTGGGAACGATCTTGATTGCAGTCTTTTCCAAAAGTAGAAGTAGCACGTGGTACTCTCCTGGCCGGGAGAGTCCCCCGTGGTGATCCTACCCTCAGTCAACCACCCCAAGGTCACTGACAGACGTAACGGTGACTACGGCACGCGCGATAAACGCATAGGTAGCTAGCCCGCACTGGCACGCGGTCAGTCGTTTCCGTTAACGGGTGCGGCCAAAGCACAACACGGAACCAGGGCAGAGCCCTCTCAGTAACAGGGGTCCAACCCCTCCACAGTAACCAAACCGGGGCCTTGCCCCTCCACAGTCCGCGCACCCTCGCCTGACTACCCTGGTTTGCCCTAGTGGGGCTAACAAGTCGGTGAAGGAGGCTAGCAGAACCCCGGGGCCCGTGGGGTAGCTAGTACTCCCCTAACACTACTAGCTCTCCTCGGTACTACGTACACGAAGGCCAACAAGTCGGTACAGAGCGGCCAATCCTAACCCTGGGTCCCTGGGGCGGCTGGCCCCACTCTGCACTAAACAGGTACAGGTACTTCCCTTGGTACTGCGTACCCAAGAGACAGTACTGTAACGACCCGGTTCCCGAGTCCCTACGAGACACGAGAACCGGACCGACTCGACTAATCCCAAGACCAAGTCGTCCAACGAGGAAGTAACCAAAAGGCAGTAAAATAAACCACATTCAGCATGAATATAACTAACAGTAAGAAAGTACAGCAGTAAGGAAAGAAACTACTACAGTAGGTACCACCACAACAGTAAAACAGCATTTATCATATAAGAAGAACTGCAGGTAAAGAAGGTACAGCGGAAACAAAAACTACTCACTAGAACAGAAACAAAAGGGGTACAAAAGGCTGTGGTAACTCTACTGGACCCTACTCGGCCCAGCGTCCTCTGCAGCCGCCGACCCTGGCTGCTCAACACCTGGTCCTGAAAAAGGTAACGAGTGTAACACGTCAGCAAAACGCTGAGTAGAGTGGCAAACTAACTAAAGGCAACAGTAGAGTGTACAGTAGCTGTTATGTTTTATTACTTCCTTTATTCACATCTTTCAATTTTTCTCACTATTTCATTTATTTCTCAGATCCTTTAGTTGATCTCGAATGTCCTCGTGGGAACGATCTTGATTGCAGTCTTTTCCAAAGGTAGAAGTAGCACGTGGTGCTCTCCTGGCCGGGAGAGTCCCCCGTGGTGATCCTACCCTCAGTCAACCACCCCAAGGTCACTGACAGACGTAACGGTGACTACGGCATGCGCGATAAACGCACAGGTAGCTAGCCCGCACTGGCACGCGGTCAGTCGTTTTCGTTAACGGGTGCGCCGAAAGCACAGCACGGAACCAGGGCAGAGCCCTCTCAGTAACAGGGGTCCAACCCCTCCACAGTAACCAAACTGGGGCCTTGCCCCTCCACAGTCCGCGCACCCTCGCCTGACTACCCTGGTTTGCCCTAATTGGCCTAACAAGTCGGTGAAGGAGGCTAGCAGAACCCCGGGGCTCGTGGGGTAGCTAGTACTCTCCTAACACTACTAGCTCTCCTCGGTACTACGTACACGAGGGCCAACAAGTCGGTACAGAGCGGCCAATCCTAACCCCGGGTCCCTGGGGCGGCTGGCCCCACTCTGCACTAAACAGGTACAGGTACTTCCCTTGGTACTACGTACCCAAGAGACAGTACAAACTACATCTCAGTTCCATTACTTTTTCTTTCCAGGAGTTCCACTCCTAATTCCCCGTAGGGTTCCAGCTCTTTATCTCAGAACATCAAATGTTTCACTTTCCAGATTCACGTTCTCAAAATCCATGATCTCAAACATGTTTCTTTATTCATAACAGGTAGCTGTTAATTCAAATTACAGGCAGCTTTATATTCCTTTCCATTTTTCCAAGACTGCAGTATCATACATTCCACTAGTTTTTCCATCCTAAGATTCATGCCACATCCTAGGATCTAGCATACAACTAGTTTTCCAGCCCTAGGATTCATGCATCACCTAGGAGCTATCATTCCATACATTTCTCATTCCTAGGATTCATGCAATGTCCTAGATTCTAGTTATGGTTTCATACTTTAACAGATTTTATTAATAACTTAAGCCACTCTACCTGGTACAACGGGAGTAATGGGGGCGTGATCGGGAATCCCGCGCGCCTCCGCGACTCTCAAGACTGCAATCGAACGAGGTCCTATCACAAGGATCGAACACAAGGAGTGTCTCAAAACAGTGTATAGCTACTGTAGACGAGTAGAGGAATTAATTCTGAAAATAACGCAACTCGAATCGCGGAAAACGGAGCCCAAACGGGCCCTAAACGGGTCGAGAAAGACGATACTGTGCAAAATCAGACGTCTGGAACTCCTTCCAGACGTCTTAAACGGTGGATCAGAGAATTACCTGTTCAGCGTGGTTTCCCAGACGTCCAGAAGTCTGCGGGGACGTCTGTCCTGTACCCCAGACGTCCGATGGTCCACACGGACGTCTGTAGATCACTCCCGCCGTTTGGTACAACTTCCAGACGTCTGATTCGCAAAGGATGGCGAATCAGCGAACCTGCGCACAGCCAACCCCCCTCCCTCAGTACGGTCAGTCGAGAAGAAGGAAGAAGAAAGCGGAAACTCACCTTTCAGACGTCTGTATGATCTTACAGACGTCGACCTTACCGTCTGGCTATCAACCCAGACGTCTGATTCTGGAAATTTTTCCAGAATCAGAACCCTGCTAGGCCTCCGCTCGCGACGCCGCCCGCGTCGCACCTCGCGCGTCTGCTGCTCAGCCCGCAGCAGGTCCCTCTCCGCGTCGCTCCGCGCCCCCTGCGCCCTCCGCCAGCCGGCCAAGTCGCTCCGGCGAGCTCGCCCCCACGGCAGAGCTCCGACCTCGCACGCCGCACCTCCGCGCTCACTGCGGCCGCCGCTGCCGCCCTCGCATCCGCTCGCTCTCACGCACAGGAAGGAGAAGAAGGCGGTGGAGACGGGAGGGGAGGCGCGCCCCTTTTTAAGGCCGCGCGAGGAGAGAGAAGGTGGTCGCAGCGCGCCAGCAGCCGCAGAGAGAGAGAAATCGCAGGTCTGCGCGCACAGGCGTGTAGACGAATCTCCCGTGCGAACATAACTGTTCCCCAGACGTCTGGAAATGATCCCGGACATCTGGTCAGATGTCTGGATGTGATCCCAGACGTCTGGTCAGACGTCTGGGCCACCTCCCAGACGTCTTAAAAGGCGTCTGGGGCACGGGTTCGTTACAAGTACAAACTACATCTCAGTTCCATTCCTTTTTCTTTTCAGGAGTTCCACTCCTAATTCCCCGTAGGGTTCCAGCTCTTTATCTCAGAACATCATATGTTTCACTTTCTAGATTCACGTTCTCAAAATCCATGATCTCAAACATGTTTCTTTATTCATAACAGGCAGCTGTTAATTCAAATTACAGGCAGCTTTATATTCCTTTCCATTTTTCCAAGACTGCAGTATCATACATTCCACTAGTTTTTCCATCCTAAGATTCATGCCACATTCTAGGATCTAGCATACAACTAGTTTTCCAGCCCTAGGATTCATGCATCACCTAGGAGCTATCATTCCATACATTTCTCATTCCTAGGATTCATGCAATGTCCTAGATTCTAGTTATGGTTCCATACTTTAACAGATTTTAAAAATAACTTAAGCCACTCTACCAGGTACAACGGGAGTAATGGGGGCGTGATCGGGAATCCCGCGTGCCTCCGCGACTCTCAAGACTGCAACCGAACGAGGTCCTATCACAAGGATAAAACACAAGGAGTGTCTCAAAACAGTGTATAGCTACTGTAGACGGGTAGAGGAATTAATTCTGAAACGAACGCAACTCGAATCGTGGAAAACGGAGCCCAAACAGGCCCTAAACGGGTCGAGAAAGACAATACTGTGCAAAATCAGACGTCTGGAACTCTTTCCAGACGTCTTAAACGGTGGATCAGAGAATTACCTGTTCAGTGTGGTTTCCCAGACGTCCAGAAGTCTGCGGGGACGTCTGTCCTATACCCCAGACGTCCGATGGTCCACACGGACGTCTGTAGGTCACCCTCGCCGTCTGGTACAACTTCCAGACGTCTGATTCGCAAAGGATGGCGAATCAGCGAACCTGCGCACAGCCAACCCCCCTCCCTCAGTACGGTCAGTTGACAAGAAGGAAGAAGAAAGCGGAAACTCACCTTTCAGACGTCTGTATGATCTTACAGACGTCGACCTTGCCGTCTGGCTATCAACCATGACGTCTGATTCTGGAAATTTTTCCAGAATCAGAACCCTGCTCGGCCTCCGCTCGCGACGCCGCCCGCATCGCACCTCGCGCGTCTGCTGCTCAGCCCGTAGCAGGTCCCTCTCCACGTCGCTCCGCGCCCCCTGCGCCCTCCGCCAGCCGGCCAAGCCGCTCCAGCGAGCTCGCCCTCACAGCAGAGCTTCGCCCTCGCACGCCGCACCTCCGCGCTCACTGCGGCCGCCGCTGCCGCCCTCGCGTCCGCTCGCTCTCGCGCACAGGAAGGAGAAGGAGGAGACGGTGGAGACGGGAGGGGAGGCACGCCCCTTTTAACGCCGCGCAGAGAGGAGAGAGAGAAGGCGCCGCAGGCATCTGCAGCCACAGAAGAAAAAGAGAGAATATGCGATCTGCGCGCTCAGGCGCGCAGGCGACTCGTAGGTGTGGACGATAACGGTTTTTCAGACGTCTGTAAACCATCCCAGATGTCTGGCAAGACGTCTGGATGTGATCCCAGACATCTGGTCAGACGTCTGGGCCACCTCCCAGACGTCTTAAAATACGTCCGGGGCACGCGATCATTACAGTGAGCAACCCACAACAGACACACAAAAAAAGGGTGCATTGATAGCTTCCTCAACAGTGATACTTTTGGACTACACAGAGGAAAAGGAACTACAAGATCTTTAATTTCACATAGGTGTCACATCCAACAATGATATTGACATCAATCTAGCCAAAGAAGAAAGTCATGATACAGAGGATATTTTTTTGTAGTAGTGTCAAAAAAACAAAAACAAATGAAAGAAATATCATATTCAAGGCACACCACAAAGAAACAATAGTTCCTTAGTGATGAGGAGGGAAGCCAAGGAACATCCCATGGACAAGGGATACAATATACATAAGCCACAAAGAGGAAAGAAATAGAACATTAATGCACAGGTTGAGCTGCAAACCTAGGTTGCTAATTTTTGAAGCTTCTTGTCTGCCTCATCACCATCTTCCTCATCAACCCCCATCTCATCCTCTTCATCGTCATCCTCGTCATCACTATTAAATCCATCCATCTCATCCTCATTATTGTTATCTTCCTTACTAGCCTCTATTACAAGTTCGAGCAAATAAATATTCGTAATAGCACAGTCTCATCACTAAACTGTGGATCTACAAGATGTACCACAAAATAGAAAAGAAAAAGAACTCAAGAAAGATGATTTCAAATAAATAGAAAGCTAGCATTAAATGGAAATTTTCTCACTTAGTTGCACCATATTTAAAAACATGATACATTAAAAGTTGAAATTTGTCTGGACTACTCAAAAAGGGTGTTTGATGGTGTCTCTGTTAAGGTGTTTGAAGGAATTGCTTCCTGAGTGATACCTGCTAGTTACCCCTTTTAAGAAACAAGAAGCTCAAGTATTGCTTTAAACACGTTTTCCAATGCTTTCTCAGGTTGCTGCTTAGAAGGCAGAACAAGAAGTGAGGTCAAACCTAAGAGGCAAACTTTCTTATCATGTTCCTTGCAATTTTTTTTTTGAGAAAAGTGTTCCTTGCAATTTTACCCAATCTAACATGATAAATAATATTCTTTTGAAAAGGTCAACATGATAAATAATAAAAAAGATCGTAATAAAAAATCTATATATGTGAGTAGGCTAAAACTAAAGAACAATGATTTTGGGATTGCTTAACCTTCTAAAGTTTGTTCGCACACCACTCTTCTTTACTTCTTGTAGCATATGAAACTAGAGATTGAAAAGATCTATTTCAACTCCAAGCTTTTGTAGAATGGCAAGCATCAGGGAAACATTGTAGTAAAGAGCATTGGCAACCTGACATGATAATCATAAAATCCAGTGAAGAAACAAGTGTATGATTTCAAGAATAACAATCAGTTAGATTGGATATTTGAAGAATGCATGACTAAACAAGAAAATAATCAGTTAGTAATATAACAATTTGCTATGCACTTTCCAAGAATAATATCTAGAGCATCCACTTCACTAAATCCTAAGAAATTTAAGCAAAATTATTTGGTACTATGGTGAACAAATCCTCTTAATGGAACATGAGATTTGCAACTAGAAAAAAGAATACTTGACGATCAGGTGCGTATCCAAATATCTCCCTGGTCACCAACACAAAAAAAATACAATCTATGAAAATTTAAGAAACAAACAAAATGGTAAAATGCATAGATTTAAGTCTTAAGACAATATCAATGTCTATAAATTGTGTTAATAATGCTACAAGTGTTGCTACCTTTGGAGCTTGATCCCTACTCTTAGAAAGAGCTTACGATACATTAGCAAAAGCTTTATATTGCTTCTTTTAATTCCAATATACGATGGATAGCCCATTAATTGAAGAGTAGTTGACATTTCCTGGATCCTCATGAAGAATGCTATAGACTACAAGATTAACCTACACCAAATGCATAAATTTGAATTATCTCCTCCCATAGTGACCAAAAGAACTAGAAATGGATCAAACAATATAGACTATAGTATCAATATGTTCTTTAAAGCAAAGTAGATCAGAGTAAATCACCAATAACTAGCCAAAAGTTGCTCCATTGGCAAGTCTTAGATGTAAGTCTAAAAAATGGCAAACAAACCAAAGGTCTAGATGATAAGGAATTGGATAATGCCATAACACCAACATCGGAAATTAATTACAAACCAGCTACCATAGTGATAGATCACTCAAGATTACTCAATCTCACAACTAGAACCCAAACACTAAACTCCTCTCCAATTGAACTCATTGCCATTGTCCAATAAAAATTAATTAGCAAAGAAGAAGCCTCAGCAAGTAAAGATTCAATTCACCAGAAACAACTCTACAATGTTTTTTTTTTAAAAGAACAACTCTACAATCATCACCAAATAAGTAGTTGGAGAGCACCATCAAAGTTAAAAGCAAGCAAGTTTTAGGAGAACCACCTTCATTACATATTGGTTTAGGATTTGCCTCCACTACCCTCCACCTCAGCTCCTTGTTCGCCTTCCTAACCCTCCTCATCTAGGGTATGCACATAACACAATAAATAACATTAAAAAATAAGCTAAATGACTAATCCTAACCCTAATCAATCACATGTCAAAAAAAGTTAATCATGTAACCCTAACCCTTAATCGAGCTCATCAGCGACCAAGAGAGATCGACCAAGACCGAAAGAGAGTTGGAGTGAAAGATCTCAAGGATAGATCTGAGCTCAGATTTAATTTGCATATGTGATTGGAGAAATGATAGAGGAAGAGAGATAGAGAGAGACAGACCTTATTGAGTATGTGATTGTCGGATTAAGTAACAAGATTGAGTGAGAGAGATATGATATCGAGTAAGAGGAATCAATTAAGTGATTAAGTACGAGCATCTAATCAAGTAATCGATATATATCAACTGAGATATATAATGATGAGAGTCCTCAAACAAGAGAAAGGGAGAGAAGCGCGAGAGGTCTAACTTAATCGACAATAAGGGCATCTAAGAGTTTGATGGTGAAGCAATCATCGTAAGAGAACGACATTATATATCGAGATCCGATCGGCAACCTACACTACCTTTGACTCTAGCTTTGTCGTCCGCCTCCCTTGCTCGACATCCTTCTCCCTCAGCGTCATTGTGTGAGCCATAGCACCTCCTAATCAACATTTTGAATCACTAGTTAATTAGGGTTAATTATCTTGTCGTAGTATAGTGTCGCAATCCAGACGGATATCATTTATTTATGTATAATTTTTACTGATTTTCTTCTAAGTCGTTCACCGGGAGGTAGTTATTGATATACATCATTCTTTATTATCCAAAAATCATCGTTTATTCCAAAATTGTTAAGTTTAATTACAACAGAATGAATTATAAATGGAAGAATCAAAGAATGAAGTAATCTAAGTCAATTATGTACAAAGATGAATGAATTAGTGTTAAGACAATGCCTCAAGAATATGTACACTAAAAAGCCATCACAAACAAATATAATGCTGAAATATACACAAATGAATCAAATAAATGAGAAGGTTTATGTATACAAATCCTGTATTCAAAGAAAGACAAGACAAAAACAATGAGAAGAATAATTAAAATAATTATATAAGCCTCAAGCATATGTACAAACTAGGCTAAACAATATATATATACATATACATATATATATATTACTTATCTATTTAGTTGGTTAGCCTTAAGAAAATATATACAAACCAAGGCAAAAAATATATTCTTAATACAATAATACTTAACATTTAATAGACATAATTACAATACTAATATATCTATATTATATATATGTACTCTATTTATATATATACATGCTGACTAATACATATACAAATACCTATATATATATTTATATATACGATACTAAGTATATATATATTACATATAAACACATACTATGACACACTCACACAACACTAATATATATATATACATATACACAACACTCACATACTAACACACTAACTTGAATCTAACATAGACACTTAGTTTTATTTTTAACTTAACACACTCAACACTTAACCCTAAAAAATTTGGTTTTTGGGTGAATTTTTCGCAGGATCGACATCCCCATATGGGGTTGGATCAGTATCACTACTAGGTTGGCCCATAGTGGAGGTATATCTACGTATATGTATATATTTAGGCCCATTCAGGGCCACAAAACAACCCAACAGAGCTCACAACCCTTCCTCTCTCACTCTCTCGCAAATGCCCGATTAATATGTGTAACGAACGCGTGCCCCAGACGCCTTTTAAGACGTCTGGGAGGTGGCCCAGACGTCGGACCAGACGTCTGGGATCACATCCAGACGTCTGACCAGACGTACGGGATCGTTTACAGACGTCTGGAGAACAGTTATGTTCGCACGGGAGATTCGTCTGCGCGCCTGTGCGCGCAGACCTGCGATTCCTCTCTCTCTCTCTCTCTGCGGCTGCAGGCGCGCTGCGACCGCCTTCTCTCTCCTCCTCGCGCGACCTTAAAAGGGCGTGCCTCCCCTCCCGTCTCCACCGTCTCCTCCTCCTTCTCCTTCCTGTGCGCGAGAGCGAGCAGACGCGAGGGCGGCAGCGGCAGCCGCAGTGAGCGCGGAGGAGCTGCGGCGTGCGAGGGCGGGGCTCTGCCGTGAGGGCGAGCTCGCCGGAGCGGCTTGGCCGGCCGGCGGAGGGCGCAGGGGGCGCGGAGCATCGCGGAGAGGGACCTGCTGCGGTCGGAGCAGCGGACGCGCGAGGTGCAACGCGGGCGGCGTCGCGAGCGGAGGCCGAGCAGGGTCCTGATTCTGGAAAAATTTCCAGAATCAGACGTCTGGGTTGATAGCCAGACGGCAAGGTCGACGTCTGTAAGATCATATAGACGTCTGAAAGGTGAGTTTCCGCTTTCTTCTTCCTTCTTGTCGACTGACCGTACTGAGGGAGGGGGGGTTGGCTGTGCGCAGGTTCGATGATTCGCCATCCTTTGCGAATCAGACGTCTGGAAGTTGTACCAGACGGCGGGAGTGATCTACAGACGTCCGTGTGGACCATCGGACGTCTGGGGTATAGGAAAGACGTCCCTGCAGACTTCTGGACGTCCGGGGAACCAAGCTGAACAGGTAATTCTCTGATCCACCGTTTAAGACGTCTGGAGGGAGTTCCAGACGTCTGATTTTGCACAGTATCGTCTTTTTCGACCTGTTTAGGGCCCGTTTGGGCTCCGTTTTCCGTGATTCGAGTTGCGTTCTTTTCAGAATTAATTCCTCTACTCGTCTACAGTAGCTATACACTGTTTTGAGACACTCCTTGTGTTTGATCCTTGTGATAGGACCTCATTCGATTGCAGTCTTGAGAGTCGCGGAGGCGCGTGGGATTCCCGATCACGCCCCCATTACTTCCGTTGTACCTGGTAGAGTGGCTTTATGTATTAATAAAATCTGTTAAAGTATGGAACCATAACTAGAACCTAGGGCATTGCATGAATCCTAGGAATGAGAAATATATGGAATGATAGCTCCTAGGTGTTGCATGAATCCTAGGGCCGGAAAACTAGATTGTATGATAGATCCTAGGATATGGCATGAATCCTAGGATGGAAAAACTAGTGGAATGTATATTACTGCAGTCTTGGAAAAATGGAAAGGAATATATAAAGCTGCCTGTAAATTTAATTAACAGCTGCCTGTTATGAATAAAGAAACATGTTTGAGATCATGGAATTTGAGAACGTGAATCTGGAAAGTGAAACATATGATGTTCTGAGATAAAGAGCTGGAACCCTACGAGGAATTAGGAGTGGAACTCCTGGAAGGAAAAAGGAATGGAACTGAGATGTAGTTTGTACTGTCTCTTGGGTACGCAGTACCAAGGGAAGTACCTGTACCTGTTTAGTGCAGAGTGGGGCCAGCCGCCCCAGGGACCCGGGGTTAGGATTGGCCGCTCTGTACCGACTTGCTGGCCCTCGTGTACGTAGTACTGAAGAGAGCTACTAGTGTTAGGAGAGTACTAGCTACCCCACGGGCCCCGGGGTTCTGCTAGCCTCCTTCACCGACTTGTTAGGCCCACTAGGGCAAACCAGGGTAGTCAGGCGAGGGTGCGCGGACTGTGGAGGGGCAAGGCCCCGGTTTGGTTACTGTGGAGGGGTTGGACCCCTGTTACTGAGAGGGCTCTGCCCTGGTTCCGTGTTGTGCTTTGGGTGCACCCGTTAACGGAAACGACTGACCGCGTGCCAGTGCGAGCTAGCTACCTGTGCGTTTATCACGCGTGTCGTAGTCACCGTTACGTCTGTCAGTGACCTTGGGGTGGTTGACTGAGGGTAGGATCACCACGGGGGACTCTCCCAGCTAGGAGAGCACCACGTGCTACTTCTACTTTTGGAAAAGACTGCAATCAAGATCGTTCCCACGAGGACATTCGAGATCAAGTAAAGGATCTGAGAAATAAATGAATTAGTAAGAAAAATTGAAAGATGTGAATAAAGGAAGTAATAGAACATAACATCTACTGTACACTCTACTGTTGCCTTTAGTTAGTTTGCCACTCTACTCAGCGTTTTGCTGACGTGTTACACTCGTTACCTTTTTCAGGACCAGGTGTTGAGCAGCCAGGGTCGGCGGCTGCAGAGGACGCTGGGCCGAGCAGGGTCCAGTAGAGTTACCACAGCTTTTGTGCCCCTTTTTGTTTCTGTTCTAGTGAGTAGTTTTTGTTTCCGCTGTACCTTCTTTACCTGCAGTTTTTGTTATATGATAAATGTTGTTTTACTGTTGTGGTGGTACCTACTGTAGTAGTTTCTTTCCTTACTGCCGTACTTTCTTACTATTAGTTATATTCATGCTGAATGTGGTTTATTTTACTGTCTTTTGGTTACTTCCTCGTTGGACGACTAGGTCTTGGGATTAGTCGAGTCGGTCCGGTTCTCGTGTCTCGTAGGGACTCGGGAACCGGGTCGTTACAATATGCTCATTAGGGATCTGACCCTCGAATTGGACGGGAGGTCGTCAGGTGGAATTCTTTTTGTATTGCACACAGCGCGCATCAATTAACGATGTGGGACTTTCTTTTAGCGCCAATTAAGTGCGCAACTGCATGTTTTATTAAGGATTTTAGAGATTAAATTTGGTATTAAATAATTATTTATTTTACAATTAAAAGAAATAGGTATGTAGCCAATACATAGGGCTTCCTATTGATATAATTTATTTCCCTTAATTAAATATATAAATATATTTAAAAATTAGTTAAAGTTAAGGATAAATACATGTTTAATTTAGGCTTAATTTCTTAATTAAAGTGTAAATTAATGAATTGATGGTACAATTGACTTTGAATTTAGTTAATTTATATTATCACCTAATCAATAAATATGTTTAATTGATTTTGATTGATTTATTTCTATAATTACATAGTCAAGTACATGGTTTATATATATTACATGATTATATAATATACAAGGTAATCTACAGTATAAACAGGATAAAAAATATAATTAAAATAGTTTAAATTATAATATATCAGAATATAATGTAATTTACTTCATTAGTTTATTAATTTACTAATTATACACTGATTTAACTTAATAATATACTTATTCATTTACATAAATAAAAATATGTACAATATCTGAATAAATAAATAAATATAGATATACTATTGTACATAATAATTACTATTAATAGTATATTAGTTTATATATATATTTCTACAAATATATACTAGTATACATATATATGGTTATATATACATATAAGTTATTTATATATAGTATAAACAATTGTACACTATATATATAGATTACTACAATGTATAACTTAACATAAATAATCAATATAGTTTATTTACATATAAATAAAATAGATATAACTTATATATACACTTATATACATATAACTTAAAATACACTTAAGTTATTAGTATTTACAAGTATATACACTATTTAAATAGGTAATTTTGTAGGATTTTTGAGTTTTTCAAGTTTTTATTTTGTTTTTATGTTTTATAGAAATAGAGGGAGTGGAGAGAAAGTTGAGAAGGGAAGAAGTAGACTCTTTTTGTTTGTTTTTATTTTTGTTTTCTTTATTTCAAAACCTGAGAAGACTAAGACTTTTGCAAGGATGTTCTCCTAACTAGGGGACTCTAAACCTAAATCTAACTATACATACACCTCACATATATACAAATCTCACTCAAGACACATTTTTTTTATTTATTTACATTAGTTTTATATTTTTCGAGGCATTTACAAATAAATGTTGTAAAATGGCCTATAACATGATTGGAAATTGAGTCCATGCTTATAAAATTATGCAAATCTATTGGAAAGTATGGATAGAACACTGTGAGCTTCCAAACATAAACTGAGATCAAAATCAAGTTCAAATCGTGCAAATAATACTAAATTGAAGATCAATTTGCATTC
Source organism: Thalassia testudinum (assembly GCA_037157565.1). Classification (NCBI taxonomy): domain Eukaryota; kingdom Viridiplantae; phylum Streptophyta; class Magnoliopsida; order Alismatales; family Hydrocharitaceae; genus Thalassia; species Thalassia testudinum. The sequence continues at coordinate 73,969,935 of JAZHRO010000073.1, read as the reverse complement.
CTGCCAGTATATACTAAACAACATAACTGACATCAACTCTATACAAGGGTTTAGAAGCTATAAAATTCACATTAAAGTCCTAAAACATTACATAAATGCTTTTTATGTCAAACTCTATTAATGCTATATCATAAGATTCAATAAAACTTCAAAACCATGTCAAGAGATATGTAGAATTTCATCTCTAACAGTTGTACAAATTATTGTTCTCTTCATTCCATTTATTCTGACAAAAGATTAGCAGTATGACTTATACTTCAACACCCTGTTGAACTAATACACTATAGATCTGTGCAATATCCATAAAACAAATTCATCATAAATTTCATATCACCTAGAACTTCTCTGAAATCCATAATTAAAACTCTTCAGGCATCATCTAGAGCAAATAGTAGTTGCAGCTACTGCTGAAAAGATCTTAATTCAAAATCAACACTCATGCATTCTTTAAATCAATCTGACATGTTGTGTAAACATCTAGGAACATTTAAAACTTTCTCCGAGCATCAAACATTAATAGAAATCCTTAAAGTATCCAGTTCAACTTGGTGCTCAAGGTATAGAACCAAGAATTCTAAATTGAACTTAAAAGCACTAAAAATCAGCCTTAACTGTTGCAATTGGTCAAAAGAAGCTCTAGACTTGTAACAACTCAGATTAAACACAAGAACCCTTAAAAACTCTAATCTGATCTTAGCCCTTACACTATAGATAGTGTGAAGACCAAAGATCAAATTAGACATTCAATTCAACTACAAGCCTCATCCAGACCTTCGTTGTGATCATTCAAACCTAATTCAAACCCTCATTGACGGATTAAAACAATTTTAATCAAAGAACACTTTGTCACCCAAGTGGACGGTTGATATGTCATCACCATGATGCTATGGTCATCTGGGATCTCTGCACACCATTGATTGGTGTTCAGGGATCTTAGGCGATGCTATAGATCTACTTAAGTCATTGCAAAAGTCTCAATCCGTGCACCAGATTTTATAGACTCCTGCTACCCAGTCATGGAACAAAACAATACCTAAATCAAAATTTGGGTGAAAGGAATCCAAGTAATACGGATCTAATCAAACGAGCTCAAAACAATCATGATATATCTAATTTAATTCAGATCAACTCAATTTACTCAATTAAATCCAAATTTTGTACAATTGCTTTAAACATCATTCGATTGAACATTACAATCAAATTCAAATCAAATCATCAATTTAGCTTGAATCTGATTGAGTGGAGGGTCCTTGTGGACTGCTGGAGTGTATGAAAAAACTCTCATTTGGTCTTGGTGTGCCAATTGATCTGAAAGCTACTGTGCTTCAGATCTAGTGGCTGCCGTGGTGAAGTGAATAGTGCTCAATTCATTAAGGAAATTAGTAGAAGGTGGTGATTAAGTGAAGAGGGAGGTTAGATGAACCAAATGAACGAGTGCAATTACCTCTCTGATTGGAATTGATCAGAGAAGGTAGATGGTGACCTACACTACTCTATTCCTATTCTATCACACACAAATAGTGGAATCGCAACCTAAGCATCAAAATTACACTAAGTGGTAACACTAATCTAGAAAGCTTTAAATCCTAATTAATTGGATGAAAGGGACCTTAGGGGACCTCAGTTGGTGACCAGGATGACGAAGGGAGGGAGAAGGAACTCCAACTGATGAAGAGCTCACTAGTGAAGCTCCTAGTTGCCCTTAGGAGTTGTGTGATCCTTAGCGGCAAGGACGAAGTGAGGACAGAGGCAATTCCATTTCTGTCATAGACGACGATGAAGGAAGAAGGGAACTTGGAGTGGGATGAATTAATCAAGCTCAAGAGGTGTAAAAGGGGAGTCAATCCCTTGCTTAGGTCGAGAGGTGGTTCTATACATAGGCTCTCGGGTTGGGATGACAAGCAATAGAAGGTGGAGGTCTTTTAGAGATCGATGGTAGGGGAGAGAGATGAGGGTGCAGGAAGAATTAGGAATAAATCCCTACCGTTGGATGGGAGCTTAGAAGATGGAGCGGAGCTAGGCTCACCAGTGCTAGTAGGTTCAAGCTAGATCTGTTGTTAGATCTGAGGAGCAACTACTCATGGACGGCCAAGATGAATCATGTTCTTCACATGAAGAACACTTGCAACTACAGGTGTTTTGGCAAAATGTCAAAAAGGCCTAAAGAGGTGAAGCGGTAGAAGGTTTATGCAGAGACCCATAAGTGGTAAGTTTTTATAACAAGAAGGTCCCTAAAGATTTTCAACTAAGTCCCTGGCTCTTTTAAGTGAGTATTTTGTGAAGGCCTATTGCTATAAGAAGGACCTATATGTAATTCACGCAATCTAAGGTCCAAATGCATTCCAAATGCAATGAAGTTTTTATAGCAAATTCATTAAACATTTTAGAAAATATTCCAACCATTAATTTGCGAATTTGTGCTCATTTTGGTGTTCAATTAGCATTCAGATCATCCATTTACATAACTAATAGAAATCTCCCAAATATGATCGAATTATGCATTTTTAGTATAAAGTTGGCATTTTAGGTCATTTTAATTAATTTCTACACTTAACTTATTTCTTGTGTTAATTGATAGTATTTTAACCTTGTTTCTAGCTTCATTTTGGCATTTTAGCTATGATAAGTCACACTTCATCACCGCTGCTGTGACCTCTCAGAGCTGTCACCTCTGTTACGAACGCGTGCCCCGAACGTATTTTAAGGCGTCTGGGAGGTGGCCCAGACGTTTGACCAGACGTCTGGGATCACATCCAGACGTCTTGCCAGACGTCTGGGATGGTTTACAGACGTCTAAAAAATCGTTATCGTCCACACCCGCAAGTCGCCTGCGCGCCTGCGCGCACAGACCGCATATTCGTTATTCCCTCTTTTTCTTCTGCTGCTGCAGACGACTGCCGCGCCTTCTCTCTCTCCTCTCCGCGCGGCCTTAAAAGGGCCACGCCTCCCCTCTCGTCTCCACCGTCTCCTTCTTCTTCTCCTTCCTGCGCACGAGAGCGAGCGAGCGCGAGGGCTGCAGCGGCGGCCGCAGTGAGCGCGGAGGAGGCGCGGCGTGCGAGGGCGGAGCTCTGCCGTGAGGGCGAGCTCGCCGGAGCGGCTTGGCCGGCCGGCGGAGGGCGCAGGGGGCGCGGAACGACGAGGAGAGGGACCTGCTGCAGTCTGAGCAGCAGGAGCGCGAGGTGCGATGCAGGCGGCGTCGCGAGCAAAGTCTGGGTCGCGCCCTGATTCTGGAAAAATTTCCAGAATCAGACGTCTGGGTTGATAGGCAGACGGCGAGGACGACGACTGGTAGCTCATACCGACGTCTGAAAGGTGTGTATTCTGCTTTCTTCTTCCTTCCTATCGACCAACCGTACTAAGGGAGGGAGTTGGCTGTGCGCAGGTTCGCTGATTCGCCATCCTTTGCGAATCAGACGTCTGGAAGTTGTACCAGACGGCGGGAGTGACCTCCAGACGTCCGGGGTGACCATCGGAGTCTGGGAGCTAGGACAGACGTCCCCGCAGACTTCTGGACGTCTGGGAAACCACATTGAACAGGTAATTCTCTGATCCACTGTTTAAGACATCTGGAAGAAGTTCCAGACGTCTGATTTTGCATAGTATCGTCTTTTTCGACCCGTTTGGGGCCCGTTCGGGCTCCGTTTTCCGTGATTCGAGTTGCGTTCTTTTCAGAATTAATTCCTCTACCCGTCTACAGTAGCTAAACACTATTTTGAGACACTCCCTGTGTTTGATCCTTGTGATAGGACCTCGTTCAGTTGCAGTCTTGGGAGTTGCGGAGGCACGCGGGATTCCCGATCACGCCCCCATTACTCCCGTTGTACCTGGTAGAGTGGCTTAAGTTATTTTTAAAATCTGTTAAAGTATGGAACCATAACTAGAATCTAGGACATTGCATGAATCCTAGGAATGAGAAATGTATGGAATGATAGCGCCTAGGTGATGCATGAATCCTAGGGCTGGAAAACTAGTTGTATGCTAGATCTTAGGATGTGACATGAACCCTAGGATGGAAAAACTAGCAGAATGTATAATATTGCAGTCTTGGAAAAATGGAAAGGAATATAAAGCTACCTATAAATTGAATTAACAGCTGCCTGTTATGATTAAAGGATCATGATTGAGATCATGGATTGTGAGAACGTGAAACTGGAAAGTGAAACATATAATGTTCTGAGATAAAGAGCTGGAACCCTACGGGGAATTAGGAGTGGAACTCCTGGAAAGAAAAAGGAATGGAACTGAGATGTAGTTTGTACTGTCTCTTGGGTACGCAGTACCAAGGGAAGTACCTGTACCTGTTTAGTGCAGAGTGGGGCCAGCCACCCCAGGGACCCAGGGTTAGGATTGGCCGCTCTGTACCGGCTTGTTGGCCCTCGTGTACGTAGTACCGAGGAGAGCTACTAGTGTTAGGAGAGTACTAGCTACCCCACGGGCCCCGAGGTTCTGCTAGCCTCCTTCACCGACTTGTTAGGCCCACTAGGGCAAACCAGGGTAGTTAGGCGAGGGTGCGCGGACTGTGGAGGGGCAAGGCCCCGGTTTGGTTACTGTGGAGGGGTTGGACCCCTGTTACTGAGAGGGCTCTGCCCTGGTTCCGTGCTGTGCTTTGGGTGCACCCGTTAACGGAAACGACTGACGGCGTGCCAGTGCGGGCTAGCTACCTGTGCGTTTATCGCGCGTGCCGTAGTCACCGTTACGTCTGTCAATGACCTTGGGGTGGTTGACTGAGGGTATGATCACCACGGGGGACTCTCCCGGCCAGGAGAGCACCACGTGCTACTTCTACTTTTGGAAAAGATTGCAATCAAGATCGTTCCCACGAGGACATTCGAGATCAAGTAAAGGATCTGAGAAATAAATAAAATAGTGAGAAAATTGAAAGATGTGAATAAAGGAAGTAATAGAACATAACAGCTACTGTACACTCTACTGTTGCCTTTAGTTAGTTTGCCACTCTACTCAGCGTTTTGCTGACGCGTTACACTCGTTACCTTTTTCAGGACCAGGTGTTGAGTAGCCAGGGTCGGCGGCTGCAGAGGACGCTAGTCCGAGTAGGGTCCAGTAGAGTTACCACAGTCTTTTGTACCTCTTTTGTTTCTGTTCTAGTGAGTAGTTTTTGTTTCCGCTGTACCTTCTTTACCTGCAGTTCTTGTTATATGATAAATGTTGTTCTACTGTTGTGGTGGTACCTACTGTAGTAGTTTCTTTCCTTACTGCTGTACTTTCTTACTGTTAGTTATATTCATGCTGAATGTGGTTTATTTTACTGTCTTTTGGTTACTTCCTCATTGGACGACTAGGTCTTGGGATTTGTCGAGTCGGTCTGATTCTCGTGTCTCGTAGGGACTCGGGAACCGGGTCGTTACAAGATGGTATCAGAGCAAGGTCGTCCCGAGAAGTGAATCAACTAACTGAAAAATAACCAATTCACATGTTTATAGCTAGAGTAGCCACCACAACATATCTCTTGACATGAGCTCTTAGAAGTTTTGTTAGGTACCGTCTGTTTTGACGTTTCCGTTTTGTTTCGCGTCTCCTTGCAGGAGATGCCTCGTCGCGAGACTGGCCGCGGGCGCGGCCGAGGGCGAGGTCGGCGAGATGGACGTGCTGTTGTTGACGTCTCGGTGGACCAGCCACCACCCCCTGGCATCCAGGCCCAGGACCTCGCCAGACTGATACGGGATATTGTACGAGAGGAGCTCCACCCACCGCCCCGAGCACCTCCTCCTGGGGTTGCAGAGGGGGAGTCCTCTATGGGACCACGCGACGGACATGACGCTGGACACGAGGGAGGGGATGGGCCCCTGCCACCCCCACCTTCCTCCGACACTTCTGTACACGAGGCACCTTCGCCTGGAGGTGCACCAGCACCTCCCCTACAGCGCCACTTCGAGCTTTTCGGACAGTTCCGGATGCTGAAGCCCCCCTCCTTCAAGGGGGATGAGGACCCGACCGAGGCAGAGGACTGGCTTGAGCAGCTGGAGAAGATCTTCGACACCCTTCGCCCCCCGGTGGAGTGCCGTGTGGCCTTTGCCACGTACCAGCTGGAGAGTGCGGCACACCGGTGGTGGAGGGCGGTCCGGGGATAGGAGAGGGACGAGCCGACGTGGGACCAGTTCGTCACCCTCTTCTGCGAGTAGTACTTTCCCCAGACGTGGCAGGACCAGAGGAGGCGGGAGTTCCACACTCTCTGCCAAGGGACGATGACTGTGAGCGCGTACCGCACGCGTTTCTTGGAGCTGTCCCGCTTTGCAGCGACAGCGGTAGCCACTGAGGAGGAGCGCCTTTGGAGGTTCACTGAGGGGCTCCGGCCTGCGATCCGAGGGTATGTCAAACCCCTGAAGCTGCCGACGTTTTCGAGGGTGGTAGAGGCAGCTATGACTTACGAGGAGACCAACCCGTCCGCGCGAGAGACCGACGGCAGGCGGAAGAGGCCCTTTCAGCCAGACTTCTCACAGGGCCGGCGAGAACGGAGACACGTGGCGTCCGCAGGAGAGCCGTCACGTTGTGCAGGGCCATCAGTGGCCTTTGGGGGCCCTCGACAGGGGCCAGTCGCCAGCACCGGACCCCCGCCTAACCGACAGTAGGGACTCACTGAGGGCGGGAGTCGGGTTCCCCTCTGCTACCAGTGTGGCCAGCCGGGCCACGTCAGGAGGGACTGCCCATCTAGGGTAGGAGGTTAGCAGATACTTCCCGTGCAGAGCACTGGAGGGAACGCAGGAGGCCGCGGTTCCCAGGCACGAGGAGGAGGACAGCAGTCGCGAGGAGGGTACCGGCCAGCACCTACCCGTCCGACGCAGAGTGTGGCTGCTTCGTCTGCACCTAGAGCTGAGGGGCGTATCAATGCCATAACACACAGGGACGCCAGAGCATCGGGATCCGTGGTAGAAGGTATGGTTTCAGTTTCTGGCAGACTCGTTTACACGCTTTTTGATTCCGGTGCTACGCACTCGTTTGTCGCAGCCAGTTTCGCAGTTAGTTTGGACCAGGATTATACACTGTTAGAGAATCCGTTCGTAATTAGAGGTCCAAGTGGTCAGCTGTTTGTAGCTGAGGAGGTGTACACGGGTTGCGAGGTCAGCATCGGGGGCATAGCCTGCCAGCTAACTTGATTATGATACAGATGGAGGACTTTGGAGTGATTCTGGGGATGGATTGGCTGTCCGCTTACCAGGCCTTGGTAGACTGTTTTGAGAGGAAGATTGTCTTCTCCATTCCGGAGTTGCCTTCTTTCGAGTTTCACGGGCAACCAGTAGACGGAGGTTTCAGGTGCATTTCGGCACTTCGGGCGGCGAGACTTTTGAGCCAGGGGTGTGAGGGCTTCCTAGCCTGTGTGGTGGCAGAGCCCAGCCCTGTGGCAGACTTCCAGAGCATCCCGATGGTCAGAGAGTTCCCCGACGTGTTTCCAGACGAGTTACCAGGACTACCGCCCGAGCGTGAGATCGAGTTTGAGATCTCACTAGTACCAGGGACCAGCCCCATCTCCACCGCGCCATACAGGATGGCACCGCTTGAGCTGCGAGAGCTCAAGTCCCAGTTGCAGGACCTTTTGGAGAAAGGTTTCGTGAGGCCCAGTGCGTCTCCCTGGGGAGCCCCGGTACTGTTTGTGAAGAAGAAGGATGGGACCCTACGCCTTTGTGTGGACTACCGACAGCTGAATAGGGTCACCATCAAGAACAGATATCCGCTGCCGAGGATCGACGATTTGTTTGACCAGTTACGGGGTGCCACGGTGTTTTCCAAGATAGACTTGAGGTCTGGATACCACCAGTTGAGGATCAGGGAGACCGACGTCTCCAAGACAGCTTTCCGCACCCGGTACGGACACTACGAGTTTTTGGTCATGCCGTTTGGGCTGACCAATGCCCCCGCTGCTTTCATGGACCTGATGAACAGGGTGTTTAGACAGTACTTGGATCAGTTCGTGGTGGTTTTCATAGATGATGTGCTCATCTATTCTAGAGATCGAACGCAGCACGGACAACACTTGCGGATGGTTTTGGACACTCTGAGACGACGCAGGCTGTACGCCAAATACAGCAAGTGCGAGTTCTGGTTGAGGGAGGTGACCTTCTTGGGTCATGTGATATCTGGTGACGGCCTGGCGGTGGACCCCGCCAAGGTCGAGGCAGTGCTCAGGTGGGAGAGACTGCGTTCAGTCACTGAGATTCGCAGTTTCCGGGGACTGGCAGGTTACTACAGACGGTTCATCAGGGGATTTTCACAGATTGCGCGTCCTATGACACAGTTGACCCGGAAGGACGTGACTTTCGCTTGGACAGACGCCTGTGAGGCGTGTTTTCTGGAGCTGAAGGAGAGGTTGACCTCGGCTCCCATGCTCACCATCCCTGACAGTAGTGGCGGGTTCGTTGTGTACACAGACGCTTCCTTGCAGGGGTTAGGAGGTGTGCTCATGCAGAGGGGTCATGTTGTCGCTTACGCTTCGCGGCAACTGAAGCCCCATGAGCATACCTACCCTACCCACGACCTAGAGTTGGCAGCTGTTGTCTTCGCGCTGAAGACCTGGAGGCACTACTTGTACGGTGAGACCTTCGAGATTTTTACAGATCACAAGAGCCTCAGATATCTTTTTGACCAGAAGGAGCTCAACATGAGACAGAGACGTTGGTTGGAGCTCCTGAAGGACTACGATTGCAGCATCTCCTACCACCCGGGAACGGCCAATGTGGTGGCTGACGCCTTGAGCCGTAAGGCGCCCGCACGCTTGGCCAGTCTACAGTTACAGAGTTGGAGCCTTTTGGAGGAGGTGGGCAGTTGGCGACCTCTAGAGTTACGAGGATACTGTGGGGCAGTGACGGTGACACGGCAGACCAGGCCAAAGCTGATAGACCGTATCATCACAGGACAGATGGCTGATCCGTACTTGCAGACTTTGCGCGACAGAGTACTATCAGGGGACCCAGGGGCTTCTCTTTCACAGACCAAGTGTTACGCTTGAGGGGACGGTTGTGTGTTCCCAGAGACGAGGACCTGTTGAGAGAGCTCCTGACTGAGGCACATGGTTCCAGATTCACCATACATCCCAGAAACACGAAAATGTACCATGACTTGAGACGCGAGTTTTGGTGGAGAGGGATGAAGCGGGATGTGGGTGAGTTCGTGCAGCAGTGCTTAGTGTGCCAGCAGGTGAAAGCCGAGCATCAGAGGCCTGCAGGGCCGCTTCAGTCGCTTCCAGTGCCAGAGTGGAAGTGGGAGAGCATCACCATGGACTTGGTGGTGGGCTTACCTATTACCCAGCGGGGACACGACGCAGTCTGGGTAATGGTGGATAGATTGATGAAGACGGCGCGATTCTTGCCGATCCGAGTCACTTTGGGACCAGCACAGTTGGCAGAGAGGTATATCCATGATGTGGTGCGACTACACGGAGTTCCGCGGGAGATCGTATCCGACCGGGATACCCGCTTTACGTCCCAGTTTTGGGCTGAGTTTCAGCAGGCCTTGGGGACGAGGTTGAGGTTTAGCACAGCTTACCACCCCCAGACGGATGGACAGTCTGAGCGCACGATACAGACACTCGAGGACCTTTTTGCGTGCCTGTGTACTGGACTGGAGGGGCTCTTGGGAGGAGCACCTGCCCTGGCGGAGTTTGCATACAACAACAGTTATCACTCGAGCATCGGCATGGCTCCCTACGAGGCTTTGTACGGACGGAGGTGTACGGCACCCTTGAGTTGGGTTGAGGTGGGGACCAAGTGGGAGGTTGGCCCCAGGTTGATCCGGCAGAGTCAGGAGGTAGTTGAGCAGATCCACAGACGACTCCGCACTGTCAGGAGCAGACAGAAGAGCTACGCGGATCGGAGACGCAGAGAGGTACAGTTCGAGGTTGGGGACCACGTCTTCCTTCGTGTTTCGCCCATGAAGGGCTTACAGCGGTTTGGGGTGAGAGGGAAGCTCGCGCCGAGGTTCGTGGGGGCCCTTTGAGGTCCTGGAGCGGGTTGGACCCGTTGCTTACCGACTTGCCCTCCCCTCGTAGTTTTCTGGTGTGCACGACGTGTTCCACGTGTCCAACCTCAGGAAGTACGTAGCCGATCCCAGCCACGTACTGAGTCACGAGAGCGTCGAGGTGAGCGACGACCTGACCTACCCCGAGCGGCCAGTGCAGATCCTAGACCGAGCCGTCCGCAGTTTGAGACGAAAGCAAGTACCCCTGGTAAAGGTTTTGTGGAGGAGCCAGCGGTACGAGGAGGCTACCTGGGAGCCTGAGGCGGCAATGCGGGAGCGGTACCCAGAGCTTATCGCGGGTACGTCTTTTCAGACCGGGTTCGGTCCTCTTTGAGTTTGTTATGGTTATTTGGACGTCTTTTCCTGGACCCTAGTTGGCGCAAGTTTCGGGGACGAAACTTCCTTTGAGTTTGTTATATTGTTACGAATGCGTGCCCCGGACATATTTTAAGACGTCTGGGAGGTGGCCCAGACGTCTGACCAGATGTCTGGGATCACATCCAGACGTCTTGCCAGACGTCTGGGATGGTTTACAGACGTCTGAAAAACCGTTATTGTCCACACCCGCGAGTCGTCTGCGCGCCTGCGCACGCAGACCGCATATTCGTTATTCCCTCTTTTTCTTCTGTGGCTGCAGACGACTGCCGCGCCTTCTCTCTCTCCTCTCCGCGCGGCCTTAAAAGGGCCACGCCTCCCCTCCTGTCTCCACCATCTCCTTCTTCTTCTCCTTCCTGTGCACGAGAGCGAGTGAGCGCGAGGGCTGCAGCGGGCGGCCGCAGTGAGTGCAGAGAAGGCGCGGCGTGCGAGGGCGGAGCTTTGTCGTGAGGGCGAGCTCGCCGGAGCGGCTTGGCCGGCCGGCGCAGGGGGCGCGGAACGACGCGGTGAGGGACCTGCTGCAGTCTGAGCAGCAGGAGCGCGAGGTGCGATGCGGGCGGCGTCGCGAGCAGAGTCCGGGTCGCGCCCTGATTCTAGAAAAATTTCCAGAATCAAACGTCTGGGTTGATAGGCAGACGGCGAGGACGACGTCTGGTAGCTCATACCGACGTCTGAAAGGTGTGTATTCCGCTTTCTTCTTCCTTCCTGTCGACCGACCGTACTAAGGGAGGGAGTTGGCTGTGCGCAGGTTCGCTGATTCGTCATCCTTTGCGAATCAGACGTCTGGAAGTTGTACCAGACGACGGGAGTGACCTCCAGACGTCCGGGGTGACCATCGGACGTCTGGGAGCTAGGACAGACGTCCCCGCAGACTTCTGGACGTCTGGGAAACCACACTGAACAGGTAATTCTCTGATCCACTGTTTAAGACGTCTGGAAGAAGTTCCAGACGTCTGATTTTGCACAGTATCGTCTTTTTCGACCCGTTTGGGGCCTGTTCGGGCTCTGTTTTCCGTGATTCGAGTTGCGTTCTTTTCAGATTTAATTCCTCTACCCGTCTACAGTAGCTAAACACTGTTTTGAGACACTCCCTGTGTTTGATCCTTGTGATAGGACTTCGTTCAGTTGCAGTCTTGGGAGTTGCGGAGGCACGCGGGATTCCCGATCACGCCCCTATTACTCCCGTTGTACCTGGTAGAGTGGCTTAAGTTTATTATTAAAATCTGTTAAAGTATGGAACCATAACTAGAATCTAGGACATTGCATGAATCCTAGGAATGAGAAATGTATGGAATGATAGCTCCTAGGTGATGCATGAATCCTAGGGCTGGAAAACTAGTTGTATGCTAGATCCTAGGATGTGACATGAACCTTAGGATGGAAAAACTAGCGGAATGTATAATATTGCAGTCTTGGAAAAATGGAAAGGAATATAAAGCTGCCTGTAAATTGAATTAACAGCTGCCTGTTATGAATAAAGGAACATGATTGCGATCATGGATTGTGAGAACGTGAAACTGGAAAGTGAAACATATAATGTTCTGAGATAAAGAGCTGGAACCCTACGGGGAATTAGGAGTGGAACTCCTGGAAAGAAAAAGGAATGGAACTGAGATGTAGTTTGTATTGTCTCTTGGGTACGCAGTACCAAGAGAAGTACCTGTACCTATTTAGTGCAGAGTGGGGCCAGCCACTCCAGGGACCCAGGGTTAGGATTGGCTGCTCTGTACCGGCTTGTTGGCCCTCGTGTACGTAGTACCGAGGAGAGCTACTAGTGTTAGGAGAGTACTAGCTACCCCACGGGCCCCGGGGTTCTGCTAGCCTCCTTCACCGACTTGTTAGGCCCACTAGGGCAAACCAGGGTAGTCAGGCGAGGGTGCGCGGACTGTGGAGGGGCAAGGCCCCGGTTTGGTTACTGTGGAGGGGTTGGACCCCTGTTACTGAGAGGGCTCTGCCCTGGTTCCGTGGTGTGCTTTGGGCGCACCCGTTAACGGAAACGACTGACCGCGTGCTAGTGCGGGCTAGCTACCTATCATTTATCGCGCGTGCCGTAGTCACCGTTACGTCTGTCAGTGACCTTGGGGTGGTTGACTGAGGGTAGGATCACCACGGGGGACTCTCCCGGCCAGGAGAGCACCACGTGCTACTTCTACTTTTGGAAAAGATTGCAATCAAGATCGTTCCCACGAGGCCATTCGAGATCAAGTAAAGGATCTGAGAAATAAATGAAATAGTGAGAAAATTGAAAGATGTGAATAAAGGAAGTAATAGAACATAACAGCTACTGTACAGTCTACTGTTGCCTTTAGTTAGTTTGCCACTCTACTCAGCGTTTTGCTGACGTGTTACACTTGTTACCTTTTTCAGGACCAGGGTGTTGAGCAGCCAGGGTCGGCGGCTGCAGAGGACGCTGGGCCGAGTAGGGTCCAGTAGAGTTACCACAGTCTTTTGTACCTCTTTTGTTTCTGTTCTAGTGAGTAGTTTTTGTTTCCGCTGTACCTTCTTTACCTGCAGTTCTTGTTATATGATAAATGTTGTTCTACTGTTGTGGTTGGTACCTACTGTAGTAGTTTCTTTCCTTACTGCTGTACTTTCTTACTGTTAGTTATATTCATGCTGAATGTGGTTTATTTTACTGTCTTTTGGTTACTTCCTCGTTGGACGACTAGGTCTTGGGATTAGTCGAGTCGGTCCGATTCTCGTGTCTCGTAGGGACTCGGGAACCGGGTCGTTACAACCTCCCTTGTTCCTTTAGCGTCATCCGTAGGCCCTTGAAGTGTTGGTGGACTAGCACATCTTTATCCCCCTCATCGCAGAGGGGCATTGAGACCTCGACTAGCTTGATTATGGTGCGGAGGCTCGTGGCCATCGCCTTGCTGCTCCTCTCCACGTGGAGCCATATCTACCCCTCTACGACGACTTGCACCCCCCTTAATTCTTGCCTCACCACGCGTGTCCTCGCTACCTAGAGCTCCTCCTCATTCTCCCCCAGCCATTGCTATGCAGGCCGTAGCGTTGTTGCGATGGTCTCTTAGAGCTTTCTCCTCCCCTGCTCCTCCAGCGCTACCCACTGGTCCTCGAGGTGGAAGCGGACCAGTGTGTTGACCTTGATGCCAATCTCGAGTGAGTGATGGCAAAGTAGGAGTTTTAAACAAAACGACAGCGAGGGTTTCAAAGAGAGTTGGGAGAGATCGCCAGAGGCTTTGGAAACATGAAGAGTAGGAATTTTTATTTGAAAAAATTGTATATCGGATTATATATTTTTTATTAATAAATAATAATATAACAGTGATTATTCGTCATGATAAAAAAACTATGACAATGACTTTTTTCGTTGTTTGGTAAATATGAAGACAAATATATAAAATCGTTATTATTATTTTTTAAAATAATGATGAATAATTTAAATCATTGATATGTTTAAAATATAACGGCGAATAACACTTATTGTTGTTATATCTTCGTCACCTTATGTACTTTTTATTGTAGTAAATGAAATAAAAAAACTATCTTTATCCCTTTCTCTCTCTATCTCTCTCTCTTTTATTCCAAATAGCTTAGTTTGCATTTTGTTGATCTAAAAATGAAAAAAGAAAATCATAAAAAAAAAGCACAGATAGAACTCTACGTATTTTACCTCCTTATGCTCAACTCAGACTTCCAAATCTGATTGTTTATTAATGATTAATGTTTTTTATGCAAATGCTTTAACCTAATGACTCTTATTCTTTCTCCTCTTTTGTCCTATATCCAGGAACCATGGTTAAAACCATGATTTTTGTTATCATCTAAACATTTATGTTATTTGAAAAGCATCCCCCTAATGCTGCTAAGAAAATAGAATATGTTAAGGTACCGTTTGGTTACCAGGTTAACCACTTAACCCACCCACGATCAACCCTTACCTCGCCCCCACTTAACCAAGCTGTTGTGCACTTTACTTTGGCTTTTCCTATTCCACATGCAAGGCAGAATAGCGAGTTAACCCGCTACTTGTTTTGCTAATGCGATGAGTTGTTCCGTTGCTCTAACTCACGTCATGTTAATACACTGTCATCAAGTTTTAGAAATGCATCGTAGTATAGTGAATAAAGCGAATCAACACTTAAATTTATATCTTTAATTATGAGTCCTAGGTCGACTCAGGGAGAAATTAATTCGCAATTTAACCACCAATCGAATGAATATAAAGTGAATCACAGGAGTTTGATGCAAAAAGAATATAATTATGCAAATGTTGTTACAATCAAACTTGAAAAGAAATGCGAATACTATGGCCAAAAAAATGTGTGTTATAACCAAGCCAAAGCCTCAACACTTAGCCAAAATTCCAGCCAAGAATCGACCCTTCATAGCCAAAGCCAAGGGCTAAAACCCGATCCAAGCTCCAACCAAAGCTCTATCCAAAATCGGCCCAAATCATGATCCACACCTGCATATGTGTAGGCGTATGTGTGTGTTGAAGAGTCAGGACTCGACCCCCTGAGTATCCAAGCATTATGGCATGGTGCAAAATTCCTTATAAGCTCGATTTCCAGCTCTTCACTTTCTTGAGATGGGACTATGTTCCCTCTTCTTCCTCGTCTACTTTGTGTTCACCACGAGTAGGAGCTACTACCAAATTGGGTGAAGGATTGCCATTGGATCTCGGTGAAGGATTGCCATTGGATCTCGAATACAACGGCTAGGATGAAGTCCCTAGGTAATTTCGTGGCGATGGACGGAAGTATCATTGTTGTGGAGTCGTTGGATGCCCTTGCTCGTCATTGGGGAAGAAGGTGATTCCGGTGAAGCATCTGCGCAAGTGAATACGACCTCTTGGCCCCAATTAACCATACAAGAAGCTCTGGTGAACTATGCCAGAGAAAAGCCCTAAAGTGAGTTGGTGTGGGGTTGAACGGAAGTACGTGGTCGTAGAGCTCCAAGGAAGCTCTTTGGCGAGGATGTTGTGGGACGGTGGAGTGAATGTGAGGTTAAATTACCTTGGGAAAAAGATTAGTGGAGGTGAGGAGTTTCTACCCAATGTAATTGGGTAAGGGGAAGACAGAGGAGGTGGGTCGATGGTGGTGGCGGAGGGGGACGTCGCGGTGGTTGGAGGAGTGGATAAATAAAGCTCTAAAGCTTCCAAAACCTAATTGAAGAAGAGAAGAGGAGAAGCCCTAAAGAAATTTTATGAGAGGACAAAGGGAGAGGGTTGTCGGAGGTGCATTGGAAAGGAAGAAGGAGGAGAGGTCATCAGAGCCGACGAAGGAGAATTGGGACATGAAGCTTTGTGAGAAGCTTCATGGGAGGAAAGGAAGAAAACCCGTCTGCCTATTGTATGTGGCAGAGGGTGAGGACGTGGGGAGAAAAAGCTCCGATGGTGCTGGACTTGTCGGTGAGGAGGAAGATGAAGGGGGATTTTCCAATCAAATTCAGCATGGGTTTGGCTTGTAGAAGTTGAGGTCATTACATAGGAGAGAGTTTCGAGTCAATTAATCCCAAAAATGCAAGCTTTGCTTGCGAATTTGGATGGATCTGAGATCCATGAATTTTGGTTCTTCGGTGACGATTTCATCCAAATCGGAGCTCGTGATGATGCTTGATTGAAAAATCATGATCTCAAGATCAAACTCACCAAATTTTGTGGGATTTGGTTGATGTTTGATTGATCAAATTGATGATCAAATCTCAACGAGTTTGGGTACTTGCTGCTACTGTGAGTTGCCTGTTTGGTGAGGAAGATGACCGGTTGACGTTATCATGGCATCATTCAGGGAATTAAGTTTAAGGATTTTTGAAATATATTAGGGTTTATGCAATAAACAGAGACAGATGGGCTAAAATGCAAACTATGTTAAGATGGACTCTGATTGGGCCCAAAATTTAGGGGTAGCCTAATTTGGACCCAAGGAATCTAGTGGTGATGTCAAATTTGGGTTTTGATGAAGTTTGATTGGGTAATTTACACTTTATCCCAAATTATAACAATTTCCTGCTTGGTCTCTATTTTTGGTCAAAATGGGTTCATTTAGTTAGAGTGAACATTCCAAACCTCATAGATTAATGAATTTTAGAAGGTTTAGATTACATTTATTTCCACCAGAGCCCTTTCAATTGAAGTGAGGCATTAAATAGGGTTTTTATTATTAAATTAATCTTTAATTCTCAGAAAATCCTGATTCGATTAGTTCGAGCCCACTTCTTGGGAATTTAAATTCATTTGACCTTAGATTTGACACTGATTCACCCTTTAGTTAATTTGCATTTGTGAATATTCATTAAAATATAAGAATTAACTCAATTTCTATTATCAAATTCAACACAGGATTGAATTATGCCCTCTTGATGATTATTACGAAGCTTTTATCCCTAGAATTTAGCTAAATTAGGCGAATTGTGGTAGATGTTGGTGTTGCCATCATACCCACATGCCTAACGTTTGCTAGTTCCTAGTAAAATTCTATGGAATAGGCCATATCTCTAGGCCAAAATTTATTGTCAGGATGGCTTATCGTGCCAAACCTCTAAATATTAGTTTGAAATACCAACCCAAGGCCTTAAGCTACTCAGGTAACGGCCAAGATATGGACTTGATTAGCTTCAGCCTTGGGTTTGCAATAAAGGTTTCTAAGCCCCTAGAATCTACCCAAAGATTTGTTGACCCTACTGGTTAAGCACCCATGCGTTCGTGCAAAAAGGTCCAGGTTCAACTTGCCAATGTATTTTGTAGAATAGAAAGGGAGATATTTTTGAGATTTTTATCTTTTTGTAATTTTTTTGTCACTCCTCTAAATCCATTATCGGATTGGCCCTCAATATGGTTTGTGTCAGATTTCTTGTTCCCATCATCAATCCTTGAAGGGTCCCTGGCAATTGACACTTTGTGATAGTGTCATCCATGACATTTTGTAGCTAATCAAGGCCCTGGTGATTGCGCAGTAATCATAGGTCTTAATTGGCCTAGATTAAGCTAGGACTTAGCATAAGTTAGGGTTATTCATGCATGCATACGCATTATCTGCATCTTTATCGCTTTCCTTTAGCTATGCATAAAATAATGTTATAATGTGCTGATTAAGTGCATTATGTCGATTGCAGGGAATAAGCTGATCAGGAGCTGGATCTGAAGCTGGATCAGGAATAACGGGAGTTGTAGCAGAGCTGGAGCAGAAGGCCTAGTTTAGATGTAGGAATATTAATGTAAGGGGGTTAAAGGTTTTCTATTATATTAAGTAGGAATAAAGCAGTAAAATGTGAAGAGCTTAGGTCCATCCTAGCCCTAGGATAGCCTAGAGACTTCCTCAAGCCTTAGCCACCCTTAGATTAGGTCACAACACCCTAGGAAGCCCTAAAACCCTAGTTCCAATCCTTCTCTGGACGTCCAGATAAGTTTTAGGACATCCAGGACCCTTAGCCAACTCCCACACACTTCAAACCCACTTCTGCAGTGTTATTGGACGTCCAGACACTTTGTCAGACGTCTAATTTCTGCAGAATACCCAAAATAGAACCCGAAATCCTTCCTGACTCTGATTGGACGTCCAGAAAACAAGTCTGGACTTCTGATTTTTGAGTATAAGATGTTTGATTCTATTATTAGACGTCTAATACTGCTCTTCAATTCCTGTTTTGAGATTTAAGCCTTGATCTTGGATCTCTAGGTCCCTAAACCCAATTCCAACCCCATAGAAACATAAATTAAGGTGCCCTAACCCTAGTACATCACCTCTAAACCTCCCCAAGGACCTAATTAGGTCCTCACTAAACCTAATTGACTTGGATCTTAGTCAATTCCATCAGCCTATTCATTTGGACTCATTGAGTCCAATTAAGCCCTGATCTCAGCACACACTGTCCAATTGGACTCAGTGAGAGTCCAATTGACCTAGACCTGACTTAATTGAGTTTTTTTACTCTCAATTAAGTTTTCACACACCCAATTAAACTTGTATTAAGTTTAATTGCACTTTACCTTAGTGAATTAGGGTTTATAACCCTAATTTGAGACATACCTTGACCTATACCCACTAGAACCTAACCTAATCAACCTAGCCACCTAAGTTTTGACCTACACACACCCACACACACCCACACACACCATCCACACGAAAATACCTAGCCTAGAGTTCTCTAGAACTCTCTACCATGTGTGGTTGCCTTGGTTGCCAAAAATGGCAACCAAGAGCCATTCAATTTTTAGATCCACATTTGTGGATCTAAAAACCACCATCCACCCTCTCTCTCACACTCTCCCACGAGATCCCAACATAGGCCTCTCTAGAGAATTTCATAATTCTCTAGAGAGCTTCCCTTAGGTCTATAAAAAGATCCCTTGGGTGGCCATTTGCACCCATTCACTTCCTTGGCATCCATTCCACTTAGAATAGCCACTTCCATCTCCACTCCACCTCCATGAGTTGAGCACCACCTTGGAGGCCACCATCTCCATGCCAGGAAGCTGGATTAGCTCCCCAACCTCTCTCTAAGGGCCAGCCTAAGTTCCATTGGCCGCCCCTCCTTCTCTCAACCACTTAAAGGCCATCAGGGACCACCCCTGAATGCCCTTCCATTCTGCTAGAATTAGATTATGCTCTTCGTATATTTACTGCATTTATTTACTGCTTAGTATTGTAGTCTTACTTCTCCCCCAATGATGCATGCGAAATCCCACCGTCGATTCTTGTATGCGATCATTTTCTGGTTCCTAGATTTAATTTTCAAGCATTTATGTACAAGCTTTCCTCTAGATTCCTTGTGCAACAACTCCCAAGTGAATGAATGAAAACACATTTATATATATATCTCTATCTATTTGAAATCACTATGAGCTTAATGATTGCTATTATCTTTTGCGTGATTAATGTTGCCTATTTCTAACTCTTAATATTCTTGCAACTAAGCATGTCGTACGTAAATACGTAATAATCATGAACCGGCATGCGATTCTAAACAAAGTAGAGTGGCAAAAAGATCAATTTCAAAAGTAAAAGCAACGCCTCCCAGAGACGAACGACCGGGACTCAAGTCTCGTTATCTTTAGAAATCAATTTTTGACGAACGTTTTTGTGTGACTATACTATGATTTCCGACGACTTTCAAATGCGTGAAAATGACATTTCTGTCACCTGGCAATCAGCATTTCGGGATAATGTTTCCCATGGCACCTGAACAACACAGGGCACTTACATGTCCTCGGTAGGATATTTAAATATCCTAAGAGACAAGCGTTGAGGAGATGATATGTTATAATGTGTCTTCAAGGGGAGTATTTACTCCTCTCAGTGGTGGGAACCCCTCTAATCAACTTGTGTTTTCGAGCCACTCCTAAGTCAGATTTTTGAGAAACCATTTTTCTTTTTAGATCAAAAGACTTTTTGGTAATTATTCTTCTTTAAGCTCACTGAACCAGACTAGTGTGAGAGATGCGGATGCTTAGGTTACCAAGTCCCACAAACCAAAGGGTAGACAAATAGGCCAGATGCTCCCTAAGCCTTAGACTTAATATATCAGCTTTTCAACTCCCTCAACCTCTTGATAAATAGTCTAGATCTTAACAAATACTTGAATTTTTAAGCCTAGACAGGCCTAAAGTTAGTATCTCTCACTTATCTCCTAAGGTTTAGCACTTTAGGTCTTAATTCATCATTCGATCTAGCTCAGAACTTAGGTAACTATTCCTTACTCAATTGCTGGGATTAACACAAAATTTTCTTTGCTCCTTTTCTGTATCTCTCTTCTTCTTCCTCCTCATTATAGATTTGTAATTTAGCTCAATAGATTTTCTCTCCTTTCATCCTTTCTTTTTGTGAGAACCTTCAAAAGAATTGAATTTCCTGTTGTTTTTCACTTTAATACCCCCCATGGCTAAGTTTTGCAATGCCCTTATTGCAAACAAGGAGGGTTAGAATTCAACTTAATTGAAATTTTAGAATAGGTTCACAATAGTGGGTGATTGGGTTGGGATGGCTGTTGCGGATGATTTGAAGCTTCAATACAAATATTGGAGGTGGAGTCAGTTGTTCTAAAGTATGAACCCTAAAGTGCAATAGGAATGCAGTTAAAGAAGGATAAGAAAGGTCTCATGTTTTCAAATGAAGGGTTGCCTCCTGTTAAGCGCTAAGTTTAACGCCATCAGCTGGGTGCAATGTAGCTCAAGAGGAATGGAGATCAAAATATTCTGCAGCTAGATTCAAATTGGTCAGCTTAAGGAATGGTTTTATTGTTTGACCGTTCACTGCAAAGGAGTTCGAGTTGTGACTGAGTTCATTGATTTCGATAGCTCCATTTCTTAAGATCCTTCAGACTAGAAAAGGTCCGATCCACTTTAATCTTAGTTTTCTTGGGAAGAGCTTGAATTGGGCATCGAAGATAAGCACTTTTTGACCATGATAGAAAGTTTTTCGTGAAATGTGCTTGTTATGAAGGGCCTTAATCATCTCCTCATAGATACGTGATTTCTCGTACGCATCATTACGTAGTTCATTGATCTTGCTCATTTGCAAACAGTGGTGGATTTCGGCTTCCCCGAGATACAAATTGCACTTCCATATTTCCTAATAGGCCTTGTACTCCATTTCTATTGGAAGGTGACATGCCTTCCCGTAAACTAGTATGAACGGAGACATACCTAACTGGGTTTTATGGGTGGTCCTTTATGACCATAATGCTTTTGGAAGTTGGTTTGGCTAGTCTTTTCTGTCAGGTCGGATAGTGACTTGAAGAATTTTCTTGATCTCCTGATTGGAGAGCTCAGCCAGTCCATTAGTCTGGGGATAATATGGAGTTGAAATTCCATGTGACACACCATATTTCTTCAATAGGGACTGAAAGTGTACATTCATGAAGTGGGTCCCCCTGTTAGAGATGATTGCATGCGGGACACCGAACCAAGAAAAGATGTGCTCATGAATGAATTTGATCACTGCTTGTGATCGTTGGTTTGAGTCAGAATGAATTTTATCCATTTGGACATGTAGTCCACAACGAAGAGGATATATTAAAAACCATTCAAGTTTGGGAAAGGGCCATGAAATCAATCCCCCATATGTTGAAAATCTCTCAAACGAGAATTCGGTTCAAGGGCATCATGTCGCGGTGGCTCATGTTGCCTAAGGTTTGGCAATGAGCGCATGTCCTATGATAATTGTGTGCATCCTTGAAGAGTGTGGGACAATAAAAGCCATACTAGAGGATTATCGTTGCGATTTTATGCCTAGAGAAATGGCCGCAACAGGCCTGGTTGTGGCACAAAGCGAGTATATCATTGACCTCGGTATTGGGAATGCAACTCTGGATGATTTGTTCCACATCGATGTGGAAGAGATATGGATCTTCCTAGGCCTGATACTTGGCATTAGAAACCAATTTGTCTTTCTTTGCTTTTGGCCAATCAGATGGGATCTGGTTTGATGCCAAATAATTGACAATATTGATTGACCAAGGAAGTTGTTACGAGGAGAAAGAGGAGTTTTAAAATGCTTTCATTGTAGTACACTCCTACATTATACAACAAAACATTTAAACTTATAAACTAAGAATCTAAAGGGAGTTCGAGGTCGTTCGTAGGGAGCAAATATGAAACTCACACATTAATCTTCATTTAAAATAGATGAATACAATAAATTGAGCAACAAATAGATATTCAGTGAATATAACTTGTTAGATTGATATTCAAAAGATCATGAGACAAAAAGAATAGAAAAGACAAAATAATGCTGATTTGAATCACCAATTATTCATCTTAATTAAGCATGTATCTCATACTCAAATTATTCAAGTAATTCAAGAGTACCTTCAATTGATTTAATTAATGTTAACTTAGTACTTAAATAATTCAACAGTGCTCAGAACCAAATCAGACGTTGTATTCACAGAACAGACGACTTAACCTTCACATAGTAGAGTGCCTTACATAAGGCACACACAAGGACAAGGCTCTTGAGAGAGCCTTTCTTCAGACCTTCTCCTTTTCTCAAGCATAGGGCATGGCTAGCACTTCAGAGGCTGAGTGTATGCCTCTCCTTCTTCAACACAGGGCCTAAGGACTTTAGTGCAAAACCCACCCCCTCCACTCATAGATCTCTTCTCTCCTCTCTCGCAAACCCGGGTGTAATCGGGTACACGGTCGGATTATCGGATCCTAGAGATTGGCCAGACCCACGAGCATGTGTTATGGGAGAGGCATTCTTGATCGCGGTGGATTCGCACACGGAAAGGGTTCAGGTTTGGAAAACCCGTCATCATAGTTTGATTCGTGAGAAAATCTATCAATCCGATAAAATTTATAACCGAAACTTGAAAAGTGAGTCCCGGGTCGAATACGGGAAGGCGAACGTTTGGTTTTGAAAATCCGCATTTCGCTTTTTATTTATTTTTTTCATTTTTATCTTTTCTAATTTTTTTGGTATTTTTAGCAACCAAGAGATGAGGTCGATGAATTCTTATCTAACTAATCTATTTGCAAAATATAAGAGAAAGACAGAGAGAGAGAAACAATCATGTATTTTTATAATCAAATGTTTATTACAACTAGGAAAGTGGGAAAACTATACTACGAAAGCAGTAAAGATAGAGATAGGTGAAAGAAATCCCCCTCGACGGTCGCCTGGAGGACGACTCGCTCTGATGTCACCTGGGGGAAGGTGGTTAGGAGCAGGATGAACGAGGAGGAAGTTGGAGGACGGAGGGTGGGGCAAGACAGCATCACGGTGAGGATTTACTTCCCGAAGTAGGTGAGAAGACAACCACGGGATGCCCCACGAAGGGGGATGAGAGGTGGGGAAAAATATTTGATTTCTACTCTAAAGGAGCATCTCGAGCTTGGGACAAGCTCTCTCTAGAGACTTGGAGGTGGTGAGAGGAAGAAAGGAAGATATGAAGAAGAATGGGAGGGGTATGGGTCCTTTTATAGTAGAGGAAAGAATCAAATTTGTATACAGGACATTTAGTGACGGTCATAAACGTTGTTGAAGATTCGCAACAAATGTCGCTGAAGATTTCGCGCTAACCCTTGCCCCCGCTAGCGCATGCATCACGCACCTCTGCTGCCTCACCGCTGGCGTGCGCTCCATGCACCCTTGTTGCGCTCGCACGAGCGCTACGCTCCTACGCGCCTCACGCCCGCGTGTGCTGCTGCTGCTACCATTGCTGCTGCCTTGTGCGTTGCACTGCTATGCCTACGTGTGTGCATGCATCACGCACGTGCGCACACCTACGTTGCTGTGCATGTGTGGTGGCGTGTGCGTGCGGATGGGCAGCCTAGGTTGCACCACGTGGCGCGACCTAGGTCATCCATCCGCATGCACATGCCACCAAACATGCATAGCAACGCAGCGTGACCTAGGTCCTCCATCTTCTTTTCTTTGTAGGGGTTGCTACAAAGGACAGATTGAGTCGATTTTCACGCTATTGGGCTGCGATTGTTGACCCGAATCCATTTGTGTGGCTGGATTTATCATTTGAAGCTCTAGATTGCATCACCTAGTCCCTTGGCCGTTATCTTCCTCGGATTGAATATAGTGCTACGGGACTCCGATAAGGTGATTTTAGAGGCGTTGGACTTCGATCGTTTTCCTGATCAGATCCATATGGTTAGATCGTCAATTCAAGGCTTCGAAATAAATCTCCTTCTCTCTTGACCACGAAAGGATGCAATTAACCTAAAATATGCACAACTACTCTAAATGAAGAATGATGCACGCTATGCAATATTTATAATATGGAATGTAAATCTAAGCCTAGGAACATGAATAAATAGACATTTTAACCTAAATGGATGTGTCTGCATCATACTCCCATGCCTATCTTTTGCTAGTCTCTAGAAAAATTAAACTACATGCTATGTATAAAAATGAAATTTGGACTCGATCGCTTAGGCCTAAGTTATTTATTAACAATAGAAAATTTCAACTAAGGTCAAACTACGAAAACTCAACAGTACCTGAGTGTCTGCCAGAATGTAGACTGCCCAAGTCCTCCCCTTATTTGAAAAGGGAAGACACATTTTTTTGTTTTTTCTTTTTTTCTAATTTTTTTGGACTTTTGGAGTTTGAGAGTTTCTGGATAACTTTTTACGGCTACTCGACTCACCCAAGACTCGAAAAGGACGCTAAGTGCTAAGCATCTTGTGAAAGGGTGATAGACTCACTAGGCGACCGTTAAAACGATCTTCAGGTTTCTACGACCCTAGGTGACCTTAAAGATTTCTACCTAGAGGTTTATCTTTTCGGTCGGTAGCTTTCTCCCTACTTTTTTTATTTTTTTATGGGGTCAACTCAAGGGCGAACCCAATGTATATCTCCCTGATTTATTCTACTTCCCCACTTCTTTCCTAAGTGTTTTGAGAATTATTTGTGCATTTTTGTGAGCTAGGCTCTAGACAACCAGCTAATGGGTTGTTACCCATGGTAACTTGCCAGCCATACTCGTGTGGTGAAGTGTGGTTTTATTTTTTCATTTTTTTATTTTCTCCTTTTTCTATTTTTTTTCTTTTCGGATACTTTTTTTTTCTTTTTCCTAAGTAGGTGGCTTCCCTGATCTAAGATTTACCTAAAGGCAGTATGAAGAGAATGGTCATGTGGTTGGGCTCTGGACAACCGGCCGATAAGCTGTTACCACAGACAACTTGCCAGCCATACCACCCTTGACAGTTCATTAGCTACCAAATTTTCATAAAAATCACCGGAAAGTGAGTCAGTGCAAATAGTGCGTACATGCTTAGACTTAAAATCCCCTCAAATTGGAGGGCGGGTTGATAAGTTGTGTACTTATCATCCCAATTTATTCACCAACTTAAAGTAAAATTACTTGGTGAGGACTTGAGACTAAGTCCACTTTCGAGTGGACATCCGAGTTAATTAAGCCTAAAGACCTGAAGAGTCAGTGTTCAGGTCCTATCGTATCATTTCCTAAAGTTAATAACTTCCAAAAACTTATGTTCTCTTCTCCTAATTCTATTTTTTTAATTTTTTTATCTTTTTGAATTTACAAATTTTTTTTTAAAGAAAATAAAAGAAATTCTACAGAGCTAACGAAATAATTTCAGGATTAAGTATCCACCCCCCATGCCTAAATAATGTAATGTCCTCATTGTGAAAACAAAGACATGAAAAGGGCGAAATAATAGAATATCACTTGAATTTTGTGACAATCTGGTCAGCTCCGCAGAGAACGTGGAATATATGCACGTGTTAAATTTAATGCCTTTAGCTAGGCATAAAGTACATACAAGGAAGAAATGGAGAATTCACAAGTGCGGGTCAGAATCAAAATCAAAAGATTAATCCTCAGATCTGCCAACAGAAGATGTTCACAGATGTGGACCAAGTTGTGGTGTAGACCCATGCCCTAGGGTTGAGAGTTCTCAGGTTCTGGGTGAAAATCACCCAAAACCGATGATTGTTGAGGTTGTGGGGCCGGGCATGCGGTTTTGTAGTATGCAACCCAAGACCAAAGTGTCGAAAAATGGGTAGAGATGGTTCAATAGGTTTGGATGTCCTTTTAGATTTCAACTCAGAAAGGTAATCAATGATTCTGAGCTTGGGTTGCATCTCAAAGATATCATAAGGGTCCTGGTAAAAAGTTGGTGGTTTTAGGTCAATAGGAACCCTTAGATCCAAAATTGTGCTTCCCTCTGAGTTAGCCTTCCAAATTTTCATTGCCAAATTCGTATCATCTAAAATCAATATTTTCGAGACCTCTAAATCGTTGTACACCCCTTCTAAAGTACCCAAGTCCAACATTTGTGGCTAAATCAGGATTGACTTGGGTACAATGATTTCCAAATCAAAATCAATCCCTTTGGGGTGTGGTTGAGGAATGGGGCTGCTGATTGAATCATCTAGTAAATGAGGATTCGAATCCTCCAAGTTAGCCCCAACCGAATCCAAATCTTCAATAATTGGGCTATCAAATGGTTCGTCATACTCCTCGAGCCCATTTGCCTCACTAAAATCATTTTCCTTAACTTCAAGTGAGACGTCATTTAGAGATTCCTTACCCTCAGAATTAAAGAATTCTTGATCCTCATTTATATATGTCCCAAAATCATGTCATTTCATGGTCCTTGGAGACATAATTTTTGTCACTCCCTGGCTCGGGGATCTCGAGTGAAGCAATCAGTTCATCCTCAATCGGTTGCTCTAGACCAACCTGGTCATCTCCAGTCTCAAAAAATGTAACCCCCTTGATAGGCGCTTGAGTGGGTTCAGACATTAGCTCTTCATCTTGAGAATCATCCCAAGATTGGACTAGGGCAACCAGAAATTTCATCCTTAACCTCAACAATTTCCCAAGTAGAAACTCATCCAGGCCCCCATCCCTAAAATGTTGGAGCAAATCCAATAAAGAGCTATTCTGCTCATCAATCATTTTTATCATTGGCTCCAATGCTTCAGTGCATGGTGTTGGTTGGGCTTCTAACGATTGTATAGTGTTTCTCAAGTTAGCCAACACCCTGTCTTGGATCTGGTTCACCTGAACTGAATGGTTCGATTTAGGCTTGGGTGGGTTTGGGTTAAATCTAGGGGAGTCAAGATATTGAGGTTCTCGGGTCCCTCCTTGATAGTAGGTCATTTCAGGTTGTTTAAAGAATGGTGGCGACCTATATTCAGTGGAATACTGAGGAAGGTAAGTGTTATAATCAGCATATCCTTCATGGTTGTAGATCTGATTAGGTTGATTATCAAAGGGTGGAGATCTATAATCTTTGTAGCTCTGGGAAGGATAGTAATCATAGTCTTGTTGTCCAGGGTTAGATCTTGGACACTGAGGTTCGGATTCATATCTCTAATCAAAGTTGTCTTGGCTAGGAGATGGGTAGCCATAATTCAAGTCAGGATAGTAATCATCTTGGGGATAAGTGTTGGTAGGAGGGTAGGATGGGAAATGCGTGTAAGATGTGGAAGGATACATGGTAAAATAGGAGGGAAATCAGAAGAGAGAAAGGAGACCTACAATACAAGCAATCAACCCTGTCCTTAGGTGGGTTAGCCTAAAGACCTATAGACTCCTAGGGCCCATCTTGAGATTATAAATGATTTGGTCTACTTCTATCCAGTTAATCCAACCAGTTAGACGGAGGGGTTGGGGAGAAGGTTCTTCCATTGGCTTACGCCTCCAGTTCCTAGTGTACCCCTAGCCGTGGTCATTTGATGCTACTCCACTAGCTAGACATCAGATGGACCAGTAGGAGATTAATTGAAAAAAAATCTCAATCTGAGCCCCGAAGAGCGAATCAATCCTTAAGGCCAAACTCTACTCAATTTTAATTAGGCTTGGGATGATTGTGCTCTTGGAATGTGATGGGCCCTTTAGATGGGTTGTGCCCTTAATGATCAATTCAAATGTGTGTGAGTGCACAGCCAGGGTTTTCAAACAAGGTTATTTAATGATGTGCCTTTTAGGGTTTAACCTTGTTTAGTAGCTTTTAGGGTTTAATCTTAGGCGTATTCAATCAAGTTCAAAAGAACACTCCAAGTTTTGAAAGAACTGGTGATGATATATTCCTTTAGAAATCAAAAAATAATGTGGAGTGCTTGGTTCAGCCCTAAAGATTAACCCTAAGTGGCAAGCTACTGATGAATGACTTTTATCTTTAGTGGTGCGGCCCAAACAACTCAATCAATTGGCTTGTTGCACCACTTAGTTAAGGCACACAGATGTTTAACCTATTTAGATTTCTACTCACTTATGTGTATTGAGCTGAAGTGTACCGGGTCCACAGGTCAGATCCCAGTTAAGTGGTAGAATCAAAGTGGAATGGTGCGCCTTAAGTCGAAAGTTGTGGGTGTTTAATGTGTGTCACTTTCAGTAAATCCCACAAGAGAAGAGTTTTTTTTTATATATGCAGGGATGAGATGGGTGGAGGTGGCGAACAAACAACCAGATCTATCCTAGGGTTTATAAAAAATACCTAAGTTGATTTGGGTTGAGTTATTAGTGTGGTGAAATGAAATCTAGGGTGGGGGTGGTGGGGGAAAACTTACAAATGTCTCTACCCACACTTTACTCCAATCTACCTCCTTTGGCTCCTTGATTGAGTTCCTACAAGTCAATAAATCGAAGAAGAAATATAGGTTAGAAAAATATGTAAGTAATGCAGGAAAACGCAAAAAAACCAAAGAGCATTGCCTCCCCGACAACGACGCCAAAATGATCACGGCGGATTCGCACGCGGAAAGGGTTCGGGTTTGGAAAACCCGTCATCATAGTTTGATACACGAGAAAATCCATCGATAAGATAAAATTTATAATCGAAACTCGAAAATTGAGTCCCGGGTCAAACAGGGGGAGGCGAACGTTTGGTTTTGAAAATGCTCATTTCGCTTTTTATTTATTTTTCTCATTTTTATCTTTTCTAATTTTTTTTGGTATTTTTAGCAAGCAATAGATGAGGTCGATGAATTCTTATCTAACTAATCTACTTGCAAAATATAAGAGAGAGATAGAGAGAGAGAAACAATCATGTATTTTTATAATCAAATGTTTATTACAACTATGAAAGTGGGAAAATTACACTATGAAAGCAGTAAAGATAGAGATAGGTGAGAGAAATCCCCCTCGACGGTCGCTTGGAGGATGACTTGCTCTAAGGTTGTCTGGAGGAAGGTGGTGAGGAGCGGGACGAATGAGGATGGAGGGCGGGGTAGGATGGCATCGCGGCAAGGATCTACTTCCCGAAGTAGGAAGAAGACAGCCACGGGATGCTCCACAAATGGGGATGAGAGGTGGAGGAAAATGTTTGATTTCTACTCTAGAGGAGCATCCTAGGCTTGATACAAGCTCTCTCTAGAGCCTTGAAGGTGGTGAGAGGAAGAAAGGAAGAGATGAAGAAGAATGGGAGGGGTAGGGGTCCTGTTATAGTGGAGGAAAGAATCAAATTCATATATAGGACATTTAGTGATGGCCATAAATGTTGCTGAAGATCCACCGCAAACGTCGCTGAGGATCCCATGCCAACCCTCGCCCTCGCTGGCGTGCGCTCCACTTGCCTTTGTCTCGCATGCACGTGCCCTACGCGCCTAAGTGCCTCATGCATGCACGTTTTGCTGTTGCTGCCGTTGTCGCTGCCTTGCGCATTGCGCTATTGCGACTACGTGCGTGCATGCCTATGTGTGTGCATGCACCTGCGCTGCTGTGCGCGTATGGTGGCATGTGCGTGTGCATGGGCGGCTTGGGTTGCGCCACCTGGTGTGACCTGGGCCGTCCATCTTCTTTCTGTTGTATGGGCTACTCCAAAGGTCGGATTGAGTCAATTTTCGCGTCGTTGGGTTGCGATCGTCGACCCTAATCAATCAGCATGGTTGGATTTGTCATTTGAAGCTTTGAATTACGTCACCTAGTCCCTTGGCCGTTGATTTTCCTCGAATTGCATATGGTGCTACAGGACTCCGATCAAGGCGATTTCGGAGGCATTGGACTTTGGTTGTTGTCCTGATCAGATTTGTATGGTTGAATCATCAATTTAAGGCTCCAAAATAAATCTCCTTCTCTCCTGACCACAAAAGGGATGCAATTAACCTAAAATATACACTACTCTAAATGTAGAATGATGCATGCTATGCAATATTTATAATATGGAATGCAAATCTAAGCCTAGGAAGATGCATAAATAGGCATTTTAACCTAAATGGATGTGTCTACATCAGTGCTCGGGCAAGTGAAGCAGGTACTCGACCCCCGTGTGCTTGAGCGAAGAGGTGATATCAGAAAAACATGATATAGTACTGCATTTGCGTGTCTGTTCACGAGGTGGGACTATCTGACCTCCTCTTTTCCACGTGCATAGCAACAGGTGAACTTGCGTTGTTTGCAGCTGCTGGTAAGGTGCTTCTCACCAATTGAAGCCTGAATTGTATCGCGGTGGGATTCCGCAACACCTAGAATTGGAATTGGGCTTTAAACTTCATCGAAGCACTTTGGACTAGGTTGGAAACGATGGAGGCGACGGCGAGTGATGGAGAGTACCTGCAACAGGAAATAAGGCCTCACGGCTGCATCAAAACATCTGAGGAGGTTCTCCTGAGGACAACGAAGGTGTTGGCGAAGTCCTCATAGTGTGGGAGTGGGTGTGGTGGTCAGGCGAAGTCGGGGAAGACGTGCGATGGAGCTCAAGTTCGATGGGCAGTTTGCTGGGTAATTCGCGAAATAGGATGAGGGGTTTTGTTCGTGGAGGTATGGCGGAGCTTGAGGTGGTGGTAGTGGGGTGTTTGGTGGTTTGTGGAGTCGGGGAGGCATTGTTGGAGCTCGACTGGAGCAGAAAAAGGTGCTGTTGAGGGTGAGTTGTCAATCAAAATAGGAAGGGAATAGGTTAGGGAGATTAAGAAGAAGAGGAAGAATATAGGATGTAAATTACTAGACGAAAGGGCGAGGGAGGCGCAGACTGTGACTAGCCGGCGTCGGAGATGATGAATCCTCCGATGAGGGAATGACAAGGAAGAAGAGGTTCTAGATGCTCCTGATTTGGCTGTCGAGGAGCGAAAGAAGGAGATGAAGATGTTCCCGCTGCCTATGGCATGTGGCAGTAGGTGAAGAAAAAGGTTGGAGAACACTCGGTGGAGCTGCGGTGGAGGTGGTCGGAGAGGGAGAATTTGTGAAGAGATGTGGCCTGAAACGAGGTAAGGAGCACGGTTAGAAGCTCTAGGTGCTTTATAGAGCTTCTGGCCGAGCTATAATTGGGAAAATCGTGAGCAAATTTTGGGAATTAGGTAAGTTAAGAACATGAAGAATCAAGCTTTGTTGGAGCTTCCTTGCTTCAAAATAGTATTCCTAACCTAGTTCAAATGTGTTCCCACTGTCTGAACACCAATCCCTCCAAAATTGGAGGGATTTGGAATTGATTTCGTGATGCTCTTTCCTGATTTCAGTCGGTGGTGATGGGTTGACTAGGAAACCTTGGAGATGAAGGTGGAAGGGGGAATTTGGTGAAGAAGATGAAAAAGTTGGGGGGTGTTCGGGACGCTTGACAGAGTTTTAAAATGTCATGTTGTAGTACAGTCGAAAAAGCATTCAAACAAGTATAATTTATTACTCAAATTTGAAAGTCTGAGGTCGAACACAGGGGGCAAATTAGGGTTTAGAAATCAAGATGACAACTTGAGAATTTGAAAGAATATAATATGCAATAAAATCAATGTTATAGTGCAAAAAGATAGGAATAAATGTAAGGCACTAAAGGAACCAATGTATGAATAAGGCATAAAATTGGACGTTTGATTTGTGAATCACACGCCTTAAAATGTGGACGCTACAGTGCTTGACTCTTCTTCTTTCTGTCTCTGGAGGCTGGCTTTCATTCTTCTTCTTCTTTCTTTCTCTTCTTCTTTATCTTCTTTTTATTCCTTGCCTTAGCTTTTCTCTTCCTTTGCCTCTTCTCTTCGTTCTCTGCCTTCCTTGCTCTTTCCTTCAACTCCTTCTGCCTTCTTCTCTGTCTCGGCTGCCTTCCTTCCCTTCTTTTTCTCTTCTGTCTTTAGCCTTCTCCTTCTTCTTCCTTGGCTTCAGCCCTTAGATTCTTCTTCGGCCTTGTCTTCTCCTTCCTCTACAGAGCAAAACCTACCCCTACTCACGTGAGCTCTCTTCTCTCCTTTCTCTCTTAGGTTCGCTCTCCCAGAGCCACTTTCTCAGGTAACCAGGTCAGATACGCACCTGTGATCAGGCCCACCGGCGTGTGGTGGTGGGCGAGATGTGCGGTCGGGTCGAGTCACTAGGTCTGCGGGGGGTTGTCGCGGATGAGGCGTCGGGTCGGGTGAGAGGGGACCTCACCCCGTGAGTTGGAGGCAACCAGCCCAATACAGAAAATCAATTTATGCGGGTTTGGCACTCCAGATGTTACCGAGGTGAGACTATCTTCCTACCTCTTTCACGTGTGTCTATAGCAGAGGGGTGTCGTTCAATTGCAGCTACGGGGATGGCTCTTGCCTTCAATTGATCACCTGGGGATGTTTGCGAGAGCTCTCTGCGTGACCTGGAACTGAGCGGGCATGGCTTAGAGAAGCTTGCAAGCAAGCTTCCTGCCGTACGTCAATGGCAGTGAACCCCTGGACTTGAAATCACATAAATAGCCTCGCGACAGCGTTAAAAGGCTCAGGTAGCATCGCCAAGGTGCGACGAAAGTGCAGAGGTGGTAGGTGTGGCGTGGGACCGCCTGTGGGTGCATGCCTAGGGCACACTACGGCCGTGTGTGTGGGTGTGTTTGGGGGCGCTTGTGGGTGAGTGACGGAGTGTTGTGAGTAGGGAGTTATGTTCAGTGAGTCATGGCGGAACTTGTGGACCGGTCGGCAAGGAGGGAGGTGGTCTGTGGAGGTGGAGCGAACTCGCCGGAGTGGTGGCTAGAGGTGAAGGGGATGATGGTAGTGGAGGGCGGTGGTGGTTGTTCGATGGAAATAAAGAGGGAAAAATAGAGTAGTGCGTGAGAGGACTTATCTGAGACTGAAGTGACGAAGGGGGAGGCAGGGATGGCGGCCAGCTTGTATCGCCGATGCTGGAGATGAATGTGGTTAGTGAGGGAGGTTGGCGAGGACGAAGGGGAAGCAAGAGCATCGGCGGGTGCAGACCGGTGCGGACGAGAGAGAGGAAGAGGAACCTGCCATCGGTATTGTGGCTAGGCGATGAGAAAGAGTGGGGGAAGTCGCCGGAGCTTGATGAGCAGATCGGCCAGAGGAGGAGAGATGAAATTGTAGGGTTTCTCTGGCTGAATTCAAGCTTAGGAGATGCGGGGCGAGTTGGGGTCTCTTAAATAGGTCCTGGAGGTCGGGTTTGTGCTTGGAAGCCAAGCTTCCAAGCACGGCAAGTTCGTCGGCAGAGGAAACTCGAGAGAGATGCAAATCTCTCAAGCGTTCGCATGAGAGATTGGGTACCAAATAGGGCTTCTAATTGGGTTCACATTGGAAGAGATTTCTCAGAGAATCTTCCTTTCAATTTTGAAGGAGATTTTCTGAGAGATCAGGGTGAAATCACCCTTTCAAGCTTGCCAGAGTAGGATTCCCTCCACTATAATGATGGAGGGACCTAAGTGCAAAGAATGAAGAAGAAGATAGGGGGTCAATTGTGAGCGTTTTCGAAATCTAGGGGTGGAAATGTAATTGGGCTAGACCTCTTTGCAAAGCGGGTCAAGATGAATTCCCCTTAGGTCCAAATTTTGGTACAAACCTAATTTGGACCTAAGGAATTCAATGGTTATGTTGGATTTTGGGTTTGACCATTTTTGACTGGGTAATTTACGTAGAAATCCAATTTAGGGAAAACATTTGTTTGAGATCCCATTTTAGGTCAAAATAGGTTCTAATGGCCAAATTGAAGGTTCTGAACCATAGAGAATATTTTTATATGATTTTTGGATGGTTTAGGTGAATTTTATCCTGACTAGAACCTTGTTAAATCAAGTGGGCCTGTATTAGGATTACAGGAAGTCATTTAATTTCTAGCATTCACACGAACTCTTTTCTGTTTGAACCAACCCACTTTTTATCTTTTTAAGAACATTTGACCTGTGTTTAGCCCTTGAGAGAACCTGTTGTTGCACTGCAATGGTAAAATTACAGTTTTACCCCTTGTTTCTTGCTTTTCTCTTAAAATGGTTATTCAGTGAATTTGGACCTCCAGTTGGTTATGTAGGAGCTTTTGTTCTCTTTTATGGGTCATAATGAGCTAGTTAGGGCTCATGATGGTCTTTTCATCATACCCCCATGCCTAGCTTTTGCTAGTCCCTTAGTAAAATTTTAAGGTTTTAACTTTGATTCTAGACAATGAGTTCTTTGATGTTCAAAAACTATGATGAGTGCCTTCTTATTTTGATTAGGTTTGAATGCTGATAATAAGCTTAGAGGTACTCAAGTATCAAGCAAGATCTGGACTTTACCAGCTCTTGCCTCAGTCTGCCATGAAGGTTTTTAAGGCCCACATGAAATATCCTAGGGTTCGTTGGACTCCGCGGTTAAAGCACCCACGCTTGTAACATATTTTAGCCTTGGTTCAGTTTGCAGTGCGTTTTGTAAGAGGAGACAGAGGTTATTCTATATTTGGAGAGTTTTCTTTCTCTTTTCTTTTTATTTCTAGCTTCGGATTGGCTTCTCAACATGGTCTGTATCAGATTCCTAGACCCCATCATCAATCCTTGAAGGGTCCCTGGCAATCGATGCTTCAAGATAGCACCGCCCATGGCAACCCCCAGATCCCTGGCTTTCGAGAATTTGAGATAATCCCACCCATGGTGTTCTGTAGCTAAATCCAGACCCTGGCAATCGACATTTCGTGATAATGCCGCCCATGGCATCTGAACCAGCATAGGGTGCTTACATGCCCCCAGTAGGATATGTAAATATCCTAGGAGATAGGCACCGAGGAGACGATATGTTATTGCGCATCTTCGAGGGGAATTTCCCACCTCTCCATGCTGGGAACTCATCCAAATCAACTTGTGTTGATCGGCCGCTCCTAATCTAGGTGACTTTTTGCAGAACAGTTTAAATGCATTTGCGTGATTTTGATACTTATGTGTACTGAACCAGACTATGTAGATTGGGGTGCTTAGGTTACTGAGTCCCGCAAACCTGAGGTTAGTTAATGAGGCCGAATACTCCCTAAGCCTTAGACCTAATACTTAAGCTTCGTATTTTACCCAACTTCTTGAGGACTATCCAGATCTTAGTGGATACTTGAATTTTTAAGCCTAGGAGTCTAGCCCAAGAGGCCTAAGATCAACGTTCCTACTAATCTCTTTTGTGTCTCATTAACACTTTTTTCCTTTCATTTTCTTTTTCTTGATATGGTCTAGAACTTAGTTAATCCCTTAATTTCTTACTAATGACTATCTCTTCTTTTTCTTTTCATTTTATGCTCCTTTTTTGATATTTTTCACTTTTCCCCTTTTTCTCATGATTTTTATGGCCTCAAAATTTTCTCTCCCCTCAGAATTTTTTTTCAAGAATTTTTTTCAATTTTTTGGTATTTTTGGGATATGTGATCTTTTTTGTTGAAACCTTTTCTTGTAAGATGAGTTTTCACGGTGTTTTGCACTTTCATACCCCTCATGCTTACGATTTGCAATGTCCCCATTGTAAATTAGGTGGGTTGGAGTTCAGCTTAGATCATTCATTAGAATAATTTTTGGGTGGGTGAACGGGTCGAGGTGACTGTTGCGAATGATTTCAAAACTTGGGTATGGGTACCTGAGGTGGGGTCGGCTGTTCTAATGGATGAACCCTAAAGTGCAATATGAATTTAGCATAGGAATGTCAAGAAAGGTTTTAGGTTTTTCAAAAATGATGGGCTGCCTCTCGTTAAGTGCTGAGTTTTACGCCATCGGCTAGGCACAATGAGCTAAGGAAGAATGGAGGGTAAAGGATATCTCAGCCAAATTAGTATTTGTCAAGTCAATGAACAGTTTGAGTCTCTAACTGTTCACGACGAAAGGTTCTGAATTGTGGCTGAGTTAACTAATCTCGATGGCTCCATTTTGATCATAGTTTTCCTGGAAATGATTAAGCTTGGCATCAAAGAGTAGGACTTTTTGACCAGAAGGGAAGATCTTTCTAGATATGTGCTTGTTGTGAAAGGCCTTAACTTGTTCTTTGTAAATTGGTGAGCTCTCATACGCGTTGTGGCGTAATTCATCGATCTCACTCATTTGAAGCTTTCTATGGGTTCCTGCCTTATAAAGATCTAGGTTGCAGTTTCGTAATGCCCAATACACTTTGTGCTCCAACTCGATGGGGAGGTGACATGCCTTCCCGTACCCCAATTTGAAGGGAGACATACCTAATTGGGTTTTGTGGGCGGTCCTATAAGACCACAAAGCTTTCGGAAGTCGAGACGACCAGTCCTTCCTGTCTGGTCGAACAGTAACCTGGAGGATTTTCTTGATCTCCCGGTTTGATAGCTTAACTAGACCATTCGTTTTGGGGTGGTAAGGAGTAGAGATTCAGTGCGACACCCCGTATTTGGTCATCAGTGACCTGAACTGAGCGTTAGTGAAATGGGTCCCTTCATTAGAGATTATAGCATGTGGAATCCCAAATCGTGAAAAGATATTCTGATGAATGAATTTGATAACCACCTTATGATCATTGGTTTGGGTCGGAATGGCTTCGATCCATTTGGACACGTAGTCAACAGTGAGTAGAATGTACTCGAAGCCATCCGAAATAGGAAAGGGTCCCATAAAATCAATCCCCCATATGTCAAAGATTTAACATACGAGAATCGGCTATAAGGGCATCATATCACGATGGCTCATGTTGCCTAAGGTCTATCAACGAGTGCATGCCCTACAGTGATTGTATGCGTCCTTGAAAATCGTGGGCCAATAGAAGCCACACTAGAGGACTTTTGATGTGGTTTTATGACCTGAGAAATGTCCACCGCATGCCTGGTCATGATAGAAAGATAACATGTCTCAAGTTTCTGCTTCCATGATGCATCGTCGAATGATTTGATCAGCACTAACGCGGAAAAGATACGGATCTTCCTAGAAGTAATACTTGGCATCGGAAAGCAATTTGTCCTTCTTGGCCTTCGGCTAATCGGATGGGATCTGATGTGATGCCAGGTAGTTTACTATATCAGCAAACCATGGAAGCCCTATATTGATAGTTAGGAGGTGCTCATCCGAAAAATGTTCCATGATGGGTCCGGAAGGGTCGATGATCTCAGAAGGAAGGCAGGATAAGTGATTAGCTACCACGTTCTATTTTCCCGCTTTGTTACAAATCTCGAGGTCAAATTCTTGCAACAGCAAGATCCAGCGGATTAATCGAGGTTTCACGTCCTTCTTCTCAAGGAGATGCCTTACAGCTGTGTGATCTGAGTAAATGATAACACGAGAACCCAGGAGATATGATCCAAATTTTTCCAGGGAAAATACTATGGTTAGCAGCTCTTTCTCAGTAACTGTGTAGTTATGCTGAGCCTCGTGAAGTGTCTTGCTAGCGTAATAGATGACCATGGGTTTCCCATCAATTTTCTGCCCAAGTACCACTCCTACTGCGAAATCGGATGCATCCCACATGATCTCAAAGAGTTGAGACCAATCAGGGGACTGGAGGATCGGAGCTTGGGTAACTCGATCACGGAGGATTTCAAATGCTTGAGTGCATTCCTTGGAGATTTCGAAAGGAACATCCTTAGATAGCAGAGTGGTCAGGGGGTGCACGATCTTTGCAAAATCAGGAATGAATCGATGGTAAAAATCGACGTGCCCTAGAAAAGATTGGATGTCCTTGATCGAGCTAGGCATAGGGAGTTTGGAAATCAAGTTCACCTTGACTCGATCGACCTGGATGCCCTTTTCTGATATGAGATGTCCCAGAACAATTCCTTCAGGCACCATGAAATGGCTCTTTTCCTAGGAAAGAACTAGATTCACGTCAATGCATCGCCTAAGGATCTGGACCAAGTGTAGGAGGCAATCGTCAAATGATTCTCCGAATACTTAAAAGTCATCCATGAAGACTTCCAGATAAGCACCTACCATATCTGAGAATATGGCAACCATGCACCGCTGAAAAGTAGCAGGTGCATTGCAGAGATCGAATGGCATCCTTCGGAACGCGTACGTCCTGAAGGGGTAGGTGAAAGTGGTCTTTTCTTGGTCCTCAGGATGGATTGCCACCTGGTCATAATCAGAGTACTTGTCCAACAAGCAGAAGAACCTATTTCCCGCTAGTTTCTCAAGGATTTGATCAATAAATGGTAGTGGGAAATGATCCTTGTTTGTGGAGGAATTTAGTCTTCTATAATCAATGCAGACTCTCCATGAATTTGCCACATGGGTCGGTATGATTTCTCCAGTTTTAGTCGTGATCACAGTGAGTCCTGCCTTTTTAGGCACAACCTAGATTAGACTCACCCATCAACTGTTGGAGATCAGGTAGATGATCCCTGCATCTAACCACTTGATGATCTCCTTTTTCATGACCTCCTGTAGATTAGGATTTAGACGTCTTTGCTTTTCACGGGAAGGTCGTGTGCCCTCTTCAGTGTAGATACGGTGTGTGCAATAAGAGGGGCTGATACCAGTCAAATCATTGAGAGTCCATCCAATGGCTCTACGATGTTGCTGGAGAACAGTAATCAGATGGGATTCCTGATCAGGTGTGAGTCTAGAGTTGATAATCATAGGATACGTCTGATTGGAACACAAAAAGTCGTAGTTAAGATGGTCGGGAAGATGCTTGAGTTCCAGAACAGGGCT
The DNA here is from genome assembly GCA_037157565.1 of Thalassia testudinum. Classification (NCBI taxonomy): domain Eukaryota; kingdom Viridiplantae; phylum Streptophyta; class Magnoliopsida; order Alismatales; family Hydrocharitaceae; genus Thalassia; species Thalassia testudinum. Next base: position 73,931,426 of record JAZHRO010000073.1, on the reverse strand, counting down.
ATCAGCAGCAGTAGGTGGTTTGGGGTGTGTGCCAGGAGTAAGGGAAGGATTTATGGGTGTATCTAGGTCAGGTTTAGACTCCTCTGATTAGGGGTTTTGATCCTCTTGTGGTTGATCGGATGTAGTCAGGTTGCCCTCAATATACGGATCGTTAACCATAGCCTTGATGTCACATATTTGTTCTATAACACCGCAATTAATCCCTTGTTGGGCATTAAAGATGTCAATCTTTAGTGTTTGGTTCCTGTATTTCAGTTCAATTTGGCCCTCCTCAAAATTTATATTGGCCCTAACGGTGGCCAGAAAGGGTCTCCCTAGTATAATTGTTGTATCCCTTAGGTTTTCTGGAGCATCCATGTCCAAGACTACAAAATCCACCGGGAAATAGAAATCCCACACCCTAACATTGACATCCTCAAGAACTCCTTTAGGTGACTTGATAGATCGGTCAGCCAGCTATAATGTCACCTCTGTAGGTTTAAGCTCAGCTTCCTCAATGTGGTCAAGTAGGGATGTCGGTATTAGGTTTATGGAGGCTCCTAGATCTAATAAAGCTATGTCAAATTGGGTATCTCCAATGGTACAGGAAATCAGGGGAGTACCTGGGTCTTTTGCCTTAGGTGGGAGTTTGACCAAAATTACAGAGCTGGCTTGCTCTGACAGTACGATTGGACTCCCACTTTTGGTTTGTGGCTTACGCTTGGCTGTACATTCGTCTTTCAGAAATCGTGCATAAGCCGGTACATGGCAGATCGCATCCATCAACGGAATGTTTATATGGACTTATTCAAAGAGCTTGACCAGATCCTCCTCAGGAGCCACGGTTTTGGTTGTCCTCTTTCCCTTGGTCAAGGCCTCGAGAAATGGAACCTTGGATGGTTCCTCTAGAATAGGTCCAGGTTCTTGATCTGGGGTAGGGGTATCCTGGATAACTATTCTAGGGTTTGGGTTACTACTAGGCTGAAAGTGGCTTGGATAAGGTGTGTCTTGTGTTGCTTTGCCACTACAGGTTATAACAGAATTCAGTCCTGCTTGGTTTTGGTTCGGAGTTGGTAAAATAGGTGGTTGTTGCTGAAATCCCACATAAGAGGTTGACGCTTCCATCCCGTTGGGTGATGGAATAGAAGGGGCCTGATAAATCATGTGGGCTTGGCTCGGATTTGGGTTCATAACGCACCTCTGTTTCGGTATGTTATTCGGATTCAGCAGAGGTTGCGAAAGGAGTGTGCCAGGTTGGTGGGAATTCGCCATCTGGGCAAGTTGATTGCGAACCTCTGTGATCTCATCCTTGTGCTGTTTTTGCATAGCCGCATTTGTCTTCTGAATGTCCACCAGAGTCTGAAGGATAAGAGTCATTTGATCTGTTTGAGTTGGCCCAGATTGATAGGTGGGGTTGGGCCGAGGCTGAGGTGGCTGATATGGATGAGGAGCTTCTGGATGGGGTTGATATGGTGGTCTTTGATTATTTCCCTCCCACAGGAAATTAGGATGATTCCGCCATCCAGGGTTATAGGTGTTAGAGAATGGATCATTCTGGATGGCATTGAGGTCTTCGCAGGTCTGAGGAACCTCAGGAAAGTTAGAGTACGAGGGTTCAGAGTTCCCCCAACTAGAGTAGGCCGGATCGGAGTTTCCTCCGGTCCTAGAGTCAGACGGGGGTGGATACGGGTCCATCCCCTGAGAAGATCGATGATAGATGTTATGCATAGTTTCCCTCCCGGAAGGTGGCTATGCAAACGGATTTTGCGTAGAGGTGGCTCACTGCAGATGTCGAGTTAGCTCATCCACCTTCTTCTCAATGATAGAGACCTTGTCCAACTGACTGACCATCAATTCTAAGTTGACGGATGCGGACAGGCCCTGCGTCTCATGTGCTCCCCTTGGATTCGTCGATGCGTGGGCATTCGTCTGGTCGAATAAGCCCATGGAGCCCTTATTGATGGAGTTCTCACACATATTCTCGAGAATCTTCCACACAGTGTCTTCGTGTTGACCCATGATATTTCCTCTACATGTTGCATTGACAAATAGGTAGATATCTTCATGGAGTCCCTGGTAAAAAGACTGGACTAGTTCCTATTTAGGAACTTCGTGATGGGGACACTTTCACATGAGATCCAGGAAATGGTCCCATGCTTCATGAAGTGGCTCTCTAGATTGCTAGGTGAAGTGTGTGATCTGGTGTCATAAGGCATTCGTTCGACCAACTGGGAAGAACTTTTTCAGAAACTTGGATTGTAGTTCAACCCATGTGTTGATTGGACGCGTTTGAGTTTGATACCAGTGAGCTGCTTTGTCCATGAGAGAGAAGGAGAACATCTTCATGAGAAGAATATCCTGATTTTGGACATCTGACTCGAAGGTCTAGGCCAGATGCTTGAGTTGTTTGATGTGCTGGAAGGGATCCTCAGAATTAAGCCCATGAAACTTAGGAATAACATGAATCATGTTGGGCTTGAGTTCAGAATCAGGACCTCCAGCTGGGATTTGGACTCGAGGTTCGATCGCCACCATAGTGGGATTATAGTGATCTCACATCATAGGACACAGCGGTGGGTTTACAAAGGCTTGAAATAAATCATTAAGGCACTGAAGTTGGTTCTCAAGGTTATTCTCTTCTTCTATTGGTTGTGCCATGATGATGGAAGAAGGAGAATTTGGTTCAGATGAATAAGAGGAGATGCCTATGTGGTGGGGTTGTTGCACAAACACGGAAGTCGAGGCCTGGCCTCGACGGGAGTGAATCACAAAAGGAGGCCTCAAGGATGGTCTTAAGGACCACCTACCAAACATGCACCGATGGTTTGGACGAGAGTAGAATGTGATGGACCCAATCAAGACACCAAAAAATTTGGATGACTATGGAGGTTCAGGGCGGATGATACCCTTTAGTTAGAAAGTCGTCCACCTGCGAAATACCGAGGCAGCCAGAGAGGGAGAGTCCCGCAAAGACCCCTACTCGGTAGAGCGCCCCCACGAGTTACAGGGTTTCCCCCACCCGACCTCTCTTGTCACTGATGTTCTAGGTAGACTAGAATGGGGACTTTGACCTCTTAAGTCTACCAGTTTTAGTTAAGAGAGAGGGTGCTTAAGATTTCATTTGAACTTTAGATATATTGAGTGCAAAAAAGTGACCTAATTTCAAGGTTGGTTGACCCAACAGGGGGGTCAACTTCACCTATTTGTCCTTTGAGAAGCTTTAGGCCCTTTCTTTTAGGATTCAAGTGAGATTAAAAGCCTGAGTTTTAGGGTTTTCTTGAATAGATCTCTTCAACCAAGGCTTAGGCACACCTCTTTTTGGAGAGTTGATTCTTGCTTATGAAGGTGTGTCTCTAAAACCCTAAATTGAAATCCTTAACTTGTCTCTAATCTTGGTCCAATTTAGTTTGCCAAAATATGGTATCTAGGGCTCAATCAAGAAGGTGGTAGCCCTAGTTACCTTAAGTGGGTGCACAAATAAGTTTTGTTTGAAATCAAATCAGGCAACTTTAGTGAATTAACTAGGAATGTAAAGCAAGTAACCCAAATTGATTTTATCCTTTTTTGCCTTTTCAGAGTGGGGGGCTTTAAGAAAAAGAGACCAATAAAAAATTACCTGCCTCGGGTGTATTTGTTGTGCGGCTGTCTTCCTTTGAATCTTCTCCCCTGAAATAATCACAACAAAGAGATATATCAAGTTAGTACTAAATCGGTAATTGTAATCCAGATTTCTAAATCACCTGTTGCTCCTCGGTAACAGCGCCAAAATGTTCGGATGCTTTATTGAGTTTTAAAAAGTCATGTTGTAGTATAGTCAAAAAAGCTTTCAAAGCAAATACAATTTATTACTCAAATTTGAAAGTTCGAGGTCGAACCTAGGGAGCAAATTAGGGTTTAGAAATCAAGATCACAACTTGAGAATTTGAAAGAATATAATATGCAATAAAATCAATGTTATAGTGCAAAAGGATAGGAATAAATGTAAGGCATTAAAGGAACCAATGTATGAATAAAGCATAAAATTGGGTGTTTGATTTGTGAATCAGATGCCTTAAAATGTGGATGCTACAATGCTTGACTCTTCTTCTTTCTGTCTCTGGCGGTTGGCTTTCAATCTTCTTCTTCTTTTTTTCTCTTCTTCTTTATCTTCTTTTGATTCCTTACCTTAGCCTTTCTCTTCGTCTGCCTCTTCTCTTCATTCTCCACCTTCCTTGCTCTTTCCTTCAGCTCCTTCTGCTTTCTTCTCTATCTCGACTGCCTTCCTTCCCTTCTTTTTCTCTTCTGTCTTTAGCCTTCTCCTTCTTCTTCCTTGGCTTCAGCCCTTAGGTTCTTCTTTGGCCTTGTCTTCTCCTTCCTTTGTAGAGCAAAACCTATCCCTACCCACGCAAGCTCTCTTCTCTCCCTTCTCTCTTAGGTTCGCTCTCCTAGAGCCACTTTCTCAAGTAATCGGGTCAGATACGCGCTTGTGACCAGGCTCACTGGTGTGTAGTGGTAGGCGAGGTGTGCGGTTAGGTCGGGTCACCAGGTCCGTGGGGGGTGGTCGCGGACGAGGCATCGAGTCGGGTGAGAGGGGACCTCACCCCGTGAGTTGGAGGCAACCAGCCTAATACAGAAAATCAATTTATGTGGCTTTGGTGCTCCAGATGTTTCCGAGGTGGGACTTTCTTCCGCCTCTTTCACGTGTGTCTGCAGTAGAGGGGTGTCGCTCAATTGCAGCTACGAGGATGGCTCTTTCCTTCAATTGATCACCTGGGGATGTTTGCGAGAGCTCTCCGCACGACCTGGGACTGGATCCTGAAGCGGGCACGGCCTGGAGAAGCTTGCAAGCAAGCTTCCTACCATGCGTCAATGGCGGCGAACCCCTGGATCTGAAATCACACAAACAGCCTTGCGGCCACATTAAAAAGCTCAGGGAGCTTCGCCAAGGTGCGGGGAACGTGTAGAGGTGGCTGGAGTGGCGTGGGACCGCCTGTGGGTGTGTGCCTATTACACACTGCGGTTGTGTGTGTGGGTGTGTTTGGGGGTGCTTGTGGGTGAGTGGCAGAGTGTTGTGAGTGGGGAGTTATGTTCAGTGAGTTGTGGAGGAGCTTATGGACCGGTCAGCGAGGAGGGAGGTGGTCTGTGGAGGTGGAGCAAACTCGCTAGAGTGGTGCCCAGAGGTGAAGGAGATAATGGTGGTGGAGTGCGGGAGTGGTCGTTCAAGGGAAATAAAGAGGGAAAAATAGAGTAGAGGGTGAGAGGACCTATCTGACAGTGAAGAGACGAAGGGGGATGCAGGGATTGCGGCCAGCTCATATCGCCGACGCCAGGGATGTATGTGCTCAGTGAGGGGGGTCGACGAGGATGAAGGGGAGGCAGGAGCATCGGCGGGTGCGGCGCGACGTGGACGAGCGAGAGGAAGAGGAGCTTGCCACCAATATTGTGGCTAGGTGATGAGAAAGAGTGGGAGAAGTCTCCAGAGCTTGATGAGCAGATCGGCCGGAGGAGGAGAGATGAAATTGAGGGGTTTCTCCGGCTGAATTCAAGCTTAGGAGATGTAGGGCGAGTTGGGGTCTCTTAAATAGGTCATGGAAGTTGGGTTTGTGCTTGGAAGCCATGCTTCCAAGCATGGAAAGTTCACCAGTAGGGTAAACTCGAGAGATACCCAAATCTCTCATGCGTTCACATGAGAGATTGGGTACCAAATAGGGCTTCTAATTGGGTTCACAGTGGAGGAGATTTCTCAAAGAATCTCCCTTTCAATTTTGAAGGGAATTCTCTGAGAGATTAGGGAGAAATCACCCTTTGAAGCTCGCCGAAGTAGGATTCCCTCCGCTATAATGGAAGAGGGACCTAATTGGAAACAACGAGAAGAAGATAGGGGGTCAATTGTGAGGGTTTTTGAAATCTAGGGGTAGAAAAGTAATTAATCTAAACCTCTTTGCAAAGTGGGTCAAGATGATTTCCCCTTAGGTCAAAATTTTTGTACAAACCTAATTTGGACCTAAGGAATTCAATGATGAGGTTGGATCTTGGGTTTGACCACATTTGACTAGGCAATTTATGTAAAAACCCAATTTAGGGCAAACATTTGTCTTAGACCCCATTTTAGGTCAAAATAGGTTCTAATGGCCAAATTGAATGCTATAAATCCTAGAGAATATTTTTATATGATTTTTAGAGATTTTAGGTAAATTTTATCCTGACCAAAACCTTGTTAAATCAAGTGGGTCTATTTTAGGGTTACAAGAAGTCATTTAATTCCCAGCATTCACACGAACCCTTTTCTGTGTGAACCAACCCACTTTTTATCTTGTTAAGACCATTTGACCTAATTTTAGCCCTTGAGAGAACCTGTTGTTGCATTGCAATGGTAAAATTACAGTTTTACCCCTTATTTCTTGCTTTTCTCTCAAAATGGTTATTCAGTGAATTAGGACATCCAGTTGATTATGTAGGAGCTTCTGTTCTCTTTTATGGTTCATAATGAGCTAGTTAGGGCTCATGATGGTGTTCCCATCAGGGGGTTCCTGCAATTAATTCGAAAGTTAGGGGCTGGATTGAGAGGAATAGAGTTTTAATGGACTAAAATGCAAATTAGGTCAACATGGACTCTAATTGAGCCTAAATTTTGGTACAAGCCTAATTTTGAGTCAAGGAATCTAATGGTGAAGTCAGATTTGAGTTTTGATCAAGTTTGATCGAGTAATTTGTATAGAAACCCAAATTAGGGTAGAACTCTGTTTGTGACTCTACTTAAGATCAAAATAGATTCAAAAGTCAAATAAAGGATACTAAGCCTCATGGAATATTTTTCTATGATTTTTAGAAGGTTTAGATGAATTTTATCCAGACTAGAACCTCTGTAATTCAAGTGGGTATGAAATTAGGGTTTGAGGTTATGAATTGATTCTCGAAATGCATGAAACCCTATTTTTGTCTACATGGACCCTCTTATTAGACTTAGTGCTCCTTAGACCTTATATTAACCCTTGAAAAATCCCGTGGTTGCTCTGCTTTCTTGATGTGATGTTAAAACTGTGGAATTAACCCTATTTTAATGTATTCCTTTCAAAATGGATGTGTAGGGAATTATGACTCTCAAGCGATTATGTAGAAGCATTTGTCACTTGATTCTGATTAATTAAAGATAGTTATGGCTCATGATGACGTTATCATTATATCCTCATGCCTACCTTTTGCTAGTCCCTTAGCAAAATCTTATGGAAAGAACTAAATCTCTAGACCATGCATTGATGTTTAGATTCCTGATTTGTTTCACTCTTTAAAAAACAGGTCAGAATGCCAAAAATAGGCCTAGAGGTACTCAAGTATCAATCAAGATTTAGACCTGACTAGCTTCAGCTTGTGTCTACTACGATGGTTTCTAAGGCTTGCAAAAATTACCAGAGGTTCATTGAACCCAACGGTTAAAGCACTCATACGTAGAATGTAGAATTCCTAGGTTCAGTTTGCTAGTGCATTTTTGTAAGAGAGAGATAGAAGGATTTTCATTTGGAGAGTTTTCTCTCTTTTTGTTCTTATATTTCCCTAGATCCAACCTCGAATTGGCCCTAAACATGATTTGTATCGGATTCCTTGTCCCCACCATCAATCCTCGAAGGGTCCTTAGCTTTCGATGCTTCGAGATAGCACTGCCTATGGCAACCCCCGGAACCCTAGCTTTCCATACTTTGAGATAATGCCACCCATGGCATTCTGTAGCTAAATTCAGGCCTTAATAATGACATTTCAGGATAATCTCGCCCATGGCACCTGAACCATCACAAGGTGCTTTCATGCCCCTGGTAGGATATTTAGATATCCTAGGAGACAAGCATCGAGGAGACGATATGTTATTATGCATCTTCAAGGGGAATTTCCCACCTCTCTACGTCGGGAACTCATCCAATCAACTTGTGTTGTCGAGTCGCTCCTACGCTAGATCTTTGAGATGGCTTTTCAGAACAGAACACTTTTTGCATGATTTTTCTTTATTAAGCATGCTGAACCAGACTTAGTGTGTGATTTTTGGGTGCTTAGGTTACCATGTCCTACAAACTAAAGGGTAGGCAATAGGGCTGAATAATCCCTAAGCCTTAGACCTACTACACTAGCCTCGGACTTTCCTCAACCTCTTGAGGACTAATCTAGATTTTAACAGATATGTAAATGTTTAATCCCTAAAATAAGCCCAAGAGGCCTAAGATCTACACTCATACTAATCTCCTTATCTCTTTCATTTCAAGACTTATTTTTTTCTTGTGATTAGGTTTAGAACTTAGTAACTTCCATAATAAATTGCTATGACTATCATTTTTGTTTTCGATTGTTGCTCATTTTTGACATTTGAATTTTTTCCTTTTCTCCTCCTCAAGAAAGATTTGCAATTTAGTTCACAAAATTTCCTTCCGTTCCTCCAAATCTTTTGTTTTCTTTTTTTCTTTTTTTATCATTGTTGAATATATACTTATGAGAATCCCTCAGAGAATTGAATTTCCATATGTTTGCACTTCAACATCCCCCCATGCTTAAGTTTTGTAATGTCCTCATTGTAAACCAAGGCGGTAAAAAAATTAGTTTGGTTCAAGGTTTAGAATAGGATCAAAGGGTGGGTGAATGGTCCGGATGACTATTGCGAATGATTTCAAGCTTTGATAAAAGTGCCAAAGATGGAGTCGGCTATTTTAAAATTGAACTTAGAAGTGCAGTAGAAGTGTAGCTTAAAAGAATGATTAGAAGGGTCTCGATTTTTTTGGAATGACGGGTTGCCTCCCGTTAAGTGCTAAATTCAATGCCTTCAGCCGAGCAGAAGGTGGTCAAGGAGAAGGGGTAGTCAAATCAAAAGAGTTTTTTAGAACAAGCACCTTGATCAATAGCTTGGTTGGTCTAACTAGGTGCATGTTCAGATCAACAGGCTGATGATGCAGCCCAAACCTAATCAGCCTGGTGGGTTGATAGATGTGAATCAGTAGATACAGGGCCCACCAGATACTTTGTTGCTCAAACAGATATGGAAATGTGGATTGCAGGTTTGGTTGAGTTGGTTCAGCCTGATCAGAGTAGGGGTCCTCAAAAGAGAAAGGATCTGTAGAGGATGTAGGAACACTACTAATAGGATCAGAAAGGGATAAGAAGTGATTATTGGTTTGATCAATGTCTGAAACCTAATCAAAAGATGAAGGAGAATCATATGCAACCAGATCAGAAAGAGGTGAATCAGAGTAGAAGTTGATTCCGGTGGTGGGTCGGGGTTGGGCTGGAATTTTGGAAGGCTGTGTATGTGTATCGGAAGGTGTGGCTTCTTTGAGGGCCAAATCATTGGCCTCAGAATCAGAATCAAAGAATGGATCATGGATGTTGAGGTCAACAATTAGTTCATAATTATCAGGAAACAACGGATCTCCAAAATCAGAGTAAGATTCAAAGTGTTAGAGAATTTGCGAAAATCCATTTCTAACTCCGATTCTAGATTGGGATTTCCACCATAGAATGAATAAAGATGCATAGAATCAACAACCTTACTTGGATCTAACCTAATCTCAAATTCCGAGCTTAAACAGGTGTCCTTGTTAGGCATAGGCTTAGGTTCTTGGCTCCTAGGATAGACCTAATCCAACTGTTCCAACTCCTTTGTTTCTGTATCATAAATCGGTGTGACTTCTGAAAAATCAATTAGCATTTCTGAGGAGTTTGGAGAGGTGTACTCATCAAAGATAGGCCCATAATTATAGTCTAGATCTAAAATCTGATTCTCATTAAATTGGGCCTCTTGATCATCTCAAATAGGCTTGAATCTAGATTCTCGGTCAAAGGTAGGGATTGGGTCACTAGAATCTAGATTAAGTTCTATTGGGATGTTAGAATCACCCTTGAGGATTACCTTAACAGGATAAGGTTCGGGAATGACATCCTTGAGCGGTTCTGATTCAAGCATACTACAGGTGTTTGGGAAATCAAAGCATGATGGACCAGCTTCATGGTTTTCTAAGGCCGGTTCAGAATCATGAACACTTGCAATTGGATCCTTCGAACCCACATCAAGATCAGGTATGCCAATCTGCACAAAGTTTGAATCAGATTCCATTTGGGTTGGGGGTCCACAACAACCTTGATTTTCTAACCAGGCTCTGGGAAATCATATTGATCCTCAATGTTCTCCAAGGTGTCTCATCAATCTCTGATTGTTGATATGGGTATTTGATTACATTTTTGCATGGTTTGTTAAATTAGGGTTTTAAGTCGTAATGCACAAAAATGGATTCGCTTTTAAAATTTATAAGACTTAGATAGGGGAGTATCTAGGGTCATCCAAGGAGGCAATATTTGACAAATCAATCTCTTGCTTGGAAATGTGGAAATCACCTTTCTTTTTGGTCTTTTCAAATATGTATTTTTTTAGGTTTTTGAAATAAAGGGGCAATCGCAAGATGGTGGTAGAAAAAAAGACTAAATCTAATTTCACTACTAGGTGACAAGAAAGACCACTTCTCAAGCTCACCCTAGGCACGTGAAGGCCTAGGATAATTGAGAAGAGGGAGTGAAAGTGCTAAAAACTAAAGTAAGAAGATGCTACACCAAGTAGAAAAGGCAACTTAATATAAGCGGATTTCTGTTTTACAAAAGTAGAGGAAAGTTTCTACTACAAAAAGTAAAACTACAAAAATTAAAACACAAATCCTGGATGATGATGATGGTGAAGAGGGAATGCTCCTTGCTCCAACTACGATTTCTCCCACAATTAAAACAGATCCTCCTCTTTTTCTTGAACTAGAGATAGTCTCCTCCTAGCAAGCCCAAGGGGGGGCGTGCTTAACTCCTATAAGGTGGATGGATTTCCACCTTCAAAGGCTCCTCCTAAGGTGGCATGGACCACCTTTGATTCCTCCTCCAAGGGTGGTAGTGTAGCACCCTCAAATCCTCCACTTCCTAGGGTAGGCGTGTACCCTAGGTTGTCCTCCAATGCCTGGCTTCCTTCCTTGGCTGGTGTGGGCACAAGAGAGAAGAGAAGAGGGGAAGGCACCAAGGGGACAGAGTATTCCCTTAATCTTCTTCTTCTTCTCTTGACCTTCTATGTAGGTGGAAATATAGGTAGAAAAATTGTAGCCAAGGGTGAAGATTTAATGGTAGTGGTAGGGGGTTTATATAGAATGGTAGGGGGTTAAGGGTGGTTATAGGATGGATGGCTATGATGGGGATTAGATGGTGGTTATAGGATCCTAGGGCTAGGGTTGTTGGCACCAAAATAGAGGGGTACTTGGTGGTTGGCGCCAACCTTAAGTGGTAGCTAGGGTTAAGGGTTTGGTTAGGTGTGTAGGGTGGAGATGGAGTTATATGGTGGAGGTTATGTGATGAAGGGATAGGATAGGTTGGCGCCATTTGTAAGATTGTGTTAGGTGGTGGTTAGGATGTTGGTGCCAACTCTTTTGGGGTTAAGGGTTAAGGTTGGCGTGGAGGTAAATGAAGGGTTAGGATGAGGCCTTTAGGTGGTGGTTATATGGTGGAGGGTGTAGGTTGTTTGGCACCACATGAAGGGTTGCATGGAGGTTAGGTTTAGGTGGAGTTGGCACCATTTTAAGTGGGTAAAAAGGGGGTTAGGTGGAGCCACTTTAAGGTTTCTAGAAGGGGGTTATGTGTAGGGTTTAGATGTGTATATAGGGTGAGGTGTAAGGGTAGGATGGAGACTCATGTTGGTGCCAAAATGAAGGGATGTCTAGGACTTTTTGGCACCAACATGATGGGGTGTCTAAGGTGGTGGTTATGGTGGGTTGGCGCCAAAAGGAAGTGGGTTAGGTTAGGGTTAGTTATGGTTAAGGTGGAGGAGTGGAAGGCCATGGATTTTTAGGTAGAGCTGGAGCATAGCTAAGCTAGCTAAGCTAGCTTAGCTAGTAGAGTAGAGGTGGAGGAGCTAGGGTTTTATGGAGGAGAGCTGGAGGAGAGTATTCTGGAGTTGATGGCAGCTATGCTGGAGCTGGGTCTGCTGAGGTAGCTTGAAGAGGAGCTCAACTACTGAGCTTTGGCTACTTAGTTTTTGTGCAAGTAGTAAAGCTTGGGTAGTTGAGCTTAGTTGAGTTGGCTTCAGCCTAGCTGGAGCGAGGTTGAGCTGGGACTGCCTCTGGTGAGAACTTCAGAGTTGGCTAAGCTACTAGTTGACAAGTAGTAGCTCAGCTAGCTTAGAGATTAACTATTGTGAGTTGGTTGGAGATGAGGTGAGTTGAGATTTAGTTGAGGTGGACTGAGCTTGAGTTGAGGTGGACTCATGTGAACCTAGTTGAGCTAGCTGGAGCTCCCAGAGAGCTGGTGGGAGCTGAGATGAGCTAGACTTAGCTAGGTTGAGCTGAGATGAACTCTAGTCAACTCAGCTGAGCTAGCTAGAGCTCCCTGTGCGCTAAAGGGAGTTGAGATGAGCTAGACTCAGTTAGGTTGAGTTGGATCTAAGCTGACTTGAGCTAGGGTGAGCTAAGATGAGCTCTCTTGAGCTACCATTCAGCTAAGGTGAGCTGAATGGAGCTGAAGGGAGCTAACCTTTGTCCAAGGGAGCTAGTATCCAGCCATGATGAGCTGGAATTAGCTGAGTCCTAGCCTGATTGAGCTTCCTCTTCAACAGTTGCCTTCCCAAATGCTAGGGTTTTGGGGATCTAACTCTCTGCTTATCCCTAACACTCCATGAAACATATCAAAAATTAAATAACAAATGCAATGCATTCCTAACCTATTTTATGCCTAAATGCAATCCAAAAAAATCATTTGCAGAGCAAAATCTTAAGAGCTAGGTTTGTTTTAATGCATAAGAATGATGATAAACTGGCATTTATCAGTATTTTTGATCAATGGCTTGTTGTAACATATTTAGCATATACCCACGTTTCTCCATGAGACCTTGGTGTATTTCCCAAAGTTGTGGATTTGACAAACATTGTGCATATACAATATTGTGTAGTCTCCACAATTCACTGTATTTTGATAAGATCTCATTCCGGGTTGAACCATGTAACATTTGTGTAAATATCATTCCAGTAAGGTTCATATTGAGGGTTGTTGTTTCTACCACGTTATCCTGAATGTGCCCAGATGGATCAGAGGTTTTGTAATATTCATCATGGTATCTAAGAGCATCCTCAATCATCTTTTCTTTCATGCTCATTTGGGATTCAGGTTTCCTAAAAAGTCTTTTTAATTTGTTAGGTTGCATTTTCAAATTAGGTGGGTGAATCAAGATGTTGAATCAAATTCAGGTTTAGATTGAAGTGATTGGATCAGATCAGAAATCTCAAAGAAGATCAATTCTAATGAGGCCTTGTTAATTGCACTGAATTAGGTTTTAAAAAGTGTTGTGTTGTAGTATAGTCGAAATAGCGTTCAAAATGGATACAATTTTATTACTCGAAAAGATTCCCATGGTCGAACACAGGGAGAAAATTGGTATTTAGAAATCAAGATCACAATTTAGAATTAAAAGAGTATGCAATAATATCAATATTAGAGTGCAAAAATATGAGAGTAAAAATGGTGATGTAGATCACCAAATACTCCTACAATATCACCAAGTAATTCAATGTATGAATATGCAATATAAGCCAATGTTTTATTGTCTGATGAAGGAGTCAGATGACTTAAAGTGTCTGAGCTGTCTCTGTGTCTTCCTTTCTTCTTCTTCTTCTTCCTTCTACCTTGGCTTCCTTCTGTCTTCTTCTTCGATTCTTTGGCTTCTGTTCTTCTTCTTCTTCTTTGATACTTCTCTTTCTCTTTCAGCTTCTTATGGCCTTCTCTTCTTTCTCTGCCTTTGCTTTTTCCTTCTTTGAGGTCCTTGTCTTTCTCTTCTTCTCTTCTTTCTGACCTCCTCTTCTTCCTCTGAATTGGCTCAGTGTTGGAGCCAATCTCTTCAGGGCAAAAACCCCCTAACCCCGCACAACTCTCCTTTCTCCTTCTCTCTTTCTATTTTATTCTCGCTCTCCCAGAGCCTTAACCGGTCGGGTAATTAGACTTATCACAGACCTGGATCCAGGCTCACCGGTGTGTGCGGTGAGCGAGGAGTGAAGTCAGGTGGGTAGTCGGGTCAGCCAGGTCCGCATGGGCAGCATCGCGGACAAGTCCGGTGAAGGGGGGAGGAGGACCTCACGCTCAGTGTTGGAGGCGAACAACCTACAACACCTTTTCAATTTATTTGGGTGTAGGCGCTCTTTCACTTCCGAGGTGGGACTAAATGTCCCACCTGTTTTCCGCACGTCTGCAGTAGAGACAAGGTTTCCAATTGTAGCAGCTGCGGAGGCCTTCGACTGGAATTGAGAGCCTAGATGCATGCGTGAGGGAATTCCACGCATCCTAGGATAGCAGCACCTGGAGCAGCAAGGCCTGGAGCGATTGCGAGCGAGCTTCAAGCTTGTGCCAATGGCGGATGGGGCCTGCTACCTGAAAACACAAGAACGACCTCGCAGCCACGTCAAATCATTTAGGAAGGTTCACCGGAGCACAACAAAGGTGCTGGGAGTGGTGGCATGGTGTGGCAGCGCCTGTGACTGCGTGCCTAGGGCACACTGTGTGCGAGTGAGTGGGTGTGTTCGGGGAGTGGTTTGGGTGAGTGGTGCGGTAAGTGGAGTGAGGGGAAGTGATCAGTGAAGTGAGGCAGAGGTTGTGAGCTTGTCAGTGAGGGTTGTGGTGACTTGTGGAGGTGGGATGGCCTTGCCGGAGTTGGTGGTCGGAGATGAAGGAGATGAAGGTGAGAGGGGCGACAGTGGTCGATTTTGGAAAATAGAAGGTGGAGAGGAAAGTAGAGGGGTTAGGGACTTATTTGTGAGGTCAAGGGATGAAGGGTGTGAATGAGGGAGTCAGGTCTGGTATGGCTGACGCTGGAGATGAAGGCAGCCCCGGTGAGGTGGGATCAGCGAGGTTTAAGAGAGAGAAGCGCCTACTGGTACGGCGAGACGCGGACGAAGTCAGGGAAGATGGATCCGCAGCAAGTATGGCAGTTGAACGAGGAGCAGGGAAGGTCATCAGTCGTCGAGGAGCCTACGGCTGTGAGGGGAAGAGAGGAATTTGAGGTATTCACAGCTGCAATCGAGCGTGAAGAGGTCAGGGAGGTCTGGGCTCCTTTAAATAGAGCTCTGGAGGTCGGTTAGGGCTTGGGAAGCAAGCTTCCCAAGCTTGGAATGTCGTTGGCGATGGAAGCTTGTTAGGATACCCACATCTCTCATGCGTTCGCATGAGAGATTGGGAGGGAATTAGATCTCAAGGATGGGTTCATACTGATGGGAATTTCTCAGAGGATCTTCCTTCCAATTTTGGAAGAAATTCTCCAAGCAATCAAGGAGAACTTCCAAGTTAAAGGTTGCTGGAGTAGGTTTCCTTCGCGATAATGGAAGAGGGACCCACTTGTGAAGATGATGAGAAAGCTAGGGGGCTTTTAGCAAGTATTTTTGAAAGTTATGGGTAGAAATGCAATCAGGCTGGACCTTTTTGCAAACTAGGTCAAGGCAAACTCATCTTGGGTCCAAATTTTGGTACAAACCTAATTTAGACTTAAGGAATTCAATGGTGAAGTTGGATTTTGAGTTTGACCATGTTTGACTAGGAAATTTATGAAAAAACTAAATTAGGGTAAATATCAGTCTGAGACTCCATTCTAGGTCAAGATGGGTTCTAATGGCCAAATTGAAGGTACTAAACCCTAGGGAATATTTTTATATGATTTTTAAAGGGTTTAAGTGAATTTTATTCTGACCAGAACCTTAGTTAATCAAGTGAGTCTATTTTTATGATTTCAAGAAGTCATTTAATTCACAGAACACACACAAATCCTTTTCTGTCAAATCCAACCCACTTGTTATCTTATTAAGACCATTTGACCTTTTTTTAGCCCTTGAGAAAACCCGTGGTTGTACTGCATTGGTAAAATTACAGTTTTACCCCTTGTTTGTTGTGTTTCTCTCATAAAGGTTATGCAGTGATTTATGACCTTCAGTTGGTTATGTAAGAGCATTTATTTTCTTCATTGGGTCAAAATGAGCTAGTTAGGGCTCATGATGGTGTTCCCATCATACCCCCATGCCTAGCTTTTGTTAGTCCCTTAGTAAAATTTTAAGGTTTTAACTTTGATTCTAGACCAAGAAATCCTTTGATGCTAAAAAATTATGATGTGTGCTTTCTTCTGTAGATTAGGTTAGAATGCTGATAGTAGGCCTAGAGGTACTCAAGTACCAACCAAGATTCGGACCTGACCAGCTCTAGCCTCAATCTGTTGCGAAGGTTTTTAAGGCCCATAGGAACTATCCTAAGGTTCGTTGAACTCTACGGTTAAAGCACCCATGCTTGTAACATGTTGTAGCCTCAGTTCAGTTTGCAGTGTGTTTTTGTAAGAGGGAGAGGAATTTTCTTGATTTTTTGAGAGTTTTCTCTCTCTTTTCTTTTTATTTCTAGCTTCGAATTGGCTTCACAACACGGTCTGTATTGGATTCCTAGTCCCCATCATCAATCCTTGAAGGGTCCCTGGCAATCGATGCTTCAAGATAGCACCACACATGGCAACCCCCAGAACCCTAGCTTTCGAGATTTTGAGAAAATCCCGCCCATGGCATTCTGTAGCTAAATCCAGACCTTGGCAATCGACATTTCAGGATAATGCCGCCTTTGGCATCTGAACCAGCACAGGGTGCTTACATGCCTCCGGTAGGATATGTAGATATCCTAGGAGACATGCATCGAGGATACGATATGTTATTGCACATCTTCGAGGGGAATTTCCCACCTTTCCACGCTGGGAACTCGTCTAAATCAGCTTGTGTTGATCAGTCGCTCCTAATTTAGGCGACTTTTTCAGAACAACTTAAATGCATTTGCGTGATTTTGATACTTATGCGAACTGAACCAGACAGTGTGTGGATTGGGATGCTTAGGTTATCGAGTCCCACAAACCAGAGGTCAGTTAGTTAGGCTGTGACGGAGAGAGTTTCGCTTATTTATGATAGCAATAAAAGGATATGTGATTGTAATTAATGTGGTGGAAATCTCTCAATCAAAGATTAACATAGATATGAATTTAAACCATGAAAATGATGTCGTATCCACAGGGAGGAACAGATTAATAAGTTCACAAAATATTTTTTTCCTTTGTACTTATTCAATCACGTGCGCAATCCATGTTCAAATATGATGCGAAACAAGGCAAGAAGAAGGAACATGTAATTATTTAGAAATGCAGGGATATGGATGTAATTTTCATTTCATGGAATAACTTGTAATGGCATGTAACATAGTTGTATTTCAAGACATGGGGCTTTCTCTTGTAGGTCATGTGAGTATATGGATGAGATCTTAAGCATTTATCACATCACCATTTAAGAGTTAAGTGCATGAAAGAAATACTATAACATGTAAGGGCATGCATGCAATTTCACTCAAATATATTTTTTTTGAGGAAGAAAGGAATGCTATCGAATCACTGATAGCAAACCAGGAGAGCTATTATTGATAATAAAAAAATAATTTATAAGTTTGACTCCCAGTACTGTATGAGCCTCCAGCAAAAATTTACAATATTTTCCATATGAGCTAGGGTCTCCTGAAAAACACACTCATTTCTAGCCCTCCATACCGCCCACAGAACAGCCACCATATGTATATAAGGCTTATTCCCATCTACTAGACAGCTCCACAAATTTCCCCAGGTGGGTAAGGACTCATTGCATACTCTCCTCCAAACATAATCAGTGATAGCACATGAAGAGAAGATATGATCTGTAGAATCATTATGCAACCCACATAAATAACAAAACTGGGTTGGGGTCCCCATCCTTCTGTGCCTCAGATCTCCAGTAATCAAACCATCCCTCCTGCACAGCCATAAGAAAATTTGTAACTTTAGTGGTATTTCAACTTCCATAGCTTTTTCCCCATTTCTTCATCTTCTGCCATCCTGGAGGACATTATCAATTTGTCATAGGCAGCCGCAGTAGAAAAAATACCTTCCCATTTGTATGTGTCATATTCATGAGGCATGGGTTTGAAAGCAGCAAGCTCTTGCATAAGACGTTCATTCTCTGCGTGGGTTCTTGTTTCATGATTATTCCTCCCACCAATATTTAACAGCCACTGCTCCGAATCCGCATTCCAATAATCAGCTACCACTGCATTTTAATTTGCTGCCGCTGCATAAGCAAGGGGGAACCTATCTTTAAGCGTCCCTCCGTGTACCCAATTCTCCAGTCAAAACTTAAAGCTTTTTCCATCACCTAAAATAGATTTGAAAAAATTCCAATTTTCCTTCAAGGCTCGCACCACGGAAGGCCAAAAAGGGGATGGTTTACGTGGGTTAAGATGATTTTTCTCATCATTGGTACTCCCATAACTGTCCTGAATAATTTCTGTCCAAATTTTTTTTTCCCCCTGCAGTAACCGAACAACCCATTTCAAAAGCAAAGCTTCATTGAATTCCTTAAGGGATCTGACACCCATGCCTCCCAGCTTCTTTGGTTTGCAAATTGACTCCCATTTTAAGGGTTGAAAGAAAGCCCCTTGATGGGAGGCCCCTTTTCAAAAGAATCTTTTCCGCATCACCTCTAGCTTTTTCCAAATCGAATTTGGAGCTCTCAGGACAGAGAAGAAAATAGGAATCGATGTGATAACAGAATTCAGTAAAATATATCTCCCCCCTTTAGATAGGTATCTACTGCTCCAGCCCTCCAATTTTGTAGCTACCTTTTCAAAGAGGAAAGACCAATCTGCTTTCTTCAACTTAGAACATTTCAAAGGCAGACCCAGATATTTAATCGGTAGTGGCACCACAGGTGTACCAAGAATGGCAGAGATCTCATTCTGTAAACCATCATTCATCCCAAAACAGACCAGGGAAGATTTACTTCCATTCAATCTGAGCCCAGAAACCTCTCCAAACAATTTAACCATATGTAACAGAGCCTGCGCTTCTCTCTTCCCCCCTTCTACAAGAAAAACAATATCATCAGCATACTGAAGTATAGGAGCTAGAGCCCTATGATTAGACATTGAATACCCCCTTATAAAACCATCCACAGCCAATTTGCAGGCAAACCTAGCCAAAGTATCCACCGCAAGATTAAAAATCAAAGGGGCAATAGGACAACCTTGCCTTACTCCACATTGGGGCTGAATCCAAGAACGACACGGTTTACCATTTATCAATGGGGAAAAAGAGGCTGTCGTAATGCATCTCTTCACCCATTGAATCAATAAGGGTGGAAATTTCCTCCTTCTAAAGATCTCCCACAAGTATGACCAGGAGATAGAATGATAGGCTTTTGAAAAGTCTACTTTCCATAAGAAAGCCTTTGATTTTCTCCTTTGCCACCCCATTACAATTTCCTGCGCCACAATGAATGATTCTTGTAATGATCTCCCAGGAAGAAAAGCTAATTGAACAGGCATAATCAAATCCTGTAGAACCTCCCGCAATCTGTTAGCAATAACCTTACTAATAATAAGATAGATGGAATTTGATAACGCAATGGGTCTGTAATCAAAAAAACTTTCTGCACTTGATTTCTTGGGCAGCAAAAATAGATAGGATTTGTTCAGCCTCTCAAATCCAGAGTTACACAATTCAAACTCATGGATAACCTTCATCACATCCACCTTAACAACATTCCATAACTCTCTGCAGAAAAACACCTGAACACCATCTGGACCTGGAGCCCCTTCATTATTTAAATCTTTAATGGCCTTTAGCACTTCCTGTTCAGAAATAGGGGTCACAAGCATGACACTTTGTTCATTAGTTACACAAGGGAAATCCATTGCTGCCATCCTCCATGAACCTCTTAGAGTTGCCTTGGAAGATTCTTTAAAAAATTTTGTTGCTTCAGATCTGATCTCCTTAATCGAAGTAATATTTCTTTCTTCACCTTTAATAGATGAAATAAGGTTGAATCTCCTTCTAGCACTGGCCGCAAGATGGAAAAATTTTGTGTTCGCATCACCCTCTTTAAGCCAAAGCTGTCTGGATTTTTCACACCAATCCATTTCAATTTTCAGGTCTTCATCCCCCACAATTGCTTGCATCTGCTGCCTCAATTGCTGCTCCTGTTGGTCCAAATTCAGCCTGCACTCTTTCATATCTAAATCCCTGATGACTGTCAAGGCTTCCTTCCTCTTCTGGTCTCTAATCAGATTCACAGCCTGCCCATATTCTTTCAACATTTCACGCAGACCAACCAATTTTGCAGCCAACTGTTGTGTGGCAGTGCCTTGAACATCCTTGCTTTGCCACCACTGAGACACCATTTGCACAAAGCCTTCTTCCCTAAACCAAGATCTCTTGAGTTTGAAATATGACCCCGTGTCTGCATTCACCCCACTGTCCCAAACCAAAGGCGTGTGGTCAGAGAACGGCCTATCAAGGCTCAAAACAACTGATAACTGAAATCTCTCTAACAAACTAGGACTGCCAAAGAACCTGTCCAATTTGGAAATCTGTCCACTTCCATTCCTCCAAGTATATTCCACACCACTGATGGGAAATTCAGTCAAGCCCATGTTCTGCACAGCCAATTGGAAGCCTGCTGAAGAACTGTCCACTCTCCCATCTGGATTGTCATCACCAGAAAGATAGCAATTGAAATCACCCCCTAACAGCCATGGAGTCTCTTGCACTCTTTGATGCATTGCATGAAGTTCCTCCCACAAGCCAACCCTCTCTGCTGTCACACAAGGACCATAAATACATGATATAAACCATTCCATATCACCTTGGGGAGAGTGACACCTGCAGGAAATTAAGAACCTATCACGAAAAATCTCAGTTACAGAAATGGCAGACTTTCTCCACCAAAAAGCCAAACCACCAGACCGACCAGCAGCACCCTTAGCCACAATATCACTATGGCCAGACTGCTTAAAACAGTCCCATTCTTGACCATTCTCCCTCTCCAAGTGAGTCTCTTGTAAAAGGGCACAGTCTATCTCCCACTCAGAGAGATATCTACAAAGAGAAGCCCTTCTTTGCTTATTGCGTAGCCCACGCACATTCCACAACAAAACTCTCATTTCTCACTTGAAAGATCCCCATTGACCTTGTAGCCCACATATTCTACCATAATGGATTTAGCAATATCTTGCTCCACAATAGGAGGCTCCTTCCTTCTCCTTCTCAGCACATATGGAGATCTGCCCACGCCTCTCTTTTGCTTGGAAACACAACCATACTGCAAATCAGTTTGAACAGCAAGCTGTATCTGGCTTGGCTCTTTAAGCCTCAACTCCCTTTCTATACTGCCCAATTCCACACTGCATTTCATCTCAGAATCTGCCAAATCAGTCTCAGTAACCTCTAGACAATCACCCTCTTTGACTATCAGGGCTAATCTATTTTCAGCAGGTGTTGCAACATCTTCCATCTAATCCTTCTCAGCCATAACACAGTGGCAATCCTTCCTCTTTTTGGGCTCAGGAACCTCAACTGCAGGAGGACTCAGGTGCTGCATCTGGCTAGGCTCTTTAAGCCTCAACTCCCTTTCTGTACTGCCCAACTCCATACTGCAGATCATCTCAGAATTTGCCACTTCAGTCTCAGCAACCTCCAGACAGTCACCCTCTTTGCCTATCAAAACTGATCTATTTTCAGCAGGTGTTGCAACATCATCCATCTGATCCTTCTCAGCCATAGCACAGTGGCAATCCTTCCTCTTTTTGAGATCAGGAGCCTCAACTGCAGGGTTGCATCCACAGCTGTCACATTGTTTGCTCACCTCATTTTTGATTCCAGACATTGGTTTCTCCTTAGGAGAATTATCTTGACAACATTCAACCTGCCCAAGAATAGCTAACCTAACAAGCCAAGAGGTGCCCCCACATCTGATAGTGATCGAATCTGGAATTGAACCAGCATTAGCAACTTCCACCTCAATTCTTAGAGACCTAATGTCTCCTTCTCCAATCAGAACATCAGAACCATCACAGATTGATGCAAAGCCTGCTAGCATCTTGGAGACAACTCCCTTTACCCGCAGGTGCAGTGGCAGTTCAGAGATCTCAAGGAGGACCCTCCTGGAGGACACTCTTTGTGGAGGCCGTTCAGATAGTGCCCCATCAAAAGGAGGGACCATTCTCCAGATCACAATGAAATCTTTGAAGAGACTTGAACGAAATCTCAATCGCTCTACATCCAGCATGCCCAAACCATACACCAAGAATCGAGAGTGGGATAACATAGCAACTTTCCAGCCCGCAGACAAAAGATCTAAGGAATGTACCAGATTCTGAAGCATTTCGATCGATGGCCTACCTGACATGATCTCCCCAATCAAAGCACCTCTCAGTGTGATCTCTGCAGCCGAGATCTCTTTCATAGATGGGATCTCAACTTCAATTGTATGCCTGCCCAAGATCGGTGGTGGTGGCGGCCGAGGTTCATTCTTGACCCTCCAAACAGGATGAGAGACTGCCCGACGTTGTCGCAACGAGATCCTCCTAGGGCATAACTTGCGCTTGTGTCCTTCACCCCTGCACTCCAAGCAGATCTAGGCATTTTTACATATCGCAGCCACATGCCCCCTTTGTCTGCATCTGAAGTAAAGAACATCACCATTCTTCCTCCTCCAAGGACGTCTTTGAGTATGTTCAGACGACCTAAAAAACCTCTCTTGCCACATCCGCTCTCTTCTCCTCCAGGCCCTTGATCTCCACGTCCTCCATTCATCTTCTGCGCCCACCCTGGATGGCTCCGCCCCACTACCGCGCTCCGCCCATCGCCGATCGCCCTCTCCCCACTTGAAACATGTTCCCCTATATTTCCCCCAATTTCACTAAAATATATTAATCCACTAAATAATGCAATAGGGTTTTTGGCAATGGCACAAATGGTAATTTTTAATTTCACCAAAAACAGAGGAAAATTCCTGTCTCCTCCTTGTGCACGTGAAGGCTTGGTGGCTGGCCGACCGAGGCTCGCTAGCAGTGCGTGGGAGAGAGGTGATTGCGACGGCGGGGGAAGCACGGCTGGAGGTGGTGGGTGGCGGTCAGCCGGAGAGCTTGACGTCGGCGGAGCTTGCTACAGGGGGCTGTCGTCGCTGCTGCTGTTGCATGCGTGCGCAGGTGGTGCAGTCTGCAGTGCGGGCGTAGGCGCTGGTATTGCTGAAGGTTAGCGCCCAAGGGCACTGGAGGGGCACGTGAGGGCACTGGAGGGAGCACAACACTTATGGCGGCTACTGGCTTGGGTGCCTGCGGGTGGTGGAAGGTGATGGCGTGAGGCGTGCTATTGCCTGTAGCGCCTGCAGGGTGCGGCTGTGGTGTTTGTGGGCGAGGCTTGCTGCTACCTGCGGGCGCTGGTGCAGCGTAGGGGCTTGGTGTAGGCACGTGATGGCGGTGGAGGGTGCGAGGGCGATGGTGTGGCTGAAAGGGCGTGTTCGCAGTGGATAGGCAGTGGAAGGGTGCGTGCAAGGGCAGGCGCAAAGCCTACGGTAAGGGCAGGAGGGTGATGGTGTGCACAATGCACGCTTGGTTCACAGTGTTCACCCTCTGCATTGTGGAGAAGAAGGATATCCCCTCAAGGGGAAGAAGAACCGAAGATCCCCCCCTCTCCTGTGTAAGTCTCCTCTTAACTCCTCTCCCCTGCGCCAATTAAGGGATTTTCAAATCCCGTGCTAATTTTGGCCAGCGGCTGTTGGGTTTGGTTGAAGGAGGATGACTGTAGGTGGAGATATTTGTGGGGGGAAAATATCTTTCCACCCCCTGTTCTTTTCCACAATTGTTCCTCCTGCCTCTTCTTCCTGATTATTAGCCTGATGGAGATTAATTTGAGGAGATGGGTGCATTGTTGCGGGACCCTGCATGAAATGTACTTACATAAGAAGAAATGTAAACTTAAACAATGACACATGCAATCATTTAATGACCAAATGTGATTATTAACAAACATACAATGTTAGAATTGAATTACTTAGGCGTAATAATAGTCCATTAAAATGTACTCATCAAATACCCCCATGCCTAAGATTTACTAGTCCCTAGCAAAAATGAAAAATAATAGAAATAATCAGAAGATTTCATCTTTTATTATTTCAAAACTTTAGAGATCCAGATAAATGTGACGTGATAATAGCCTAAGTAACAGATCCAAGTGAAAAAGCCAATTCACATTGGGAGTTCGTACTTCACCCTTGGTAAATAGTGCTGTCGGGATAGGCAACTACTTCCCTCAGGGATAAAGCGGAAGATAATCTGTAATTTGACCCCAGCGTTTGGCTTAGGTAGGAGATATCGAGTTGAATGGATTTGTATTTGGTGGCACACACTCATCTGGTGCTACATGTAGTCTAGTACTACAGACTCTAGATCTCTAGACTATTAGACAAGTCAACTCGGAGAGAGGCTAAACAAATGTGCTCTCTTGATGTTCCTGTGCGCTCACTCTTTTCTTTCTGAGATCACAAATCTCACCAGATTGAGTAATTGTACTCATTGTTTAGTGGCCTCACATGGCATCCACACTTCAATTAAAGTCCTAATAATTTTACAACTAAGTTAGAGTCTTCAACCAGTATTCGGGCGATCAGAAATACTGAAAGGTAGATATGGGTCATATTTGGTGGAATGCGATAAGTGTTTTTGTTGCCTCTGAAATAATGTTACAATGATAAAATTATAATCCTGGACTCTTTTCTTTTTCTTTTCTCTCTCTTTTCTCTTTCTTTCTTTTTTTTTTCTTTTTTTTCTCTTTTTGTTTCTTTTTCGTTTTCTTTTTTCTTTTTCTTTCTTTATTAATCAACACAACACGATATAGACTTTTCATTTATGAGACATTATTAGGGATGATGATGGTCAAGAGGATATTGTGTGGCTTATTTGGTGGAAGTGCCTATTCTCGACATCGGGAAGGAATGGATAAGACAGGCGTATTTCTGACATTTGACACTATTACCCTCCTTCAGCCGAGGACTCTAAGAAGAACGATCGTAACCATCCACTATAGTCATAGTTTATTAAGACTCCATCTCTATGTATCTGCTTTATTTGGTGACTCAGGAATTCACACAAAGTATGCACACAGGAACAGAGCGAAAACTACGCCTAACTTGGAAGTATCATCATCTAATTATCCAAAACTTAAGAGTTCTTGCACTAGACTATGTGCACCAGCAATTTCTCTACTTTCATCTCACAAATATGGGGTGGATCTATTAGAAGATAGTATGCCTGACTCCCTATTAACTGTCCAAGGTTCAGTAGACTACAAATGCTTACTGATTTTCTTCAAAGATCCATTACCTAGTCTACGTGCACGTGAAATAAATGTACTGGATTCTAAACTTAAGAAATAATTCAAGAAGAAAAACCTCCAATGACAAAGGTATTTTGCTAGGGTCTAACCTACTCAGCTCAAGAAAATAAGAGTTTATATATATATATATAAATATAAATATATATGTATGCAAATATTTATAAATGTTAGAAACATTCTCAGGTTATACCCCCCCATGCCTAAGACTGACAATGTCCTCATTGGAAAAATGCAGACATAGAAGAATATCACCTGAGGAGGAGAGTGGGAGGAGCTAAGGCTCCTCAAGTCGAAGTGTGTCCAAAACCTGGCCATCTGAAAGAGTAATATAAGGTTTAAGTCGTCCATTTACCTTAAAGCTCGCATCTGAAGTAGGGTTCCGAATTTCTATAGCTCCATGAGGGAAAGTACTGATAACAACGTATGGCCCATCCTAGCGGGACTTGAGTTTTCCAAGAAATAATTTAAGTCTAGAATTGAAAAGCCAGACCCACTGGTTGGGCTCAAAAGTCTTTCTAATGATGTGCTTATCATGGAAGACTTTTGTACATTGCTTGTAAGCTTGAGAAGTTTCATAAGCTTCATTCCAAAGCTCCTTAAGCTCACTTAATTCTAGCATACGTGCCTTTCCCGCTTTATCTAGATTCAAGTTAACGTTTTTAATAGCCCAATAAGCTTTATGTTGGATTTCAATGGGAAGGTGGCACGCTTTTCCATAGACAAGATGGAAAGGAGACATGCCCAAGGGAGTCTTATACGTAATTTTGTAGGCCCAAAGAGCATCATTTAGTTTTTTAGACCAATCCTTCCGATCGGGCCTGACAGTTTTTTCTAAAATTCGCTTAATCTCCCTATTAGACACTTTAACTTGTCCAGTCGTTTGGGGATGGTAAGGTGTGGCTATCATGTGGTTGACTCCCAAATTTTGGAGTAGTCTTGTGAAGTGTACGTTCTTGAAGTGAGGTCCTCCATCACTTATGATCGTCCTTGGGTACTTGTACCGAGAAATGATATTAGCCTTAACAAAGCCCAAGACCACGGAATGGTCATTGGTTCACGTGGGTATGGCTTCTATCCATTTCGATACATAGTCTACAGCCACCAGGATGTATTCATATCCGAAGGGTATAGGAAAGGGACCCATGAAGTCAATGCCCCAAATATCAAAGATCTCAACAGGGAGGATAGGTTGTTGGGGCATCTCATCCCTTTTTCCAATGGTTCCTGTTTGCTAGCAACACAGACGTGTGCCCAGATACGTATGTGCATCTCGAAATAATGTGGGCCACCAAAAGCCAGACTGAAGAACATTGTGGGAAGTCTTCTTCCCACTAAAATGTCCCCCACAATGGAGGTCATGGCAGAAACTCAAAACACTCCTTTGTTCTTCATCAGGGACGCAACGGCGAAAAAGCTGGTCAAGGCCTACTCTAAAAAGTTCGGGTTCCTCCTAGTGATAAAATTTATTGTTGGCGAGAAACCTGTCTCGCTTCTGCTTGTCCCAAGTATTGGGGGTAATGCCCGTGACTAGATAGTTCACTATGTCGGCGAACCAAGAAGTTTTAGCTTCCACGGCCATCAGAGACTCATTAGGGAAAGTCTCTCGAATACCACCAGCAGGGTTTGATGCCTCAATAGGGATCCTAGACAGATGATCTGCTACCACATTCTCAACTCCTTTCTTGTCTTTAATTTCCAGGTCAAATTCTTGAAGTAGCAGAATCTAACGAATTAGGTGAGGTTTGGTGTCCTTTTTAGCAAGAAGATGCTTTAGGGTAGAATGATCAGTGAACACCACAACCTTGGATCCCAAAAGATAAGATCGAAACTTTTCCAAAGCCAATACTACAGCAAGTACCTTTTTAGTGACCGTGTAGTTTTGCTGAGGATCCATAAGGGTCTTGTTGGCATAATGCATCACATGAGGTTTGCATCAACCCTCTGACCTAAGACTGCTCCCACTGCAAAATCAGAAGCATCGCACATAAGCTCAAACGGGAGGGTCCAATCTGGTGCTTGGAGAATCGACGTGGTAATAAGGGCTTTCTTCAAAACTTGGAAAGCCTCGCCACATCTAGCATCAAAATCAAAGGAGACATCCTTCACTAACAGGTCGCAGAGTGGCTTAGGGATTTTACTGAAATCTCTAATGAAGCTCCGATAAAATCCAGCATGGCCAAGGAAAGATCTAACTTGACGAACATTGGCAGGCAATGGAAGCTTAGAGATGGAATTTATTTTTGCGGTGTCCACCTCTAATCCTCTCTTGAAAACTATATGCCCTAACACAATGCCTTGCTGGAACATAAAGTGGCTTTTCTCCCAGCTAAGCACCAGCTTTGCCTCTTCGCAACGGGTTAAGACTTTATCATGGTGTGAAAGGCATAGGTCAAACGACGAGCCATAAATAGAGAAGTCATCCATGAAAATTTCAATGAACTCGTCGATCATATCAGAAAAGATAGCCATCATACAATGTTGGAAAGTGGTAGGAGCATTACATAACCCGAATGGCATTCGACGGATCGCAAATGTACCATACGGACTCGTGAAGGTGGTACGCTCCTGATCATCAGGAAAAATGGCTATCTGATTATACCCAGAGTACCCGTCAAGAAAACAGGAGTACTTGTTCCCCGCCAATCGTTCCAAAATTTGATTGATAAATGGTAAGGGGAAATGATCTTTCTGGGTAGCCGTGTTCAAACAACGGTAATCAATGCAGACCCTCCAACCAGTTGAGGGTCTAGTGGTCACCAGCTCTCCTTGGTCATTCTCCTCCACAGTGATTCCTGCCTTTTTGGGAACTACATGAATATGACTGACCCATTTACTATTTGAAATGGGGTAGATAATCCCTGCATCCAGCCATTTCAGAATCTCCTTTTTAACAACCTCCCACATATTTGGATTGAGCCTTCTCTGCATGTGTCGGAAAGGCTTCACGGACTCGTCCGTGTATATATGATGCATGCAAAGAAAGGGATCAAATAATATCAGCAATTGACCAGGCAATTGCTTCCTTATGCCTTTGTAAACACTCAAGTAGATCTCCCTTCTGCAATTCAGATAATGCAGACAAGATAATAATGGGGAGTGTTATTAGGGCCAAGGAAAGCATATTTCAATGTGCTCGGGAGGGGTTTCAACTCCAATTTAGGAGGCTTTTGGATTGAGGGTTTTAGTTGAGATGTCCCTGCCTTAGGTAGCGAATCTACCTTCACAGTCCAAGGTGGGGACAGAGACTCAGTGTGTATCCCCAGCAACTCTTCTAATTCGGGCATTTCCCTTTCAGTTTCTTTAATAATAGAGGGTTGGTCCTTAGATATGACCTTCTGAAAGGGATCTCTACATAAGAGTGTTGGAGTGGTCTCTTCAATTATTTCATCAATGACCTTAATCTGAGAACAATCTTCAAATTTGGATTGCATGTAAGTATCAAAAACATTCAACTAGATCTTCTTGTTCCCAAAGCCCATTTTAAGTGCCCCAGGACCTATACTTTGCTTGGATGATACTCCCAGGTGATCAAATGAGAAGTTACTCCAAGGAAGAACAAAGGGATGCAAGTAGGGCGAACCCTTCCTTTGAGGCGATGCGTATGCGGTGCCCCTTAACTACCCTTTTGTTCCTTTAAGCGGTGTCCCCCTTCGTGAAGTATCAAAACACATGGTCAAAAGATTGTATCACCACCACCACAAAGCACAATAGGAGTGTTTGCACTGATAAAGAGATCGGTACCTATAGCCTTGTGGGATTGAGCCTTAGTGCGGTGCTTAATGTGCGTGCTCAGTGTCAGAAGTCTGCAACACACCGCAAATCTTTTTAACTTTTTTTTTGAAAACGCAGACAAGTCCCTTAGAATCAGATCAAATGTGAATTGATTTTAGGGTTGAATCTGATTATCAGTCCCACTTTTAGTTATGCGACCACTGAATTAGTAAATTCAAACAACTTGGTGGTCTTGAATTTTAATTTGAATGCAAATGCGTGAACAGGAGCTAGATGCAAAAGTTAGAAAGGTGTACCGGTCTCCAGCAATCTTCGTGCTAATATGCTTGCAATGCAATAATAAGATCTAATGTGCTGCTCAATCACCCCTAAATGCGCACACCTAAGGGCATGCAACTTGTAAGCAGGCAGCTCGATATTTTCTTTTGTTGGTTTTAAAGGCAAGCAAGTAGAAAATAGAATCACGCATGCGAAATGTAAACCCTAGTAGCTAAAGAATGTGAGGACAGACCCCCAAAAATTCAGCCCCACTTACTATAAGGGCGAAAAGATAGAAATAAATTTTGTAACGATGGAGAATCCCTTGTGAAAGCGGGATCTTGGTCTCTTACGTCTTTTCCTCGTGTGGCTTAGCACGTGGTTGCTGTTGCCGCTTTGTTGTGCCTCGTCACCTCGTTAGATTCCTCACGCAATAAAAAAAATTGATCAGATATTTACGCAACTCATAATATTCAAAAATAATAACGTGAATTTATTGCATCAGTTTCCTCCCCAGCAACAGCGCCAATTTGACGGAGAGAGTTTCACTTATTTATGATAGCAATAGAAGGATATGTCATTGTAATTAATGTGGTGGAAATCTCTCAATCAAAGATTAACATAGATATGAATTTAAACCACAAAAAGGATGCCGTATCCACAGGGAGGAACAGATTAATAAGTTCACAAAATATTTTTTTCCTTCGTACTTATTCAATCACGTGCGCAATCCATGTTCAAATCTGATGCGAAACAAGGCAAGAAGAAGGAACACGTAATTATTTAGAAATGCATGGATATGGATGTAATTTTCCATTCATGGAATAACTTGTAATGGCATGTAACATAGTTGTATTTCAAGACATGGGGCTTTCTCTTGTAGGTCATGTGAGTATATGGATGAGATCTTATGCATTTATCACATCACCATTTAAGAGTTAAGTGCATGAAAGAAATAGTATAACATGTAAGGGCATGCATGCAATTTCGCTCAAATATATTAATCCACTAAATAATGCAATAGGGGATTTGGCAATGGCACAAATGGTAATTTTTAATTTCACCAAAAATAGAGGAAAATTCCTCTCTCCTCCTTACGTGCCTGAAGGCTTGGTGGCCGATCGACCGAGGCCCACCGGCGGTGCGTGGGAGAGAGGTGATTGCGACGGCGGGGGAAGCATGGTCGGAGGTGGCGGGTGGCGGTCAGCCGGAGAGCTTGACTCCAGCGGAGCTTGTTGCAGGGGGCTGTCGCGTGCGTGCGCGGGTGGTGCAGTTTGCAGTGCGGGTGCATGCGCTGGTGTTGCTGAAGGTTGGCGCGCAAGGGCGCTGGAGGGAGTGTAGTGCCTACGGGCGGCCGCTGGCTTGGGTGCTTGCCAGCTGGTGTGGAGGTAGCTGATTGTAATGCAAAAATACACCTGCAATTGTGCCATCTTGTGCTTTTCCTAGCATTACCAGTGCATATTAGGTATCCATAGTTGCATTTGTAAAAATACACGCATGCATGCATTTAATTGAGAGGGGAGGAGAGTGAAATAAATGGCCTTGCAATTAACAAATTCCTCAAGTGTTGCCTTGCAAAACTTCCATCTTCATTTTTTATTTCTTTTTTATTTTTGACTTTCTTCTCCGCGGCTGCATGGCATGGCTGGACCTTCCTCCTCACGCCATGCTCTGCAACAGCTCTCCCTGCCAGCCGCATGCAAGCCTCTCCCTGTCAGCCATGCACAGCCATGCACAGCCAGGGCATGGCTGTGCATGCCTTCTTCTTTAAAAAGAGCACAGCTCCTTCTTTGCAAAGGGAGCCTGGTCCATGCCAAAAAGACCACAACAGCTCTTCCCTTCTAGGCCGCCTCCTCCTCTCTCCCTCCATATGCAGCCTCTCCTCTGAGGAGCCACTCTGCGGGCAGGAGTAACCCACTGTGGTGCACAACCACCACCGCGAGACCACCACCGCCCAGCTCATCAAAGAGTCAGTGGGCGTGGTGGTCTTCTTCTTCTCTCTGTTTCAACGTTCAAGCCAACCCGCCATTGCCACAAAGCTTCAAGCTTTGAAGCTCAACTGGCCACCGCACGCCCCTGCAGCAGCCGGCCAAGCTCCACCGTGCACGCCAGCAGGACACCCGTAGGCCACCGCGTGCCCTATTGCGCTCCTTCACTTGCGGCACAGCCCTCTCCACGCACCCTGTAGCAAAGCGCTTCTCCGCAAGCTAGCAGTCGGCACAGCTTCCCCATGCGTGCGCCAGCCGCTCACGCCTCCCGCACTCAAGCACCGGATGCAGGCGGTCGTTCGGCTCGCCCCGACACAGTAGCCACTTTTCACGCATTTCAGTAGAACACTGTGGCTATAATGTGGTGACCAGTAAGTTTCTCACTTATCCGGTCACCCGGTGCGCCGCAACCGACGCCAACCCATGCCCGCATCCTGCCCTGCATCTACGTGCGCCTGCCCATGCATCTGCGTGCGCCTGCGTTTGCCAACGCCCGCCAGCTTCATCGTCTGCGTCCGCGTCTCCCTTCGCTTGTACCCGCCCGCTTCAACGCCCACTCTTCACGCAGCGCGGTGCGCTGTGGCCTCTCGCCCTCGCGCTCACTCTCTCCAGCGCACGCCTCTTCGCACGCCTACGCACCTACGCGTGCACGTGGATCACCAAACGTCGCCAGCTGCGTGCAGATGCCTTAACCGCACTCCTTCACGCCAACTCCAGCAGCTCTCTCTCCCTCTCTCTCTCTCTCTCACACACACACACACAGCACTCTCTCACTCTCTCTGCCAACACATACACACACACACTCGCACTCTAGCACACACACACTCTCACCTATACACTATTATATACTTATATATATGCATATATATATATATTTATATCAATATATATTTATATACATATATATATATACTTATATCTATACATATAGTAGTACCTATATACCTAAGTATTAGTATACATACATACATATATATATATATCTATATACTTAAATATATATATATATACACATATATATTTAAATATATACATATATTTATATACATATAAATATATATATATATACATATATATCTATATATATATATTATTACCTATATAACTTAGTATAAGTATAGATTCATGTATACATATATATATACACATATACTTATACATACATACATACATACATATATATATATATATTAATATATATATATATATCTATACATATATCTATCTATACATATAGTTACATAACTATATATATATACATATAAATATATACATATAGATATATTTACATATATACATATATATATTTTTTCATATTACTTACCATACGTCGTATTGCGTGAATATCTGCACCAGTTGCTGATATTCCCCGATACATGCATACAGAAAGCATGTTCGCATTCATCTTCCACCAATCCACCTTACACGCGGCACTTCGACCTGTTGGTTGCATCTTCCTAGATGACGACCGACTCGACACCATGCTACATGCCATCTCCGCCTCCACCCCCACCCCTTTATACATATATAATATATACTTATATATATACTATATTTACTTTATTTCTATTTCTCTTTCTTGCCATTAAAAAGATAAACAAAAAAAAATATAAAAGAGAAAAGATAATCCTTGACTTGCAGGTACTCAGTCTTGCGAATAGCAAGACCAATTTTGGAACCCTAATTTCGCTCAAAGCCAAGAACCTGATTTTGAGGGTGTGCCTCAAGGACAAGAATTATCAGAAAAAAATCTTAAACAGAAAAACTCCAAAAACATAATAAACGAACGGAAGAGATTCGTTGTAGGAAAGGCGTAGAAACTTCACTTCTAATCCCACTTCCCTGAGTTCGACCCTAGGCCTAAAAGTGACCAAGACAAAATCAAGTAGGCCAGGTAAAAAATTTTGTAAAGAGATGGTTAGGCTCGATTTAGGTTAACCACTATACACATTTCAATGATAAAATCACCATATTAACACACTTATCTGAGTCTACAGCATAATCTTTCTGGCGCCGTTGCCGGGGAAGTGCGCCTTCAAGTAAGTTTCTACTCCATTCTTTTAATTTTTCTCTTCTCACACCCTTCTCTTCACGGGTGTTTTTGTTTGTTGCTGTGCAGGTGAACCTGTTGCAATGAGAAGGCAGGCAGACGAAGTCGGAGACGTGGGCAGATCCAAGGCGTGAACGAGAGCGTGAAGATGTCGACACCGCTCTGGAGCTCCGCACACGTTGCCAAACAAGTAGGTCTTTCTTTCTTAGCAACCTAGGTTAACTTGTAACCTTAATAAAAAAAGCAACTAAAAAAAAAAAAACTAAAAACTAGAAAAACTTCTTGGGATCTCTTGGGGCAATTGGATTAAAATTCACTTGTTTGATTGTTTGCCTTTAATCCCACCGCCTAAGATTTCCCGCCTTACTTCGCGTAGCGAAAATCCAAGAATCTTGATTCTTGAATTTTTCGCCGTGTGAAGTATTCTTTGAGGCAAACATAAAAAGATTGATTGCACCCCTCTTTGCCTCCTTATCTGCAAATTCGGGTTCACCTTTTTGGTTGGGAGACTTGGAATTGAGTTGATTCCAACACCATCACGACCTTTCACGTGCCTAAGATTCGATCCCGAATACTTCAACCCCAACAATTTGATTTTCTTTATCTTATGGTTGGGCCTTGTGTGTGGATATCTTTTTGGTGATTGGGAGCACTTGAATTGAAGTGCTTTGGCTCCCTTTCACACTAATCTAAAACTGATTCGTGCATCCACACATAGAAATCTCCATCTAGGTAAGCCCATTGCATTTTAGCATGCATTAACCAACCGACATTGAAGAAGGGTTTATTGGGCTTAGAAGAAAACTTGTAGTCTCTCAAAACCTGGAGATTGGTTGAATTGGTATTTTAGCGAAATCCTAAAATCCATACTACTTAAGGTTGAATTCTAAAAACCATTCACCAATTAAAACTTCAATTCGGGGAGATTTCCCCATTGCATGCTTGGTTTACACACTCATAAAATCAATCACTTGGGCATTACCTGTAAATAACGCCCTTCACATTCCAAAAGCACTTGATCCTAAGCCTCTAACTAAAACTAGTAGCAACTTGACCCTTATTAAGGATTGGAGGTCTAACTACATGCGTGTAGCGCCTACCTTCTGGTGAGGGTTCTTGTGTGCTATTGAGTGTCTAAGATTGGGGCAAACGGCCTTTCAATCTGGCCCGGTGGTTTCGCGGTGATCGCATTCGGTTCTGTTGTTCGTGATAGTAGGTAACTTAGATCTTTAGGTCAAGGGCACACTGCAGAGGTTAGGAATTTGATTGTATTGATTTTTCATCAAGTGTACCTTTGCAGTGTCATTTCTCTCATCTCTTTTCCCTTCGTATCCCCCCAATTCTTCCTGAGGTAGTGCATGTTTGGGAGGAGGTCACAAAACCCTGAACTGTTTGAATTGCCTGATAATTTTAGAAAAGAAGCCGAATCGTCCTCCTCCTCCACAAACATAGCTACATGCCCACCCCCAAATCCTGAGGGAGGAAACCGCCCTCAAAACCCACCAGGTGGTGGAGCCTTAGATCCTATAACCCCCCTCCAAGCCCAAATTGAAATGTATAATGAACAAATTGAAGCCATCAGGGAAACATTGGAGGAAATGCAAAACCCTCCCGAACGGGAGGAGCCTAGGTCTCTTAGCTCCTATCAGAATCCCGCTGCTACAGAGACCATAAGAAAAATTCAGGTCCCCATGGATGGGGACGACTTTGAATTGAAGCCTAACATAATTGGCCTAATAAATTTTCACTTCCATGGTCTTGCAAGTGAAGATCCTTTTCTCCACTTGGAAGACCTAACCTGATTGGCTGAAACTGTTAAACCAAGAAATACGGGTTACTTATAGTCTTCATGAAAATGTTCCCATTTTCATTGCAGGATAAAGTGTCGCAGTGGTTACGCACCCTTGGGAGAACCATCCACTCTTGGGAAGAGATGCGAACAGCGTTTCTCAAGAAGTTCTTCCCAATCGGGTGAACCAATGCACTTCGCCGTGCTATCACTTCATTTACACAACAAAATGGCGAACAATTTCATGAGGCATGGGAGAGATATAATGACCTCCTCAGGAAGTTTCTGCACCATGGTCTGCCTAAGTGGCATGTAGCCTGGATTTTCTACTATGGGCTAAATGAGACTTTGAAGCAGATTGCAGACGCTTCCTGCGGAGGGAATTTTATGAATGAAGATGAGAATGGAGCATTCGAATTATTTGAAAATATAAGTGAAAACTCAATGAACAATGCCTCCATTGTCGCCTTTAATCGTACCAGCCTACCCCGAATTGTCCACGAAGTTGACACGGGACCCTCCCATTCATCCACTGATCTCAGCCTTATCGCACAAAAATTGGATGAAGTCTCCATCGTGCACAAGAAGCTGGACGAGCTTCTGGCCAACCCTGCCCGTTCTATGGCAAACACCCCTACCTCACTGCTTCATCACAATTCCAATTCTTCCAACACCAGGCTTATCCCAAGAAACCCCGTAAGACCTTCCTTACCGAGTGTCGCGCCAAGAAATTCGGGAAGTCATGTGGATCTGGCCTCTGCGAGCCAGTATCTTGACACGGAGGACCAAGCCTCCGTGTGCTCTGATGCATATTTACATGCGGATGCGTCTTCTGGCATAGAAGACGCTTTCGCCCTGGGGAACAACCTTTTTCTGCCACTTATAACCCAGGGTGGCGAAATCATCCGAACTTCGCATGGTCCAACAACCCGCATGCCAAAATCCCGCTGGTGGACCAATGCGACCGTCTGCACCCGTCATCCCAAGGGCTCAGTCTAATCCTATGGTGAATTCGCCATCGGGTCCTTGGTACCGCAAGCAGAACACGCATCAAGTCTTCTTGACAAATTGATGCGAATGATGACGGAAATGTCAAAGCACCATGAAGAGAACATGACCTCTCTTCAGCACTAATTGGCACAACAGAATGCTGAGATCAATCAACTACGCATGGCGACTTGATCTCAGGGCACTCTTCTCGCCTAACCTATCCCAAACCCACGAAATTTCGTACCCCGTGGTCCTCAACCACAGGTACAACCTTCTCAGGGGCAGGTACATCAAATTCTGCAGGCTCCAAGCATTCCACCGGGATTTTAGGCTAATCTCGCTGCAGCACCTCACTCTTATGTCCCTATTGCAAACCCTCCTCCACCTTATGATCCTACTGGACCTGCATCATCTAATGCTATCACTATGAGGAGCGATAAGCAGACCGTCGATCCACCTCGACCTGATCCTGGCCCTTCTTCATCGCCCTCTCATTTGGGATGCGCATCGCATTCGCGAGAGGACGATACACCCAAATTGGTGCCAAAATCAGTCCCATTCCCTGAGGCTCTACTCAGGGAGCCAAAAGGCAAAAAGAAAGATACGCTGGCCTTTGATAACCTGCGTAATTTGTTCAGGGATGTAGAAATCAAGGTACCCCTGCTCGAGGCTATCGATCACATACCTACTGTCGCCGATTTTTCAAAGACTACACAACACCCAAGCGACAGTCAAAGAAAACTAAGAATCCGGTGGTTCTCTCGCCTCATGCGAGTTGTGCTATACTGTCAAACCTACCACCGAAGCAGAAGGATCCGGGCACACCACTGATTTCCTATATCATCCAAGGCTGCAATTTTAATCGTGCCCTGCTTGATTTAGGATCTTCCATCAATCTTATACCAACCATCATGCTCGAAAAATTTTCCTTGGGAAATCTGAAACCCACCCCTGTCACGTTACAGTTGGCAGATCTTTCTATCAAAATCCCAAAGGGTGTGGTGGAAGTCGTGGTGGTTAGGGTCAACAGTCTCTATTTTCCTGTTGACTTTCTTATTTTAGTTATGGAAGTTCCTAGCTCACTTTCTGATTGTCCGATCATCCTAGGTCAACCATTTTTGACCACAACCCACGCCCATATCGACTGCGAGTCAGGCTGTATTGAGATTACTGTTGGATCAGAAAAGCTCAAGCTTAACATCTTCAAGGCAGCCAAGAACTTTGATTGCGATTGCATCGAGGATGACACGTCTGACGAGGACATGGCTGTCAGCGCGTGTATCGGACTAATTGGGACCTATTCTGACTGCTGCGGATTACCTGTAAACATTGACGATTGCCTAACCAACACATATTGTGACGTTCCCCCATCCCTCCCTATTCCCGTACCTTTTCCTGGCCAGACTTCTGACGAGGTTTTCTCCGCTTCCCATACCTCGTGGTCAGAGTCATATTCGGGCTACTCATCGTCGGTCCACACTCTTGAAGATCGGATTGCCCTTTCTTTCCCGTCAAATTAGGTGGAGTTGCAACTCCACACTAGGACCTTGAGCCCATATACTTCTCACTGGGGCTATTCCTTTTTGGATCCATCTATCCAAGAAGCCCCTCTTCTTGGCCAATTTGAGGGCCAATTTCTTCCTCCTGACTTGTTCTCCGATCCGCTTGGGACACTCTCGTCCTGAGAAATGCCAGATCTTTCGTCATCCACTCCCGAGCTGAAAGAGTTGCCTAGTACACTTAAATATGTTTTTCTGGGGCCATATGAAATGCTCCCCATAATCATCAGTTCAAAATTGATCAGGGAGGAAGAGTGCAAACTAACAAAGGTCCTTATGGAACACAAGGTAGCCATTGGATGATCTTTATCAAACTTATCTGGCATTAGCCCCTCCTACTGCACTCACCATATATATACGGAGGAGGAGGCTTAACCTTCCTGCGAGATGCAGCGATGTCTCAACCCTAACATGCGGGAGGTCGTTAAGAAAGAAATTATTAAGTGGCTGGATGCGGGCATAATCTACCCGATCAGCGATAGCCCTTGGGTGAGTCCGATTCACGTTGTGCCAAAGAAGGTAGGACTCACCATCCGTGTCTATGACAGGGGTGAATCCATCCCTACACGCACTCCTACATCTTGGAGAGTGCGTGTAGATTATAGGAAACTCAATGCTGCAACTAAGAAAGATCACTTTCCGCTACCTTTCATTGACCAAATCCTAGAGCGGTTAGTGGGAAATAAATTTTTCTATTTCCTGGATGGATTCTCAGGATATAACTAGGTGGCAATTGACCCCCGAGACCAAGAGAAAACCACTTTTACCTGCCCCTTCGGCACCTTTGCATTTAGAAGGATGTCGTTCAGACTTTGCAACGCACCAGCAACTTTCCAGAGATGTATGCTGGTGATATTCCACGACATGGTGGGTGACTTTCTCGAGCTCTTCATGGATGACTTTTCGATCTTTGGACCATCTTTAGATGAATGTCTTGCCAACCTAACCCGTATCCTTAGGAGATGTATTGATGTGAACCTCGTGCTTTCCTGGGAAAGAAGTCACTTTATGGTGCACGAGGGAATTGTTCTCGGACATATCATCTCCGATAGGGGTATCAAGGTTGACAGAGCTAAGCTTCATGTAATTGATGATTTACCTGTGCCTGGCTTTGTCAAACAAATCCGCTCCTTCCTAGGACACGTCGATTTTTATAGGAGATTTATTAAAGATTTCTCCAAGATTTCTCGACCTTTAACTCATCTCCTATCGACCGACATACCCTTCGATATGGGCCCCGACTGCATATGAGCATTCACGCAGCTGCGTAATGCTGTCACCAAGGCCCCTGTTCTCCAGCCACCTGATTGGTCCCTTGACTTTGAACTCATGTTTGACGCTTCCGACCTTGTAGTCGGAGCCATCCTGGGACAAAGACGCGATAGACACCCCTTCGTGTTGTACTACGGCAGAAAGACGTTGGACGAGGCCCAGTGTAATTATACTACCACTGAGAAAGAACTACTGGCAATCATCTTTGGGCTGGAGAAATTCCACTCTTACCTTCTGGGCTCACGTGTTATTGTTTTCACTGATCACACGGCCATTCGCCATCTCATGCACAAGAAGGATGCCAAGCTAGACTGATTTGTTGGATCCTTCTGCTCCAAGAATTTGACATTAAGATTCGCGATAAGGCCGGAGCCTAGAATGTTGTGGTTGATCATCTTTCCAGACTGGACCCTGACCATATTGGACTTACTCTGCCGAAGTTGATCAATGAAATTTTTCCTGATGAGTACCTATTGGCAATTAACGTGGCAAGTGGACCGTGGTATGCCGACATTGCCAATTACCTTGCTTCTGGATCCCTTCCACGTGGCTGGCCTAAAAACCAGCGCGAGCATCTCATGGCAGAAGCAAAGTATTATTTCTGGGATAATCCACAGCTTTTTCGAATAAGTGTTGATCAAATCATCCATCGCTGTGTTCCTGACAGTGAATTCCCCAGTGTGCTATCCTTCTGGCACGATCAGGCCTGCGGAGGCCATTTCTCTAGGAGGAAAACTGCAGCCAAGGTACTGTAGTGCGGTTTCTTTTGGCCCACCCTTCACCAGGATGCACACAATTATGCCAAGCATTGCACTAGGTGCCAGTCGTTAGGGTCAATGTCACGTCGTGACATGATGCCCTTGCAACCCATCCTAGCTGCAGAAATCTTCGACATTTGGGGAATTGATTTCATGGGTCCCTTTCCTCCTTCCAATGGCTTTGAATTTAACCTCGTGGTTGTTGATTATGTTTCGAAATGGATCGAGGCTATTCCCACGCGCCGTGCTGACCATGTTATATCCACTCGATTCGTCAAAGACCACATCTTTGCACGCTTTGGGATCCCTCGAGCCATTATCTCGGACGGAGGAAGCCACTTTACCCATGCTTCTTTTCGAGCACTTCTGAGGAAATGCGGAGTTCACCATCGCATCGCATCCCCGTATCATCCTCAGACGAACGGCCAGGCAGAGGTGTCAAACTGGAAAATCAAGCAAATTCTCCAGAAAATGGTTCGACCTGACCGTAAGGATTGGTTCGACAAGCTGATTGACGCACTTTGGGCATATCAGACCGCCTTCAAGGCTCCCCTTGGTATGTCTCCGTATAGAATCATTTACGGGAAATTGAAGATCCCAAATCTGGGCATAAATTTACAGTCAATGGGCAGCGTTTGAAACCCTATCTTACTCATTAACTTGCCCCCGTTGGAGAAACTGTTGCCTTGCTAGAGGGTAACTAATTTTTTGCCTCATTCTGAGTCCAGCTAGGGACGTTAAATTCAGCGCTCGTTGGGAGGAACCCCAACAACACTCACTATCCACCATCACTTTTCACGCCACTGTCACGATCACTTCACTTTTCACTTCACCACCCACCATCCACCCACCCTACCACCCTACTGTATACCCTGCACCTCAGCTCTCGTTACCCGATCTTTCGTCCTTCCTCTACCCTCCCCTGCATGCATATGAGGACATAGCATCGTTTGGCATGGGGGGGTGGATAGGCATCCTTAGGATCTGGGTATTTTATGGTATCATGCAGTTTCTATCTATATATATTTATATATAAATGAAAAAAAATTAAAAATGAAATAGTGTTTAGTAATGATCTGAAGGCTGAAACAAAAATACAATAAGTGTTTATGGATATTCAACCACTGTTTTGAAGACTTTCTAGGCCACAGAAGCTTGATTCGCTCAAGCTCAGCTTAATTAACTTGAAGCATTGACAAGATAGATCGGAATCTCTCCTAACTAAGGACGTATTCTTGTACCTGAGACACCAGTACAGGATCCGTTGGTTTGCTTCTACTCGAGAGCCTAAGTAATCTTGGTTCACACTACACATATCAAGAAAGACCAGGTGAACATATGATCCAACCCTAGTGTTCATTAGGGAAGGTGGAGTCCTTACCTGTGCGTGCAGGTAGACTTTTTATCCCAGGCTTTAGTCTTGTGTTTAGGAGAGACTCTTTCCACCAAAAAGAAACTCTCCCACCAAAAAGAAAAGTGTGCTCCTCCAAATAATGTTGTAAGAGATATACTGACACGTGTTTCAAAAAAAAAAAAAATAGAGAGAAGATGCAAATAAGTCAGTATATCTCACAAATGTCTGTAAAATCTTCTTACAAAAAAAAATTCTTCAGGGCAAATACCCTGCTTTCTTTGAGCCACTAATGTTAAAAAATGGGAGTCGAGTTTTCCGTCATCTTTTTAAGGGTCAATCCGAAGACATGAGCTGAAACTGGGACCAACCTGTACTTAAAAATTCATGAAACCCTGGGCTTGAGTCTTAATGTTCATCTGGTCAGTCTTGATCCTTCACTAAGCACAAGCCATAACCTCTTGAACTCTCGAGTATGGCAAAAACCTCCTGGGTCCTGGAAATCGTACTTAAGGTTTAAATATCAAGAGTCCAGGTTAGTTGAGAGATGATCTAGGTCATATGAGACTTAAAGTACTGGTAGTCTTCTCTACAATTGGTTCTCACAATATCCAACAATAAACACACCTATGTTGCCTCAGAAGAAAATCTTCAGCATAAGATCATTTCTAAATATAATACAAAAAACATGTTTTGCTAGGGACTAGCAAAAGATAGGCATGGGGGTATGATTGCCCGACCAAAATACACCTGCAATTGTGCCGTCTTGTGCTATTTCCTCGCATTACCAGTTCATATTAGGTATCCATAGTCGCATTTGTAAAAATACATGCATGCATGCATTTAATTGAGAGGGGAGGAGAGTGAAATAAATGGCCTTGCAATTAACAAATTCCTCAAGTGCTGCCTTGCAAAATTTCCATCTTCATTTTTTATTTATTTTTGATTTTTGACTTTCTTCTCCGCGGCTGCATGGCATGGCTGGACCTTCCTCCTTGCACCATGCTCTGCAACAGCTCTCCCTGCCAGCCACATGCAATCCTCTCCCTGTCAGCCATGTAGAGCCGTGCATAGCCAGGGCATGGCTGTGCATGCTTTCTTCTTCTTTAAAAAGAGCACGGCTCCTTCTTTGCAAAGGGAGCCTGGTACATGCCAAAAAAACCACAGCAGCTCTTCCCTTCCAGGCTGCCTCCTCCTCTCTCCCTCCATACACAGCCTCTCCTCCTCTGAGGAGCCACTCTGCGGGCAGGAGTAACTCACTGTGGTGCACAAACACCATCGTGAGACCACCACCGCCCAGCTCATCAAAGAGTCGGTGGGCGTGGTGGTCTTCTTCTTCTCTCTATTTCAACGTTCAAGCCAACCCTGCCATTGCCACAAAGCTTCAAGCTTTGAAGCTCAATCGACCACCGCACGCCCCTGCAGCAGCCATCCAAGCTCCACCGCGCAAGCCAGCAGGACACCCACGGGCCACCGCATGCCCTGTCGTGCTCCTTTGCCCGCAGCCCAGCCCTCTCCGTGTGCCTTGTCGCGAAGCGCTCTCCGCAAGCCAACAGCCGGTGCAGCTTCCCTGCGCGTGTGCCAGCCGCTTATGCCTCCCGCACTTACAGCACTGGACACAGGCGGTCGAGTGGCTTGCCCCGGCACTGTAGCCATTGTTCGCGCGTTTCAGGGGAACACTATGGCTACAGTGCGGTGACCGATAAGTTTCTCACTTATCCGGTCACCCGACGCGTCGCAACTGGCCCCAGCCTACGCCTGCGTCCCGCCTGCGCGTCTGTGTGCGCCAGCATCTGCCAACGCCCGCCCGCTTCAGCGTTTGCGTCCGTGTCTCCCTTCGCCCGCACCCACCCGCTTCAGTGCCCGCTCTTCATGCAACGCGGTGCGCTGTGGCCTCTAGCCCTTGTGCTCACTCCCTCCAATGCGTGCCTACGTGCGTGCGTGGATCAACAGACGTCGCCAGCTGCGTGCAGACACCTTAACTGCACTCCTTCACGCTAACTCCAACAGCTCTCTCTCCCGCTCTCTCTCTCTCTCTCTCTCACACACACAACACTCTCTTACTCTCTCTGCTGACACATACACACACACACTCACACTCTAGCACACACACACTCTCACCTATACACTATTATATACTTATATATATATATACATATACATATTTATATCTATATATATTTATATACATATATGTATATATACTTATATCTATACAAATAGTAGTACCTATATACCTAAGTATTAGTATACATACATACATATATATATATCTATATACTTATATATATATATACACATATATATTTACATATATACATATAAATATATATACGTATATACATATATATCTATATATATATTATTACCTATATAACTAAGTATAAGTATAGATACATATATACATATATACACATATATATACACATATACTTATACATACATACATACATATATATATATATATATATAAATATACATACATATATACCTATATTTCTATATAACTATATACATACATACATATATATATATATACATATCTATCTACATATATCAATATACATATATTACTATATATATATACCTACATATATATACATCTATATAGTTTTATATACATACATATACATATATATATATATCTATACATATATCTATCTATACACATAGTTACATGCCTATATATATATATATATATATATCTATACATATATCTATCTATACACATAGTTACATACCTATATATATATACATATATACATATATATACACATATAACTACATATATACCTATATATTTATAACCATATATATATATACATATAGATATATTTACATATATACATATATATATATTTTCATATTACTTACCATACGTTGTATCGCGGGAATATCCGCACTAGTTGCTGATATTCCCTGATACACGCATACAGAAAGCGTGTTCGCATTCATCTTCCACCAATCCACCTTACACGCGGCACTTTGTCCTGTTGGTTGCGTCTTCCTAGACGACGACCGACTCGACACCGTGCTACACTCCCACCCCTTTATACGTATATAATATATACATATATATATACATACTATATTTACTTTTTTTCTATTTCTCTTTCTTGCCATTAAAAAGATAAACAAAAAAAATATATAAAAGAGAAAAGATAATCCTTGACTTGTAGGTACTCAGTCTTGCGAATAGCAAGACCAATTTTGGAACCCTAATTTGGCTCAAAGCCAAGAACCTGATTTTGAGGTTGTGCCTCAAGGACAAGAATTATCAGAAAAAAATCTTAAACAGAAAAATAACAAAAACATAATAAATGAACGGAAGAGATTCGTTGTAGGAAAGGCGTAGA
Organism: Thalassia testudinum; assembly: GCA_037157565.1. Lineage (NCBI taxonomy): Eukaryota > Viridiplantae > Streptophyta > Magnoliopsida > Alismatales > Hydrocharitaceae > Thalassia > Thalassia testudinum. Next base: position 73,887,122 of record JAZHRO010000073.1, on the reverse strand, counting down.
AACTTCACTTCTAATCCCACTTCCTTGAGTTCGACCCTAGGCCTAAAAGTGACCAAGATAAAATCAAGTAGGCCAGGTAAAAAATTTTGTAAAGAGATGGTTAGGCTCGATTTAGGTTAACCACTATACACATTTCAACGATAAAATCACCATATTAACACACCTATCCGAGTCTACACCAGTAGCGCCTACGGGCGGAGGAAGGTGATGGCGTGAGGCATGCTACTGCCTGCAGTGCCTGCAGGGCACGGCTGTGGAGTCTGCGGGCGAGGCTTGCTACTGCCTGCGGGTGCTGGTGCAGTGCAGGGGCTTGGTGCAGGCACGTGATGGCGGTGGAGGGCATAAGGGCGATGGTGTGGCTGCAAGGGTGCATGCGCAGTGGATAGGCGGTGGAAGGGTGCGTGCAAGGCCAGGCATAGCGCCTGCGGTAAGGGCTGGAGGGCGATGGTGTGCACAGTGCACGCTTGGTTCACAGTGTCTGCCCTCTCCACGGTGGAGAAGAAGGACATCCCCTCAAGGGGGTGGAAGAAGAATCGAAGATTCCCCCCTCTCCTGTGTAAATCTCCTCTTAACTCCTCTCCCCAGTGCCAATTAAGGGATTTTCAAATCCCTTACTAATTTTGGGTTGAAGGAGGATGGCTGTAGGTGGAGATATTTGTGGGGGGAAAGTATCTTTCCACCCCCCTGTTCTTTTCCACAATTGTTCCTCCTCCCTCTTCTTCCTGATTATTAGGCTGATGGAGATTAATTTGAGGAGGTGGGTGCGTTGTTGCGGGACCCTGCATGAAATGTAATTACATAAGAAGAAATGTAAACTTAAACAATGACACATGCAATCATTTAATGGCCAAATGTGATTGTTAACAAACATACAATGTTAGAATTGAATTACTTAGGCATAATAATAGTCCATTAAAATGGACTCATCAGGCTGAATACTCCCTATGCCTTAGACCTAATACTTAAGCTTCGCATTTTCCTCAACCTCTTAAGGATTATCGAGATCTTAGAGGGTACTTGAATTTTTAAGCCTAGGATTATAGCCAAAAGGCCTAAAATCAGCGTTCCTACTAATCTCTTCTGTATTTCATTAGCACGTTTTGCCTTTCATTTTCTTTTTCTTGAAATAGTCTAGAACTAAGTCAATTCCTTAATTTCTTACTAATGACTCTCTTTTTCTTTTCTTTTCAACTTGTGCTCCTTTTTGGCATTTTTAACTTCCCTTTTTCTCTTCAATATTGATATGCCCTCAAAATTTTCTCTACTCTCATTTTTTTTTTCAAGAATTTTTTCATTTTTTTGGTATTTTTGGGATATGTGATTTTTTTTGATGAAACCTTTTCTTGTGAGATGATTTTCATGGCATTCTACACTTTCATACCCCCTCTTGCCTACGATTTGCAATGTCCTCATTGTAAATTCAGTGGGTTCGAGTTTAGCTTAGATCATTCATTAGAATGGGTTTTGGGTGGGTGAATGGGTTGGGATGAATGTTGCGGACGATTTCAAGCTCTGGTACGTGTACCAGAGGTGGAGTTGACTGTTCTAATGGATGAACCCTAAAGTCCAATATGAGTTCAGCATAGGATGTCAAGAAAGGTTTCGGGTTTTTCAAAATGATGGGTTGCCTCCTGTTATGCATTGAGTTTAATTCCATCGGTCATGTGCAATGAGCTCAGGGAGAATGGAGGGTAAAGGATGTCTCAGCCAAATTTGTATTGTCAAGTTCAATGAATGGTTTGAGTCTTTGACCATTCATGACAAAAGGTTTTGAATTGTGGCTGAGTTGACTGCTCTCGACAACTCCATTTCCAAAGATTCATCGAACAAGGTAAGGTCTAATCCATTTTGATCTGAGTTTTCCTGGGAATAGTTTGAGCTTGGCATCAAAGAGTAGGACTTTTTGACCAGGGTAAAAGATCTTTCTGAATATGTGCTTGTCGTGAAAGGCTTTAACCCACTCTTTATAAATTCGCGAGTTCTCATACTCGTCATGGCGTAATTCATCGATCTCGCTCATTTGAAGCTTTCTGTGGGTTCCTGCCTTAGAAAAATCTAGATTGCAGTTTCGTACTGCCCAATGGGCTTTGTGCTCCAATTTGACGGGGAGGTGTCATGCCTTCCCATACACTAATATGAAGGGAGACATACCTAATTGGGTTTTGTGGGCGGTCCTATAAGCCCACAAAGCTTCCGAAAGTCGGGATGACCAGTCTTTCCTATTAGGTCGAACAGTGACCTGGAGGATTTTCTTAATCTCCCAATTTGATAGCTCAGCTAGACCATTAGTTTGGGGGTGATAAGGAGTAGAGATTTGGTGTGACACCCCGTATTTGGTCATTAGAGACCTGAACTGAGCATTAGTGAAATGGGGCCCTCAATTAGAGATTATAGCACATGGAATCCCGAACTGAGAAAAGATGTTCTGATGAATGAATTTGATAACCACATTATGATCATTGGTTCGGGTCAGAATGGCTTCGATCAATTTGGACATGTAGTCAACAGCGAGTAGAATGTACTCGAAGCCGTTCGAAACTGGAAGGGGTCCCATAAAATCAATCCCCCAGATGTCTAAGATTTCGCATATGAGAATCGGCTATAAGGGCATCATATCACGGTGGCTCATGTTGCCTAAGGTCTGACAACGAGTGCATGCCTTGCAGTGATTGTATGCGTCTTTAAAAATCGTGGGCCAATAAAAACCACTCTGGAGGACTTTCAATGCGATTTTTTGACCAGAGAAGTGTCCATCACATGACTGGTCATGGCAGAAGGACATGATGCCCTAAAATTCTGCTTTTGGGACATATTGTCGTATGATTTGATCAGTACCTATGCGAAAGAGATACGGGTCTTCCCAAAAGTAGTACTTGGCATCGGAAACAAATTTGCCCTTCTTGGCTTTCGGCCAATTGGACGGGATCTGATGTGATGCCAGGTAGTTTACTACATCAGCAAACCATGGAAACCTTGTACTGATAGTCAGGAGGTGCTCATCAGGAAAATGTTCTGTAATGGTTCTAGAAGGGTCGATAATGTCAGAATGAAGGTGACACATGTGATCAGCTACCATGTTCTATTTTCCCACCTTGTTGCAAATCTCAAGGTCAAATTCTTGCAACAGCAAGATCCAGCAGATTAGTCGAGGTTTCACATCCTTCTTCTCAAGGAGATGCCTCACAGCTATGTGATCAGAGTAAATGATAACAAGGGACCCCAGAAAATATGATCTGAACTTTTCCGGGGCAAATACTACGGCTAGCAGCTCTTTCTCAGTAATTGTGTAGTTATGTTGAGCTTCGTCAGGTGTCTTGCTAGCGTAGTAGATGACCACGGGTTTCCCATCAATTTTCTGCCTAAGTACTGCTCCTATGGCGAAATCAGATGCATCACACATGATCTCAAAGGGTTGAGACCAATCAGGGGACTGTAGGATCGGAGCTTGGGTAACTCAATCACGTAGGATCTCAAATGCTTGAGTGCATTCCTTGGAAATTTCAAAAGGAACATCCTTAGATAGTAGAGTGGTCAGGGGGCGTGCAATTTTTTAGAAATCAGGGATGAATCGATGGTAAAAATAGATGTACCCCAGGAAAGATTAGATGTCCTTGATCAAGCTAGGCATAGAGAGTTTGGAAATCAGATTCACCTTGGCTCGATCAACCTGGATGCCTTTTTCTGAGATGAGATGTCCCAGGACAATTCCTATAGGCACCATGAAATGACTCTTTTCTTAAGAAAGAACCATATTCATGCCAATGCACCACTTGAGGATCTGGACCAAGTGCAGGTGGCAATCGTCAAATGATTCTCCAAACACTGAAAAGTCATCCATGAAGACTTCTGATGCGAAAAATCACGTGATTTGTAATTAAGGTTTTTAAAGTCGTAACACGTGAAATCGCATACGCTTTTAAATTTCTATTCCTAGATAGGGGAGTATCTAAGGTTGCCCAAGGAGGCAAATTTGCAATTCAAATCTCTTGCTTTTAAAGGAAACTCAATCTTTCTTTTTGGTATTTTAAATATATAATTTTTATGTTTTGAAATAATAATGAAGGCAAAATGCGAATTGTTGACGGAAAAGCAACTAACACCTACAATCACTAAGCTAAAACCTAAGTGACAAATATGACCCTTCCCTAGGCTCACTCTAGGCATGTGGAGACCTAGAGTAATTAGGAAGTGGAAGTGAAAAAGTGCTAGAACAAAGATAAAGCAATTGCAATAGAAAATGAAAAGAAGGCAAATTGATTTAGTAGAATTTGTGTTTTACAAAAACATGTAGAGGAATGCTTCTACTTAAAATGGAAAATATAAAAGTAATAAAAAAACACAAATCCTCTTGCAGAATCTGGTGAAGAAGGGAGTCCTCTTGCTCCAAGCCTAGCTACTCCTTGGCTTGAAAAGAAGGTCTCCTTCTTCTCCTTCCTTGAATGCTCCTCCAAGGTGGATGCTCTCCACCTCAATTCTTTCCTCCAAGGGTGGATGTGCACCACCCTTTCTCCTCCAATGCCTGGCCGTCCTCCTAGTGGTGGAGTGCTCCTCCTCCTTGGCGTGACACAAGAAAAGATTGGGAAGGAAGAAGGCACCAAAGGGGGGGGTGATGTGCCCCCTTAATCTTCTTCCTCCCTTCTTCTCTTGGTCGTAGGGTGTAGGTGGGTTTAGGTGGAATTAAACACTAATGGAGGATGGGAATTATGTGGTGGTAGGGTAGGGTATTTATAGGATGGGAAGGGGGGTGGTTATGGTGTTTTTTTGGAGGGAAATGAAGGGGTGCTTGGATATGTTTGGAGGGAAAAATGGGAGGGAAATGAGGAGGTGCTTTGGTTTTCCCTCCAAAAATACGTTCTAGAAGGCATTGATTTTGGTGGGAAAAAATGGAGGGTGGAGATGGGTTTTGATGGTGGATGTGGGGTGGTGATGGAAGGGATAGTTGGCACCAAAATAAAGTAAGAGTAGGTGGTCTTTTTGCTGGAGCTTAGGTAGTAGGGTAGTAGGTTTTGGTGCCATGGAGGTGGACTAGATAAATTAAGCAGCTTAGCTAGCTTAGCTAGTAGGGAGTAGAGTTGGAGGCATTTGGAGCTAGGGTTTTCAGGGAGAAGAGCTGGAGGTAGTCATCTTGAGTTGCACTGGAGCTGGTGGCTGCTGAAGAGAGCTGCAAGGGGTTACCTTAGTTGGCTTAGCTTGCTAGTTCTTTGCTAGCTACTAAGCCAAGCTAAAGCAAGCTGGCTTCTGCTGAAAGGAGTTGAGGTGAGCTGGATCTAATTCTCCCGGGGAGGATCAAGCTGGGTGAGGCAGCTAAGGTAGCTTAGCTCAACTGAGTTGAGCTAAGCTAAGTCCCCGGAAGTTGGACTTGAGCTTCCTAAGCTAGAATGAGGTCATCTTCAGCTGGTTGGAGTTGAGTGGAGCTGGATGTAGCTGGACCTGAGCTGAGGTGAACTCCAGTCAACTCAGCTGAGCTAGCTAGAGCTCCCTGTGGACTAATGGGAGCTGAGATGAGCTAGACTCAGCTAAGTTAAGCTGGATCTGAGCTGACCTGAGCTAGGGTGAGCTAAGATGAGCTGAATGGAGCTAAGATGGGCTAACCCTAGTTCAAGTGAGCTGGAATCCAACCATGGTGAGCTGGATCAAGCTGAGTTCCAGTTAGTCTGATCTTCTTCTTCACCAGTTGCCTTCCTGAGTGCTAGGGTTTTGGTGTTCTGACAATCTGTATATCCCTAACACTCACAAAAACACATTAAAAAGATAATAAAAAGTGCAATGCATGCCTAACTTAATTGATGCCTAAATGCAACCCAAAAGCCCGTTTGCGGAGCATAATCCTAAGAGCTAGGTTTGTTTTAATGCATAAGAATAATGAAAAACTGGCATTTATCAACTTCTAGATAATCACCTGCCATATTTGAGAATATGGCAAGCATGCACCGCTAAAAAGTAGAAGGTGCATTACAGAGACAGAAAGGCATACTTTGGAATGCGTATGTCCTGAAGGGGCAGGTGGAAGTGGTCTTCTCTTGGTCCTCAGGATGGATTGCCACATGGTTATAACTGGAGTGCCTGTCCAAAAAGCAGAAGAACCTATTTCCTGCTAGTTTCTCGAGGCTCTAAACAATAAACATTAGTGGGAAATGATCCTTCTTTGTAGAGGTATTGAGTCTTCTGTAATCAATGCAGACTCTCCACGAATTCGCGACACGGATCGGTATGATTTCTCCGATTTTAGTTGTGATCACGGTGAGTCCTGCCTTCTTAGGCACAACCTGGATTGGACTCACCCACCGACTGTCGATGATCGGGTAGATGATCCCTGCATCTAACCACTTGATGATCTGTTTTTTCACGACCTCCTATAGTTTAGGATTCAGACGTCTCTGCATTTCACAGGAAGGTCGTGTGCCCTCTTCGGTGTAGATGCGGTGTGTGCAGTAGGAGGGGCTAATACCAGTCAAATCATTGAGAGTCCATCCAATGGCTCTTCGATGTTGCTGGAGAACAGAAATCGGACAGGATTCCTGATTAGGTGAGTCTCAAATTGATAATCACAGGAAACGTCTGATTGGAATCCAAAAAGACGTGCTTTAGATGATTGTAAAGAGGCTTAAGTTCCAAAACAAGGTTATCAGCAGCAGCGGGTGGTTCAGGGTGTGTGTCAGGAGCAAGGGAAGGAGTTACGGGTGTGTCTAGGTTAAGTTAGGACTCCTCTGATTGCTGGTTTTGATCCTCTTGTGGTTGGTCAGAAGTAGTCATGTTTTCCTCAATATACCAATTATCAACCACAGCCTTGATATCACATATCTGTTCTATAACTCTGCAATTAATCCCTTGTGTTCCCAAATTGAACTGAAATTCGAAAACCAAACATTAAAGATTGACATCTTTAAGGCCCAACAAGGGATTAATTGGGGTGTTATAGAATAGATATGTGATATCAAAGCTATGGTTGATGATCCATATATTGAGGAAAACCTAACAACTTCTAATCAACCACAAGAGGATCAAAACCCGCAATCAGAGGAGTTCGAACTTGACTGACACACCCATAACTCCTTCCCTTACTACTGATACACACCCTCAACCACCCGCTACCGCTGATAACCCTGTTCTGGAACTCAAGCCTCTTCCCGACCATCTTAAGTACATCTTTTTGGGTTCCAATTAGATGTTTCCTGTGATTATCAACTCTAGACTCACACCTGATCAGGAATCCCATCTGATTACTGTTCTCCAGCAACATCGAAGAGCCATTGGATGGACTCTCGATGATTTGACTGGTATCAACCCCTCCTACTGCACACACCGTATCTACACCGAAGAGGGCACACGACCTTCCCGTGAAATGCAGAGACGTATGAATCCTAATCTGCAGGAGGTCGTGAAAAAGGAGATCATCAAGTGGTTAGATGTAGGAATCATCTACCCGATCTCTGATAGTCGATGGGTGGGTCCAATCCAGGTTGTGCCTAAGAAGCAGGACTCACCGTGATCACAACTGAAATAAGAGAAATCATACTGATCCATGTGGCGAATTCGTGGAGAGTCTGCATTGATTATAGAAGACTTAATGCCTCCACAAAGAAGGATCATTTCCCACTACCATTTATTGATCAGATCCTTGAGAAACTAGCGGGAAATAGGTTCTTCTTCTTTTTGGACGGATTCTACGATTATAACCAGATGGCAATCCATCTTGAGGACCAAGAAAAGACCACTTTTCCTGCCCTTTCGGGATGTACGCATTCCAAAGGATGCCGTTCGATCTCTGCAATGCACCCGCTACTTTTCAGCGTTGCATGCTTGCCATATTCTCAGATATGGTAGGTGATTATCTAGAAGATTTCATGGATGACTTTTCAGTATTCGGAGAATCATTTGACGATTGCCTCCTGCACTGGGTCTAGATCCTCAGGCGGTGCATTGATGTGAATCTAGTTCTTTCCAGGGAAAAGTGCCATTTCATGGTGCCTGAAGGAATTATCCTGGGATATCTCATTTTAGAAAAAGGCATCCAAGTCGATCGAGCTAAGGTGAATCTGATTTCCAAACTCCCTATCCCTAGCTCGATCAAGGACATCCGATCATTTCTGTGGTACGTCAGCTTTTACGGTCGATTCATTCCTGATTTCTCAAAGATTGCATGCCCCCTGACCACTCTACTATCTAAGGATGTTCCTTTCAAAATCTCCAAGGAATGCACTCAAGCATTTGTAATCCTCCATGATCGAGTTACCCAAGCTCCGATCCTACAGTCCCCTGATTGGTCTCAACCCTTTGAGATCATGTGTGTTGCATTTGATTTTGCTGTAGGAGCGGTACTTGGACAGAAAATTGACGGGAAACCCATGGTCATCCACTACACTAGCAAGACACTTGACAAGGCTTAGAGTAACTACACAGTTACTGAGAAAGAGCTACTAGCAGTAGTATTTGCCCTGGAAAAATTCAGATAATATCTCCTGGGTTCCCTTGTTATCATTTACTCTGATCACACAGCTGTGATGCATCTCCTTGCGAAGAAGGATGCGAAACCTCGATTAATCCTCTGGATCTTACTTTTGCAAGAGTTTGACCTCGAGATTCGTGACAAAGCAGGAAAACAGAATGTGGTAGCTGATCATTTGTTCTGCCTTCCTTTTGAGATTATCGACCCTTCCGGACCCATTACGGAACATTTTCCTAATGAGAACCTCTTGACTATCAGTATAGGGCTTCCATGGTTTGCTGATATAGTAAACTACCTGGCATCACATCAGATCCTGTCTGATTGGTCGATGGCCAGGAAGGACAAATTGCTTTCCGATGCTAAGTATTACTTCTGGGAAGACTTGTATCTTTTCTGCATCGGTGCTGACCAAATCATTCAACGATGTGTCGCGGGAACGGAAATTTAGGACATCCTATCCTTCTGCCATGACTAGGCATGCGATGGACACTTCTCAGGTCATTAAACCACAACGAAAATCCTCCAATGCAGCTTCTATTGGCCCACGATTTTCAAAGATGCATACAATCACTGTAGGGCATGCACTTGTTGCTAGACCTTAGGCAACATGTGCCACCGTGATATGATGCCCTTACAACCGATACTTGTATGCAAAATCTTCCATGTATGGGGGATTGATTTTATGGGATCCTTTCCTATTAAGGACGGCTTTGAGTACATTCTACTCGCTGTTGATACGTGTCCAAATGGATCGAAGCCATTCTGACCTGAACCAATCATCATAAGGTGGTTATCAAATTCATTCATCAGAACATCTTTTCGTTGTCGGGATTCCACGTCTATAATCTATGATGGAGGGACCCATTTCACGAATGCTCAGTTCAGGTCACTGATGACCAAATATGGGGTGTCACACCGAATCTCTACTCCTTACCACCCCCAAACTAATGGTCTAGCTGAGCTATCAAATCGGGAGATCAAGAAAATCCTCCAGGTTACTGTTCGACCTAATAGGAAAGACTGGTCATCCCGACTTCCGGAAGCTTTGTGGGCTTATAGGACTACCCAAAAAACCCAATTCGGTATGTCTTCCTTCAGATTGGTGTATGGGAAGGCATGTCACCTCCCCGTTGAATTGGAGCACAAAGCCTATTGGGTAGTATGGAACTGCAATCTAGATCTTTCTAAGGTAGAAACCCACAGAAAGCTTCAAATGAGCGAGATCGATGAATTCGCCACGACGCGTATGAGAACTCACGAATTTACAAAGAGCGGGTTAAGGCCTTTCATGACAAGCACATATCTAAAAAGATCTTTCATCCTGGTCAAAAAGTTCTACTCTTTGATGCCAAGCTCAAACTATTCCCAGGAAAACTCATATCAAAATGGATCGGACCTTACCTGGTCCGGTGAATCTTTGGAAATGGAGCCATCGAGATCAGTCCACTCAGCCACGATTCAGAACCTTTCGTCGTGAGTGGTCAGAGACTCAAACCATTCATTGACCCTACCGATACAAATTTGGTTGGGACATCCTTTACCCTCCATTCTCCCTGAGCTCATTGCACCCAGCCGATGGCGTAAAACTCAGCAGTTAACAGATGGCAATCCGTCATTCTTGAAAAACCTGAAACCTTTCTTGACATTCCTATGCTGAATTCATAGTGCACTTTAGGGTTCATCCATTAGAACAGCTGACCCCACCTTAGGTACCCGTACCTGAGTTTTGAAATCGTCTGCAATAATCACCTTGACCTGTTCACCCACCCAAAACCTGTTCTAATAAATGATCTAAGTTGAACTCAAACCCACCAAATTTACAATGGGGACATTGCAAATAGTAGGCATGGGGGGTATGAAAGTGCAAAATGCCGTGAAAATCTTGTCACAAGAAAAGGTTTCAGCAAAAAAATCACATATCCCAAAAATACCAAAAAAATGAAAAAATTCTTGAAAAAGAACAAAAAATCCTGAGGGGAGAGAAAATTGAGGCTATACAAATCATGAGGAGAAAAAGGGGAAAAGTGAAAAATGTCAAAAAAGGAGCACAAAATGAAAATAAAAAGAAGAGATAGTCGTTAGTAAGAAATTAAGGGATTAACTGAGTTCTAGACCATATCAAGAAAAAGAAACTGAAAGGAAAAAACATGCTAATGAAACACAAAAGAGATTAGTAGGAACACTGATCTTAGGCCTCTTGGGCTAGACTCCTAGGCTTAAAAATTCAAGTATCCGCTAAGATCTGGATAGTTCTCAAGAGGTTGTGGAAAATGCGAAGTTGAAGTATTAGGTCTAAGGCTTAAGGAGTATTCGGCCTCGTTAACTGACCTCTGGTTTGCGGGACTTGGTAACCTAAGCACCCCAATCCACGCATAGTCAGGTTCAGTGCGCAAAAGTATCAAAATCACGCAAATGCATTTAAACTATTCTGAAAAAGTCACCTAGATTAGGAGCGGCCGATCAACACAAGTTGATTTGGATGAGTTCCTAGCACGGAGAGGTGTAAAATTCCCCTCAAAGATGCGCAATAACATATCGTATCCTCGGTGCTTGTCTCCTACAATATTTACATATCCTACTAGGGGCATGTAAGCACCCTGTGCTGGTTCAGATGCCATGGGCATCATTATCACAAAATGTCGATTGTCAAGGTTGGGATTTAGCTATAGAACGCCATGGACAAGTTTATCTCAAAATCTTGAAAGCCAGGGTTCTGGGGGTTGCCATGGACGATGCTATCATGAAGCATCGATTACTAGGGACCCTTCGAGGATTGATGATGGGGACTAAGAATCCGATATAGACTGTGTTGAGAAGCCAATCTGAAGCTAGAAATAAAAAGAAAAGAGAGAGAAAACTCTCCAAACAAAGAAAAACCCTCTGTCACTCTCTTACAAAAAGCGCACTACAAACTGAACCAAGGCTAAAATATGTTACAAGTAGGGGTGTGATAAATGCCAGTTTATCATCATTCTTATGCATTAAAATAAACCTAGCTCTTAGGATTTTACTCTGCAAATGGGTTTTTAGGCTGCATTTAGGCATAAATTAGGTTAGGCATGCATTGCATTTTTTATTGTCTTTTTAATATGTTTTTGTGAGTGTTAGGGATGTACAGATATATAGATCCCTAAAACCCTAGCACTCAAGAAGGAAAATGGTGAAGGAGAAGCCCAGACTAGCTGGAACTCAGCTTGATCCAACTCACCTCAACTTGATCCATCTCATCGCAGCTGGAACCTAGCTCACTTGAATTAGGGTTAGCTCATCCCAGCTCCATTCAGCTAATCTCAGCTGAATGGCAGCTCAAGAGAGTTCATCTTAGCTCACCCTAGTTCAAGTCAGCTCAGATCCAGCACAACTTAGCTGAGTCTAGCTCATCTCAGCTCTCACTAGTCTATAGGGAGCTCTAGCTAGCTCAGCTGAGTTGACAGGAGTTCACCCCAGCTCAGATCTAGCTACATCCAGCTCCACTCAACTCCAGCCAGCTGAAGAAGAACTCATCCCAGCTCAGGAAGCTCAAGTCCAGCTCCCGAGGACTTAGCTTAGCTCAACTCAGTTGAGCTAAGCTACCTTAGCTGCCTCAACCAGCTTGATCCTCCCCGGGAGCACCAGACCTAGCTCACCTTAGCTCATTATGGTAGAAGCTAGCTCACTTTAGCTTGGCTTAGCAGCTAGCAGAGAACTAGCAAGCTAAGCCAGCTAGAGTAGCTCCATGCCAACCTCTTCAACAGCAGCCAGCTCCAGTTTCAGCTCTAGACTTCTCCTCCTCAGCTCCTCCCTCCAAACCGTAGCTCCAACACCTTCTCCTCTACTCCTCCATTAGCTAAGCTAGCTTAGCTATCCTCCAACTTCCTTGGCTTGTACCACCCCAAAAACCCACCTAACAACTCCACCCAACTAGCTCCACCTAAGCTCCACATAAGCTAACCTACTTGGCACCAACCTAGCCTACCCACCACCTCCAAAAGACACCTAAAAGTGGTGCCAAAACCACCCTAACCAGCCCCTTGATGGCACCACTTTTCCCTCCAAAATTCCCCTTCATCTCCACCACACAATTCCCCTTGAATCCATCTCCACCATCCACCTAACCCCCCTTCTAGAAGACCCTAGGTTGGTGCCAAAATGGTGGTGTCTCTCCACCACCAAAAGCCACCAACACCACCATAACCACCCCCTTTAACACCCCTTGGGTTGGCACCACACAGCCTTGGCCATAAGATCACCAACCACCTCCATCCTTCCATCCTAGCCCTCCATTTCAAGGGGCACCTTAACCCCTCATCCTACCCTATAAAAAGACCACTACCCACCACCATTCAAGGCATCCTTGGCTAGCAAATTCACTCTCATATTCCACCTAGAAGCCCACATCCAAGAGAGAGGAAGAAGAAGAAGATTAAGGGGATATTCTGTCCCCTTGGTGCCTTCCCCTCTTCCCTTCTCTCTTGGGTCACGCCAGCCAAAGGAGAAGCCAGGCAAGGAAGATCTTTGGAGGAGATCTTGAAGGTGGTCCACGCCACCTTGGAGGAGTTTTTGAGGGTGGGCATGAGAGCATTGAAGGTGGAAGCTTCCACCTTGGAGGAGCTCTCAAGGAAGGAGAAGAAGGAGGCCCTCTTTTCAAGCCAAGGAGCAGCTAGGCTTGGAGCAAGAGGACTCCCTTCTTCACCATTTTTGCAAGAGGATTTGTGTTTCTTTTCTTGCTTTTAGATTTTTTTAGTTCTAGTAGAAGCATTCCTCTACTTGTCATTGAAAAGAACACTCATTCTAGTCAATTAAATTGCCTTCTTTTAGCTTTTTATTGCAATTGTTACTTTTGGTTCTAGCACTTGTTTCACCTCTTCTTCCTAATTACTCTAGGCCTCCACTTGCCTAGAGTGAGCTTAGGAAGAAGATATTTCTTTCTTTTAAATTTAAGTTAAGAAATTGTCTGTGTTAGTACTTTCCATTACAATTTGCATTTTGCCCTCGTCTTTTCAAAACCAAAAAAAATTATATATTTAAAATACCAAAAAAAAGTTGAGATGTGTTTTTAGCAAGAGGATTGAATTGCAATTTTTTGCCTCCTTGGACGACCCTAGATACTCCCCTATCTAGGATATAAATTTAAAAGCGAAAGTGGATTCGTGTGTTACAACGACGTTAAAAAACCCACTTTTACAAATCACGCGTATTTCGTTATCAGGGTGCTTTAAAAACCCCTGGGCCTAAGGAGTCCAATGAATGTTATGGTAGTTCTTGTGGGCCTTAAAAACCTTCATGTTGGACTAAGGCTAGAGCTGGTCAGGTCCGGATCTTGGTTGGTACTTGAGTACCTCTAGGACTACTATTGGCATTCTAACCTAATCTATATAAAAAAAGCAATCATCATAGTTTTTGAACATCAAGGAACTTATGGTCTAGAATCAAAGTTAAAACCTTAAAATTTTGCTAAGAGACTAGCAAAAGCTAGGCATGGGGTTATGATGGGAACACCATCATGAGCCCTAACTAGCTCATTTTGACCTAATAAAGAGAACAAAAGCTCCTACATAACCAACTGTAGGTCCTAATTCACCGAATAATCATTTTGAGATAAAAGCAAGAAACAAGGGGTAAAACTATAATTTTACCATTGCAGTGCATCAACAAGTTTTCTCAAGGGCTAAACACAGGTCAAAAGGTTTTAACAAGATAATAAGTGGGTTGAATTAGACAGAAAAGGATTTGTGTGAATTCTGGGAATTAAATGACTTTTTGTAACCCTAAAATAAATCCACTTGATTAAATAAGGTTCTGGTCAGGAAAAGATTCACATAAACCCTCTAAAAATCATATAAAAATATTATCTAGCGTTTAGAACCTTCAATTTGGCCATTGAACCCATTTTGACCTAGAATGGGGTCTTCGACAAATATTTTCCCTAAATTAGGTTTTTACGTAAATTACCCAGTCAAACATGGTCAAACCCAAAATCCAACCTCACCATTGGATTCCTTAGGTCCAAATTAGGTTTTTACCAAAATTTGGACCTAAGGGGAACTCATCTTGACCCACTTTGCAAATAGGTTCGATCCAATTACATTTCTACCCCTAGCTTTCAAAAACCCTTGCATTTGACCCCCTAACTTCTTCATCATTCTTTGCAATTAGGTCCCTCCACCATTATAGTGGTGGAATCCTACTTCGGCATGTTTTAGAAGGCGATTTCTCCTTGATCTCTCAGAGAATCCCCTTCAAACTTGGAAGGGAGATTCTCTAAGAAATCGCCTCCAATGTGAACCCAATTTGAGGCCCTACTTAGTACCCAATCTCTCATGCGAACGCATGAGAGATTTGGGTCTCTCCCGAGTTACCATCACCGGTGACCTTACCTTGCTTGGAGGCTTGGCTTCCAAGCACAAAACCTACCTCCAGGGCCTATTTAAGACACCCCAGATCGCCCCAACTCTCCTAAGCTTGAAATCAGCCGGAGAACCCCCTCAATTTCGTCTCTCCTCCTCCGGCCGACTCACTCATCAAGCTCTGGTGACCTCTCCTACTCTCCCTCATCGCCTAGCCACAATATCGATGGCAGGTTCCTCTCCCTCACATTCGTCCGCGTCGCACAGTACCCGCCGACACCCCTGCATCTCCTCCGTCCTCACCGACCACCTTCACTGAGCATCTTCGACTCCAATGTCGGCAATACGTGCCAGACCCCACCTTCGTCTTATCTTCATCTCTTCATTGCTAGATAAGTTCCTCTCACTCTCTACATTCTTTCCCCCTCTTTATTTCCCTCAACCGACTATTGCTGCACTCCACCACCATCATCCCCTTCACCTCCGGCCACCAACTCCGACGTGTTCGCTCCACCTCCACAGACCACCTCCCTCCTCGTTAACCGGTCCATAAGCTCTGCCTCGATGCCCTGATCATAACCCCTCACTCATATCACTCCGCCACTCACCCAAACACACCCCTGAACACACCCACACACACGACCGTAGTGTGCCCTACTCACGCTCTCACAGGCGTTCCCATGCCACGCTGACCACCCCTGCACACTCATCGTACCTTGGCGAAGCTCCCTGAGAGTTTTAACGTGGCCATGAGGCCGTTGTGGTGATTTCAGGTCCAAGAGCACTTCGCCATTGATGCCAAGCTTGAAGCTTGCTTGCAAGCTGCTCTAGGCCATGCCCACTCCAGGTCACAGTCCCAGGTTGCGTGGAAAGTCTTCGCGAACATCTCCAGGCATCCAATTGGTGTTGAGGGCCATAGCTGCTGCTGCAATTGATGATAGCCACTTTGCTGCAAGCGCGCACGAAGGAGGTGGGAAGATAGTCCCACCTCGGAAAGCTTTGAGGCGCTTCACCTGCATAAGTTGAATTCTTGCCATAGGCTCTTTGCCTCCAACTCACGGGGTGAGGTCCCTCTCTCACCCGACCCGACCGCCTTGTCCACGACCACGCCTCATGGACCTGGTGACCTGACCCGACTAGCACACCTTGGCCACACTGCACGCTGTGGGCCTGGTCCTAGGCACGTACCCGACCCAATTACCTGAGAAGCATGGCTTTGGGAGAACAGAACCCAAGAGAGAAGAGAGAAGAGAGCTCGTGCAGGTAGGGGATAAGTTTTACTCTACAGAGGAAGAGAAGCGAAACCAAAGGAAGAGGAAGGAGAAGACAAGGCCAAAGAGAAGCTAAGGAAGAAGAAGGAGAAGGGCTGTAGTAGAAGGAAGAAGCCAAAGCCAAAGAGAGGAAGGCAGAGAAAGAAAAAAGAAGGAAGAAACTGAAGGAAGAAGAAGCTGAAGGTAGCCGGCAGAGAGAGAGAAAGAAGAAAGCCAAAGAAGAAGAAGAAGGAAGAAGAAGCTAAGGGCTAAGGCAAGCCAAGTTGAAGAAGAAAGAAGCCAAGGCAAAATTAGAAGAAAGAAAGGAGAAGAGACAAAGCCCGAGAACAAAGAATAAGAAAGATAAAGAAGAAGAAAGAAGAAGACCAAAGTCAAAGATAGTCGGTAGAGACAGAGAAAGAAGAACGGAAGAAGAAGCAAAAGAAAGAAAGAACCAAGCTCTGTAGGATCATTATTTTAAGGTGTCTAATTCACAAATCAGACATCCAATTTTGAGTTCAATTTACATACATTGGTTTCTTTAATATTTTGTGCTACACATCTACTTTTATATTTTTGCATTGAGACATTGATATTATTACATATTCTTTTAAATTCTAAGTTGTGATATTGATTTCTAAACCCAAATTTGCTCCTTGTGTTCAACCTCAGACTTTAAAATTCGAGTAATAAAATTGTACTTGCTTTGAATGCTTTCTCGGCTGTACTACAATGCGACATTCTTAAAACCCGATCAAGCGCGATAAACACAGTGGGCGAAGAAGGAGGTTGGAGAACACTCGGCGGAGCTGCGGTGGAGGTGGTTGGAGAGGGAGAATTTGTGAAGAGATGTGGCCTGAACCGAGCTAAGGAGTAGGGTTAGAAGCTCCAAGAGCTTGTATAGAGCTCTTGGCTGAGCTCTAATTGGGAAAATCGTAAGCAAATTTTGCAGATTAGGAAATTTTAGAACATGAAGAATCAAGCTCTATTGGAGCTTCCTTACTTCAAAATCGGATTCCTATCCTGGTTCAAATGTGTTCCCACTGTCTGAACACTAATCCCTCTAAAATTGGAGGGGATTGGTGATGATTTCGTGATGCTCTTTCTTGATTTCAGTCGGTGGTGATCGGTTGACTAGGAAACCTTGGAGATGAAAGCAGTAGGGGGCATTTGGTGAACAAGATGACAAAGTTGGGGGGTTCTTGCAATTAATTTGAAAGTTAGGGGCTTGATTGAGAGGAATAGAGTTTTAATGGACTAAAATGCAAACTAGGTCAAGATGGACTCTGATTGGACCCAAATTTTTGTACAAACCTAATTTGGACCCAAGGAATCTAATGGTAAAGTTAGATTTAAGTTTTGATCAAGTTTGATTAGGCAATTTGCATAGAAGCCCAAATTATGGTAGAACTCTATCTGTGACTCTATTTAAGGTCAAAATAGGTTCCAAAAGTCAAATCAAGGATATCAAACCTCATGGAATATTTTTTCATGATTTTTAGAAGGTTTAGATGAATTTTATCTTGACCATAACCTCTATAATTCAAGTGGGTCTGAAATTGGGGTTTTAGGTTATGAATTGATTCTCGAAATGTGCGAAGCCCTATTTCTATCTACATGGACCCTCTTATTAGACTTTAGTGCTTGTTAAACCTTTAGATTAACCCTTGGCAAATCACGTGGTTACTCTATTTTCATGATGTGATGTTAAAACTTTAGAATTAACCTTATTTTAATGTATTCCTTTCAGAATGGATGTGCAGGGAATTACAACTCTCAGGAGATTATGTAGGAGCATTTGTCACTTGATTTTGATTAATCAAAGCTATTTATGGCTCATGATGATGTTATCATTAGAAGTCCAGCATCAATGCTCATAAGGTGCTTGATTACACATCAATCATGCAACCTAAATCACCTGAATTAAGCTAGACTCTAGCATAACTTAGGAATAATGCATTCATAGGCATCGTAATTTGCACAATAGCTAGTTTATTAGTCATATAGATAATATCACCATTTTATGTACTAATGAGAGATGATTTTAATCATAGATGATTCGAAGCTATGGATGTCAGATCAGACTGGATAGATTTGTTCAGAACGACGACGGGAGTCCAACGCTTCTGAAATCGTCTCGATCAGACAATCAGAGCATAGCGTGCAGTCCATAAAAGAACGAAGATCATGGAGCCAAAGGATAAATATCCGAGCCTTAGATGAAGAATCCAACCGCATGGATGGATCTAGATTAATGATCGCAGCCCAACAACACAAAAATCAACTCAATCGGAGATCTACATCGCCAGATGCAAGGAAAAGAAGATGGATGGCCATGATGGCACCACGTGGCACCATCACAGTTGCCCCCTCATTGCCACCCCATCTAAGAAGGCTACCCTTGCACGCTGCGGGCCATTGGTTCTTCATCCAACGCCACGAGCACGCCACGTCACCCATCCAACCACACCTCATCAAAGGAAAGAAAATCTCAACCGTTGGATCTTCATCCAACGGACGAGAATAAGTTTCCTTAAAATGAAAATGCAACAAAAATGTGGCCTTAGCGTAGCGGTGAGCTCTCTTAACTGCAAGCGCGAGACGTGTGTCAGAGCAATGCTGCGTGAGAAATTGGGAAAGTCAGTTGCACGCAGGTGTTATTGCTCGTTGGATGCTAATCGGAGCATTGGGAGACGACCACGTGGCACGATCAGATGACTCTGTGAAGCACACACGATTTCACACGCTCTTCGCGAAGCACGATTCTCGTTTTAAGAGATATGGTGTGGGTGCGAATCTGGGCCGTCCGATCGTAAGATTGGACGGTTGAGGATGAGGCACTTAGATTGAGTGAGCGGTGAGTGTGGAATTGAAGAGAGCAGGTGTGGAGGAGCAGGAGCCATGCGATCGTGGATCAAGGGCTCTGGGCACACCACGTGTCAGCCAGAGATTGAATCCACGTGATGGAGGCGAGTTTGAAGGTGTTTTGAGGCCTAATTAGGTCCGTTGATCTTCCGATCGGTGGATTTGATCAATCCTAAGGTTGTTGGATGAGATAAAGGGCTAAAATACCCAATTTGCCCCTCATTGAAACTATAAAAGAAGGCCCAGGGCCCCCAGTTGAAGGCATCTCTAGATACAACTCTTCCACCTTCCTCAAGACATCTCTTCCACCATCTTCTCTGCAATTCTCCGTCCCTCTGCAACTCCGCTCCGACCTTCATCCTAGTGCTCTGGATCTGAGGTGCTGTCACATCTTGCACGAGCATCCTACAAGCGACGTCGTCTCTCTACCTCCTTCTATATCTCTATCTCTATCTCTATCTCTCTCTCTTTCTCTCTTTCTATCTATCTGTTTCTATTTAGCATAGCAATTTCTACTGTGAAAAACTCTTTATCAATGCAATGAAATTTGATCTCATGAATATCTGATGCCTCTTTATACATATATACATATATAAATACCTGTTAGAACTCGTTTTATTGAAAAGTTTCTGTTAAAATTGAGATTGCCTCCCTGCGAACAACCTGGTACTCACCGAAATTTATAAATATTATTTTTTGACGTGTTTTCACACTATACTACAACTGAATAATCATGTTAAACATGATTTATGCACCGGACAATGCTCATCCGGAAAATGTTCAATAATAGGTCTAGAAAGGCTAATGATCGAAGAAGGAATATCAGATAAATGGTCAGCAACCACATTCTATTTTCCTACCTTATCATGTATCTCGAGGTCAAATTCTTGTAAGAGCAAGATCCATCTAATTAGCCTCGGTTTAGTAATCTTCTTTGCAAGTAGGTTCCTCATAGCAGTGTGATCTGAGTAAATAATGACATGGGATCCTAAGAGGTATGATCTAAATTTCTCCAGACCAAATACTATGGCCATTAGCTCTTTCTTTATAATTGTGTAATAATGCTGAGCCTCGTCAAGTGTCTTACTGGCGTAATATATTACCATTGGTTTCCCATTGATCTTTTTCTTGAGTATTGCTCCTACCATGTAGTCAGATGCATCGCACATGATCACGAATGGCTGAGACTAGTTAGGAGATTATAAGATTGGAGACTAGGTTACTCGGTTGCATAGGATTTCAAATGTAAGAACACACTCACTTGTCATCTCAAAGGGCATGTCCTTTGAGAGAAGATTAGTAAGGGGGCATGCAATTTTGGAAAAGTCAGATATAAAACATCGATAAAAATGGACGTGCCCCAGAAAATATCAAATGTCTTTGATCGAGGAAGGCAAAGGAAGTTTGGAAATTAGATTCACCTTTGCTCGATCAACTTGGATACCTTTCTCAGAAAGAAGGTATCCAACTACAATGCCCTCAGGAACCATGAAGTGACTCTTTTCTTAGGAGAGAACTAGGTTGACTTCAATTCATCGCTAGAGGATCTGAACCAAGTGCAGAAGGCAATCATTGAATGTTTGACCAAATAACGAGAAGTCATCCATGAAGACTTCAAGGTACTTACCCACCATATCAAAAAATATGGCTAGCATGCATCGTTGAAAAGTGGCAAGCACATTGCATAGCCCAAATGGCATCCTAGAAAATGCATAAGTTTCATAGGGGCAGGTAAAGGTGGTCTTCTCCTGATCTTCAGGATGATTGCCACTTGGTTATATCCATAGTACCCATCTAAAAAGTCAAAAAATTGATTCCTCCCAGCTTCTCAAGGATCTGGTAGATAAATGGGAGAGGGAAATGGTCTTTCTTTGTGGAGGTATTAAATTTCCAATTGTCTATACAAACTCTCCATGAGTTTGCAATCTGAGTTGGGATGGTTTCTCTAGACTCAATAGTAATCATGGTGAGTCTCACCTTTTTAGGCACAACCTAAAGGGGACTCACCCAGCGCTATCAGAGATGGGGTAGATGATTCCCGCATCGAGCCACTTGACGATCTCTTTTTTCATGACCTACTGGAGATTCAGGTTAAGTCTTCTCTACATCTCGTGACAAGGTCGTGAGCCCTGATATAGACACATCTATTTAGGTTAAAATGCCTATTCATGCATGTTCCTAGGCTTAGATTTGCATTTCATGTTATAAATACTGCATAACATGCATCATTTTGCATTTATAGTTGTGTATATTTTAGGTTAATTAGGTCCTTGTTATGGTCAGGAGAGAAGAAGACTTATTTCAGGGCCTCAGATGGAAGATCGGACTGTATGGATCTGATTAGGATGACGATTGGAGTTTAATGCCTTTGAAATCGTCTAGATCAGAGAATCGTAGCATCATACGAAGTTCGAGGAAGATCAACGGCCAGGGGGCAATACGACATCCATACGGGTTTTGAATGGAAAATACGATCATATGGATGGATCCGAAGCGATGATCGCAGTCCAGCAGTGTGAGAATCATCTTGATCTGAGCACCATGGCACCCTCTACAAAAGAAAGAATGGATGGCCCAGATGGCACCACGTGGCACCATCCAGCACCTCGCATAGCCATAGCCGCAGCCACGTGCTGCGCACCGTGCACAGCGCACAGTCATAGCTACAGCCGCGTGCAGCAGCAGTGAAGCACATGCCAGCGTGTGCATACGGCATGGGGAGCACGAGCATGTGATGAGTGCGCCAACGGAGCGGATCTTCAGTGACGTGGGCCTTTAGTGACGCTTGTAGCTGTCACTAATGGTCTACATGCACCAGCAAGAGGAATTGAAGGGTGGATCTTCAGCGACAGCTACAACGACCTTTATGGACGTCAATAATGACCCAGATGTGAATTTGTTCTTCCTGCACTATAAAAGGACTTACCCACCAACATTCTAAACCATCTCTACCTTTCTTCCTCTCACCACCTCCAAGGCTCTAGAGAGAGATTGTCCCAAGCCCGGGATGCTCCTCTAGAGTAGAAAATCAAATAGTTTTCCCACCTCTCATCCTCATTCGTGGAGCATCCTGTGGCCGTCCTCTCACTGCCCTTCGGGAAGAAGATCCTCGCCGCCGTCCTGCTCCGCCCTCCATCCTAGCTTTGTCCTCCTTCGTCCTGCTCCTCATCACCTTCCTCCAGGTGACATTAGAGTGAGTTGTCCTCTAAGCAACCGTCGAGGGGGATTTTCTCATCTCTGTCTATCTTTACTACTTTCTAGTGTAGTTTTTCCTACTTTCTTAGTTGTAGAAAACATTGGATTCATAAATATATGTGATTGTTCCTCTCTCTCTCTCTCTTTTCTTTTTATTTTGCAAGTAGATTAGCTAAATTTCATCGACCTGATTTCTTGCCCTATTAAAAATACAAAAAAAATAAAAAAATGTAAAAATGACCAAAAACAAATAAAAGTGAAGCGTGGATTTTTATAAAACCAAATGTTTGCCTCCCTGTGTTCAACCCGAGACTCACTTTTCGAGTTTCAGTTATAAATTTTATCTGATAGACACGTTTTGTGAGCTACAACGACAGGTTCTTCGAACCTCGACTTTAATTCGTGAAGCGCGCTCGATCATTTTGGTGCCGTTGCCGGGGAGGCAATGCTCTTTGATTTTTTTTTTCCTGTGTTTTTTCTGCTTTACCTAACTTTTATCTCACTTTTTCTCTGATCTTACTATTATTGCAGGTACTCTTTCGAGGCTGGCCAAAGTGGTTAGATCGAAGAAAAGTGCGGATGAAATTTTTGTAAGTTTATCCCCACCACCCCCACCCACTAGTTCATTTCACCACACTAATAACTCAAACCCAAATCAACTTAGGTGCTTTTTATAAACCCTAGGTAGATTTGGTTGTTTGTTTGCCACCTCCACTCATCTCACCCCTCCATATATAAAAAGAAACAAAAAAAAATACTCTTCTCTTGTGGGATTTTCTGAAAGCTACACACTTAACACCCACAACTTCTCACCCTAAGGTGCACAATCACATCGATTCTGCCATTTAACCGGGATTTGACCTATGGACCCCGTACACTTAACTCAACACACAAATAAGTGAGTAGAAATCTGAATAGGTCAAACATTTCTGTGTGCCTTAACTAAGTGGTGAATAGGCTAATTGCTTGAATTGTTTGGGCCGCACCACTAAAAATAAAAGTGATTCATCAAGTAGCTTGCTACTTAGGGTTGATTCCTAGGGCTGAATCGGTCACTCCACATTTTTTCTATGATTTCTAAAGGAATATATCATCACTAGTGCTTGCAAAACTTAGAGTGTTCTCCTAAACTTGATTGAATATACTTAAGATTAAACCCTAAAAGCTACTAAACAAGGTTAAACCCTAAAAGATACATCATCAAATAACCTTGTTTGCAAACCCTGGTTGTGGCCGCGCACACATTTCAACTGATCATTAAGGGCACAACCCATCTAAAGGGCCCATCACATTTCAAGAGCACGATCATCCCAAGCCTAACTAAAACTGAGTTGACATTGGCCTTAAGGATTGATTCGCTCTTTGGGGCTTAGACTGAGATTTTCTTCGATTAATCTGCTTCTGCTGGTCCATCTGATGTCTAGCTAGGGGAGTAGCGTCAAACGACCGCAACTGGGGGGTACATTAGGAACCGGAGGTGCAAGCCAAAGGAATAACCTTCTCGCCAGTCCCTCCTAACTAGTTGAATTGACTTGATAAAGTAGACCGAATCATTTATAATCTCAAGATGGGTCTTGGGAGTCTATAGGTCTTTAGGCTAACCCACCTAAAGACAAGGTTGATTGCTTGTATTGCAGGGCTCCTTCTTTCTCTTCTGATTTCCTTCCTTACTTCACCATGTACCCTTCCACACCTTACACACATTTCCAATCCTATCCTCCTACCACCACTTATCCCCAAGATGATTACTATTTTGACTTGACTTGTAATTACCCATCCACTGGCCAGAATAACTTTGATTGGGGATACTAATTCAGTCCTCAATGTCCATGGCCTAACCCTGGACAACAAGACTATGATTACTATCCTTCTTAAACCTACAATGATTATGGATCTCAATCCTTTGATGACAAAACCAACCCGATCTACAATTAGGAAGGATATGCTGATTATAACCCTTACCCTCCCCAGTATTCCATTGAAAAAAGGTCATCACCATCCTTTGAACAACCTAGAATGACCTACTTTCAGGGAGGGACCCGAGAACCTCGACATCTTGACTCCCCTAGATTTAACCCAAACCCACCCAAACCTAAATTGAACCAGTCGGTTTAGGAGAACCAGATCCAGGATAGGGTGTTGGCTAATTTGAGGAACACTATATAATCTTTAGAAGTTCAGCCAACACCATGCGCTGAAGCACTGGAGCCTATGATTAAAATGATTGATGAACTTAATAGTTTTTTATTGGATTTGCTCCAAAGTGTCAGGGATAAGGACCTGGGTGAGTTTCCTCTTGCGAAATTGTTGAGGTTGAGGATGAAATTTGTGGTTGCCCTAGTCAAATCTTGGGATGATTCTCAAGATGAACCCCCTTCAGGAGAGCCAATGTCTGAACCTGCTCAGGTCCTGTCGGGGGGGATACATATTTTGATATTGGAGATGACCAGGTTGGGCTAGAGCAACCCTTTGAGGATGAATCGAGTTTCTCACCCGAGATCCTAAAGCCAGGGAATGACGAAAAATATGTGTCCACGGACCATGAAATGACATATGATTTTGAGACATATATAAATGAGGATCATGGATTCTTGATTTCGAGGGTGAGGAATCTCTTAGTAAAGTCTCACTTGAGCTTATGGAAGATGATTTTAGTGAGACAAATGGGCTCAAGGAGCACGACGAACCATTTGATAGCCCAGTCATTGAAGATTTTGATTCGGTTGGGGCTAACGTGGAGGATTCAAATCCTCATTTACTTGATGATTCAATCAGCGACCCCATTCCTCATCTGCACCCTGAAGAGCTGACTTCTGAGATCATTGTGCCCAAGTCAATCTTGATTCAACCATGATTTCTGAACTTGGGAGAATGATATGGGGTGAATGATATGGTAGAGGTCTCGAAGCCTGAGCCCTTGATGTTGGAAGATAGAATTGTTGAAATAAAATTTTGGGAGGCTAATTCTGAGGGAGCTTTGATTTTGGATCTAAGGGTACCTATTGACTTGAAACCACCTACTTTCTACCAAGACCCTTACAATATCTTTCATGTGCAACCCAAGCTCGAAATAATTGATTATTTTTCTAAGGTAGATGTTAAGTGGACAACCGTACCTATTGAACCATCTTTACCCATTGTCCGACACTTTGGTCTTGGGTTGCACACCACTAAATCACAGGCTCGACCCCTCAAACACAGCATCCTTCGATTCTGGGTGATTTTCATCCAGAACCTGAGAACCACTCGACCCTGGGGCATGGGTCTACACCATAATCTGGTCCATGTCTATGGACATCTTTTGCTGGCAGGTTTCAGGATCAATATTTTTATTTTGATTCTGACTCGTACTTGTGAATTCTCAATTTCTTCTTTGTATGTATGTTATGCCTAGCTGAAGGCATTAAACTTAGCGCGTGTGTATACACTCTTCTATTTGCGGAGTTGACCAGATTTTCATGACACTTAGGTGATTTGCTGTTTACTCCACGCTTTTCATGTCTTTATTTTTACAATGAGGATTTTGCATCATTTAGGCATGGGGGGTGGATACTTAATCCTGAAATCATTTTGTTAACTCTATAGAGTTTCTTTTAGTTTCTTTAAGAAAAATTGAAAATTTGAAAAGATAAAAAAAAAAGAAGAATTAGGAGAAGAGAACTTAGGCATTTGGAAGTTATTAACTTTAGGAAATGATAGGAGAGGACCTAAACACTTGGACTCTTCAGGTCTTCGGGCCTAATTAGCCTGGGTGTCCACTCGAATGTGGACTTAGTCCCGAGTCCTTGCCAAGTCAATCTCATTTTAATTTGATAAATAATTTGGGTTGATAAGTATGCGGCTTATCAACCCGCCCTCTGATTTGGGGGTTTTTAAGCCTAAGCATCTAGACACATTTTTTTGCATTGACTCACTTTTTGATGGTTTCTTCGGAAATTGGATAGCTAATGAACTATCTATGGTGGTATGGCTGGCAAGTTGTCGGTCTTGAGTAGTTTTGCCACTACGAGTAGTGACAAAGTTTAGGCCTGCTTGGTTTGGATTTGGAGTTGGCAGGATAGGAGGTTGTTGCTGATATCCCATGTACAAAGTAGAAGCCATCGACCCATTTGGTGGAGGTGTTGAGGGGGCTTGATAAATGTAATGTGCTTGGCCCTGATTTGGGTTCTCAACATGCCTCTGGTTTGACATGTTGTTCGGGTTCGGTGGAGGTTGGGAAGGAAGTGTACCAGGCTAGCGAGTCCTAGCCATCTGTGTGAGCTGATTACGAAGCTCTGTAATATTCGCATTATGCTACCTTTGCATGGCAGCATTAGTCTTCTGCATATCAGCCAGGGTCTATAGAATTAGGCTCATATGATCTTCCTTGTTCGGCCTGATTTGAAAATTTGGGTTATGCTTAGGATGAGCAAGCTAATATGGCCGCATATTTTGTGGTTGGGGTTGGAATTGAGGTATGGAGTTCTGATTATTCCCTGACTAAGAGAAATTGGGATGATTACGTCATCCAAGGTTGTAAGAGTTAGTGAAAGGATTATTCTGGATGGCATGGAGCTCCTCGCAGAGTTGAGTAGCTTCAGAGTAATCAAGATATGGGAGTTCAGAGATCCCCCAACTAGAGTAGGAAGGCTCGGAGTTCCCTCTGAAACCTGGATCAGATGGGGGTGGATAAGCATCCATCCTTGGATAAGAGTGGTGGTGAACATTATGCATGGCCTCCCTCCCTGTGGGCGGACGTGCATATGTGTTTTCCTGAGAGGAAGTGGCCCACTGGAGTTGGCGAGCCAAATCATCCAACTACTTCTCGATGATAGAGTCCTTATCTAGTCGACTGGCCACTAACTCCAGATTGATGAAGGCGGATAAGTCTTGTGTTTCGTGTGTCCCTCGTGTGTTTGTCAATGCACATGCAGTCTTCTGGTTTAACATACCTAGAGACTCATTGTTTATGGAATTCTCGCACATATTCTTGAGAATCTCCCAAACGGTGTCTTCATCTTTACCCATGAAGTTACCTTCACAGGCTGCATTGACAAATAATTTGATATCTTTATGGAGTCCCCGATAAAAAGCTTGGACCTATTCCCATTTAGGAACTTCAGGATGAGGGCATTTCTGCATGAGATCTGGAAAGCGATCCCATGTCTCATGAAGAGGTTCCCTTGCAATTTGCGTGAAATGCATGATTTGGTGCCTTAGGGTATTTGTGCGCCCTACTAGGAAGAATTTCTTGAGGAATTCAGCTTGTAACTCCTCCCAAGTGTTGAGTCAGAGACTGATCCAATGGGCAGCCTTACCCTTTAATGACAAGAGGAACATTTTCTTGAGTAGGGTGTTTTGATTCTGAACATTTGGCTCGAGAGTCTGGGCCAAATGTTTCAATTCCTGAATATGTTGGAAAGGGTCATCAGAACCCAATCCATGAAAGTGGGGGATTAAGTTAATAATATTCGACTTTAACTCGATATCAGGTCTCCCAGTTGAAATTTGCACCCTGGGTTCGATAGCCATAGCTATGGGATTATAGTGATTTCGCATCTATGGACATGATCGAGGGTTGGTCAGTGCATGAATCAAGTCAGTGAGAATCTGAAATTGGTCCCACAGGTGTTGAATATCACCCCCTTCTTGATCTGGGTTCTCCATAGAAGCAGAGGATGGAGAACTGGGTTCAGATGTAGATGGATTAGAAGAGATATCAAGTGGATCAGAAGGAAACCCAAACAAGCGGGTTAGGGTCTGACCCCAACTGGTGTGACTTGCTATTGGAGATCTCAAGATAGGTCTCAAAGACCTCCTCCCATACATGCACTATAGAATAGATGATGGGCTGGAAATGTTCTAGACCCAATCAAGGCACCCAAAAGAATTGGAGGACTGGATAGTTCAAGGTTGATGGACCTCTGGATTGAAAATTCACACCTAAGAATTACTTGGGCAGCTAGGAAGGGAGAGCTCCACAAAGACCCTTACACGGTAGAACATCTCCATGAGTTACAGGGTTTCCCCTGCCTGACCTTCCTTGTCATTACGGTTCTAAGTAGACTGAGATGTGCGAATTGAGACCTTAGTCTACCAATTCTAGGACTACTTGTGCCTTGAATTATCACTTTAATTATAAGTTGATTCAAATTGTGACCTAATTTTAGGTTGGTTGATTCACAAAGTGAACTAACTTCACCTGACCTGCCCTAAAGTTGAGGATGAAATTCGAGTCAAGTCACCCAAACCACCCTATTTTGGTTCTCAACAAGTTATTAGATCTCAAGTTTTGTGATTCAAGTGAACTCAGAGCCTTGTTTTTAGGGATTTGATGATTAGATCCATTCAATAAAGGGCTTAGGTGGCACACAAATGCAGGAAGATTTGTTTCCTTTATAAATGGCAAGTGTGTACTAGCACTTCAAACCCTAATGTGCTATCCTTAATTGGCTCTATTCCAAGTCCAATTTGATTCCAAATAAGGCACCTAGGACTGTTAATGCGCGAAATCAATGTTATAAAGTCATTGCGTTGCAGTATAGTCAAAATCTCTTGCCAACAAATATAATTTATAACTCGAATATATAGAAATGAAGACCGAGGTCAAACACAAGGAGCAAGTAGGAATTCACACATTAATCTTGATTAATATATAAATGAGCACAAGCAATCAAGCTAAGAATGATTATTGATGAGAACCTCATCATGAGCCATAACTAGCTCATTTTGACCTAATACAAAGGATAAAAGCTCCTACATAACTCAAGGAAAGGCTTAACTCAGAGAATTCTGAGTTTAAGGAGAAAACAAGTCATAAGGGGTAAAAATGCAATTTTACCAGTATAATCTGCATACAGGGTAATTCAGGGCCCAAACATAGGTCAAAGCAACTTAATAAGAATAAAAGTGGGATGAAATGATCTAGCAAGGGCTACATCAATTCCAAGAAACTAAATGATAATCTGTAACCCTAAAACAACCCACTTCAATTCACGAGGTTCGAGGCAAAGTAAAAATAGAATAAACCCTCTAAAATTCATAGAAAAATAATCTCTAGGGTTTAGAACCTTCAATTTGGCCTTCAGAACCCATTTTGACCTACATTGAGAACCATGCCCAATTAATAACTTAATTTGGGTTTTCGCATAAATTGACCGGTCAAACAAGGTTTAATATAGAAATGAAATTCACCATCAGATTCCTTAGGTCCTAATTAGTCATGTATAAAAACTTGAGCCTAAGAAGAAACCTCCTTCACCAACTTTACACTTTGGTTCTCATATATTTACTTTTTGGCCCTCAACTTTTGAACCCTCGCATTTTGGCCCCTAACTCTCCTTCGTTCTTTGCATTCAGGTCCCCCCTGCAAAACCTGCCAGCACCATGCTCCGGCGACCTTGCGCGGAGCATGGCGCCGCGCAGGGTGAGGGGGAGAGCCTGGCAAGTAAACCGGGGGTGCCCTGCGTCGTCAGTAGTCGCAGGGACACCCCCTGGTCGCTGTAACCCACCATACCGGCCGTGCGAACACACGGACGGTATGGGTTTCCATCTCCGGCGTCCTCCGGCGAGGGAGACACGTCGTCTCCCTCCGCCTTCCTCCCTGATTTGGTCCCTATAAATACCCCCGTCGCTCCACCGTTCTTCCCAGCTCGGATCTGACGGAGAAAACCCCCAACTTTCCTCTCCTCTCACTCCGGCAGACGCCCACCAGCTCCGGTGGTTCTTCCTCCTCCTCCTCTTCGCTCTGCCGCAATACCAGCAGCAGAGACTTCTTCCCCTGCTCTTCCCTCGCCACGCCGCACCCAGCTGGCGCCTCTCCGGCTCTCTGCTCGCCGCCGCCCCTTCCCCTGGGCATCTTCTTCTCCGGCGACAGTCGATACGACTGTCGCCCTGCTGCTTCCTCTTTCGTCTCCGTAGCTAGGTCAGAACTCCTCCCCATCTCCCCCCTTTCTTTTCCTCACTGTCTTTCATTTGATTAAACCCTCGACCGCTCCTGTCCACCGTCACCCTCTCCGCCTCCGGCCATCCTCCGGCGAGCCGCTCCCATCACCTCAGCAACCCACACGGCTCGCCGACCACCGCAGAACCTCCGCCTCCTCACCCTGATCAACCCCCGCCCTTCCACTTCCCCCACATCACCCTCTGCAACCCCACCGAACAAACCCATCCTCCGGCCCACAGTCCGACCTAGGGCAGCTCCTGCACGTCGCCCCACGCCTCGCCACCACCCACACGAGCTTCGCCGCACTCTGGCGAAGCCCCCGGCACCTTCTGATTAGGCTGAGAGGCCGTTTTGCTGTGAACAGGCCACCCGACCTCCACCGCCATTGCCGTGCAGAAGGAGCTGCTTCCGCCTGCAGCTGCAGGCGCGCCACGCCCAGATTCGACTCCTAGGCCTTGCGAGGCATTTCGACAAAGCATCAGGATCGCAGCTAAGGCGAAGGCCTCGCGTGAAGCCGCGATCGCCTGCTGCTTTCTCCGCTGCGGGCGCTCAATCAGGGTGGGACATTTAGTCCCACCTCGGAAAAGTCTGAAGAGGTGCAGCGGTATAAGGCGCAAAAGTGCTGGAGGCTTACTGCCTCAGCACACGGGGTGAGGTCCCCTTCACCCGCCCGGTTACCCGGTCTCGTCCGCGCTCACGCCCCGCGGACCTGACCCGACCCGACTTAGACTGACCTGCACTCCTCGCCCACCACGCACGCCGGTGGGCCTGGACCCGGGCGCTACCCGTACCCGGCTACCCGGCAGCTCTGGGAGAGCTATCCTATGAGCGGTTTCTGTGAGAGAGAGACGGAGGGGCGGGGGGTAGAGTAGGTTTTGCCTCTGACGTAAACTCTGAAGTGTGCAGGCACAGGTGAAGAAGAAGGACCGCGGAAGAAGAAGGAAGCTGAGGGAGACACTGTAGCAACAAGCTGTTTAAGTCGTCTGATTGGGAAATCAGACGACGTCCTGAAGGGAAAAGAAGAAAGAAGGAGAGACGACGTCCTGACAGGAAAAAGAAAAGAAGAAAGAAGGAGGTCTGAAGAACAACAGACGAAGGCGAGGCAGAGGAGAACACAAAAGAACAAGGGAAGAACTGAAAGAAGAATAGCATGAGAAGAAGATCTGAAGAAAGGAAAAGAAGAAAGAAAGGAAAAGAAGAAGAACAGGACCCGCTCTGCAGAAGAAAAAGGAAGAGCAGGAACAGTTGAAAGAAAGAAGAAGAACATCACCACTACAGATAAAGAAGAAGAAGATAACAGAAGATCTGAGACGAGGAGAAGAGAAAAGAAGACAACAATTTCTTTCTCTCTCTTTCTTTATTTTTGTAAAAGAAACTTGTACCCCTAGAATACAACTTGCTCCCTGAGTTCGACCTCGGGAACTCTTTTATTTTCCGAGTAAAAAATGTATATTTGAAATGATGGCAATAACTGGCTATACTACAACGCTATAACAATAAAACCCGGTTATATCCACGCTGTCATTCTTGGCGCCGTTGTCGGGGAGCAACGGCTATTCTAGAGGTAAACATTCCTGTTTCTTTTTAATTTCTGATAATCTCCTCTCTTTTGTGCAGAAAACTACAGGAAATCAAGAAGACAAGCAACCGCACGACAACCACTCCGAGGACAGGTAAATTTTTCCTCTCGCTATTAACCCCTAAACTCTAAAGAGGAAGAAAAGAAAAGAACAAGCAATATAGGGCTAACCTGTCTTCCATACTTAGTAACCATAAAGAGTTGCATGTTTTCAACTCATTAGTCCTGCACACTATTAAGGGTATTTAAGGGCTAACACATTCTTGCTTGAGCCCTAATTACCCAACAAAGAACTAACTGGACCAAGTAGAGCCAACATAAGATTCAACATTAGGGTTTTAGAGACACACTACTTAAATCAAGAATGGAGAAAATCCAAAAGAAGTGTGCCTAAACCATTGATTGAAAATACCTATTCAAAAGAAAACCTAAAACAATTGGCTCTCTAAACACTTGAACCCTAAAAGACAAGACCTAAAAGCTCTCAAAGAAAACAAGAGGTAAAGTTGACCCCTTGGGTCAACCAACCTTAAATTAGGTCACTCTTTGCACTTAAAAGACTAAAGTTCAAGTGAAACCTTAAGCACCCTGATCTTAAAATTGGTAGACTTAAGAGGTCAAGATCCCCATTCTGGTCTACCTGGAACCGCAGTGACAAGAGAGGTTGGGTGGGGGAAACCCTGTAACCCGTGGGGACGCTCTACCGTGTAGGGGTCTTCGCGGGACTCTCCCTCTCTGGCTGCCCAGGTAATTCTCAGGTGGACGATCTTTCTGATCAAGGGGTCCATCTGCCCCGCACCTCTATAGTCACCCAACACATTTTTGGGTGTCTTGATTGGGTCCAGCACCTTCTAAACTTACCTCTTCCAACAGTGCATGTACGGAAGGAGGTCCCTAAGACCACCCTTAAGACCTCCTTTAGAAATTCGCTCTCGTCAAGGCCAAGCCTCGACGCCCGTGTTTGTGCAGCAACACCCTCACATTATTCTCTCTTCTGATTCAGAACCAAGTTCTTCTTCTTCCCCCATCATGGCTCAGCCAGTTGAGGAAGAAAATAATCTGGAACACCAGCTCCAGCGACTCAATGACCTCTTCCAAAACTTCGTGCACCCACCGCAGCGTCCTATGATGCGGGACCACTACAATCCTGCTGCGGTGGCCATTGAGCCTCGAGTCAGAATCCCGACTGGAGGACCTGATTCCGAATTAAAGCCCAACATGATTCATGCTATACCTAAATTCCATGGGCTTAATTCTGAAGATCCCTTCCAGCACATCAAACAGCTAAAGCATCTGGCCCACACTTTTGGATCAGATGCACAAAATCGGGATATTCTTCTCATGAAGATGTTCTCCTTTTCTCTTATGGACAAGGCCGCCCATTGGTATCAAACTCAGACCCGACCGATCAACACTTGGGAAGAACTTCAATCCGAGTTTTTGAAAAAGTTTTTTCCCGTTGGTCGGACCAACGCCTTGCGCCATCAGATTACACACTTCACTCAACAATCAGGAGAACCTCTCCATGAGGCATGGGATCGTTTTCAGGATCTCATGAGAAAGTGCCCCCATCACGGAGTTCCTAAATGGGAACAAGTCCAATCTTTTTACCAAGGACTCTGTGAGGACATCCGCCTTTTCGTCAATGCAACTTGCGGAGGAAACATCATGGGTCAACATGAAGACACCGTATGGGAGATTCTCGAAAATATGTGCGAGAACTCCATCAACAATGACTCCATGGGATTATTCGACAGGACGAATACCCGCGCAGCGACGAATCTTAAGGGAGCACATGAGACGTAGGGCCTGTCCGCATCAGTCGACCTGGAATTAATGGCCAGTCGATTGGACAAAGTCTCAATCATTGAAAAGAAGGTGGATGAGCTGACTCAGCACTTGCAGCGAGCCACCTCCGCGCGTAACTCCTTTGCACAACCTCCTTCCACACAGGAGACTGTGCAAAACATCCTCCACCGATCTTCCCCTGGGATGGATCCATATCCATCCCCATCTGATTCTTGGAACGGAGGATCATCCGATCCTTTCTACACCAGCCGGGGGAACTCCATTCCCCCTTTCCCTGATTCTCCGGAGGTTCCTCAGACCTGCGAGGACCTCAACGCCATCCAGAACGACCCATTCTCCAACACTTACAATCCTGGATGGCGAAACCATCCCAATTTTCAGTGGGCGGGAAATTCCCAAACCCAAAGACCACCTTTTCAGTCCCGCCCACAGCCCTCTCGTCATTACCAGCCGCCTCAGCCTCGGCCCAACCCTGCTTATCCATCAGGGCCAAATCAGGATCAAATGTCCCTAATCCTTCAGACTCTGGCTGACATTCAAAAAATGAATGCGGCTATTCAAAAACAGCATAAGGACGAGCTTACAGAAGTTAAAACTCAACTGGCCCAGTTGGCAAATTCTCGCCAGCCAGGCACACTCCCTTCCCAACCTCTTCCTAACCCAAATAACGTGCCAACCCAGAAGCGCGTTATGAATCCAAATTTAGGCCACGCCCAATGGATTTATCAGGCCCCTACTGCTCCATCTCCAGACGAGATGGAAGCCTCAACTTCTTATGCGGGATTTCAGCAGCAGCCACCCCTCCTACCAAACCCAAACCAAAATCAGGTCGGATTAAATTCTGTAACAACACGTACTGGTAAAACAACTCAAGACCCGCATTATCCAAACCACTCCAAGCCTGATAACCATGACCCTAGGATAGTTATCCAAGATACCGCTGTTCCGGATCCACAACCTGGACCTATCCTAGAAGAACCAACCAAGATCCCGTTTCCCGAGGCCCTGACCAAGGGAAAGAAGACCACCAAACCCGTGGCCCCTGAGGAGGACCTGGTCAAGCTCTTTGAGCAGGTCCACATAAACATCCCCTTGATGGATGCAATCCGCCACGTACCAGCTTACGCACGATTTCTAAAGAATATATGTACACCCCAGCGTAAGCCGCGAACCAAGGGA
This sequence comes from Thalassia testudinum, assembly GCA_037157565.1. Taxonomy (NCBI): domain Eukaryota; kingdom Viridiplantae; phylum Streptophyta; class Magnoliopsida; order Alismatales; family Hydrocharitaceae; genus Thalassia; species Thalassia testudinum. The sequence continues at coordinate 73,852,549 of JAZHRO010000073.1, read as the reverse complement.
GGGAGCCCAATTGTTCTGTCAGAGCAAGCCAGCTCTGTAATCCTTAGTAGGCTCCCACCCAAGGCAAAAGATCCTGGGACTCCCCTGATTTCCTGTAAGATAGGTGGTACCCAATTTGATAGAGCATTGTTAGACTTGGGTGCATCCATAAACCTGATACCCACATCCTTACTTGACCATCTAGAAGAATCTGAGCTGAAACCAACCGAAGTGACATTACAATTAGCGGATCGATCTATAAAGTCACCAAAAGGGATTCTCGAGGATGTTATCGTAAGAGTGCGGGATTTCTATTTTCCAGTGGACTTTATAGTCTTAGATATGGATGCACCTGAGAACCCTAGGGATACACCAATCATTCTAGGGAGACCTTTCTTGGCTACTGCTAGAGCCAACATCAGCTGTGAGGAGGGCCAAATAGAGCTTAAGTTTGGAGATCAAACACTGAAAATTGATATATTTAAGGCCCAACAAGGAATTAATTGCGGCGTCATCGAACAAATTTGTGACATCAAGACTTTGGTTGATGAATCACACCTCCAGAATGACTCGATTATGCCTCATCAACCACAGAAGGATCTTGACCCGCAAACAGAGGAGTCGAATCCAGATATGAACAACCCAGTAACTCCCACCCTTGAACCTCACATCTATACTGAACCACCCGCTGCTGCTGAAAACCCCATCCTCGAACTGAAACCCCTTCCTGCTCACTTGAAATACGTCTTTTTGGGTTCTAATCAGACCCTTCCTGTGATTATCAATTCCAACCTCAGTCCTGAACAGGAATCCCGTCTGATTGTTGTCCTCCAGCAACATCGCAGAGCCATCGGATGGACTCTCGATGATTTGACTGGAATAAGTCCCTCTTATTGTACTCATCATATCTATTCAGAAGAGGGCACACGACCTTCTCGTGAAATGCAAAGACGCTTAAACCCCAATCTGCAGGAGGTCGTGAAAAAGGAGATCATCAAGTGGTTAGATGCCGGGATCATCTACCCGATCTCCGATAGTCGTTGGGTGAGCCCAATTCAGGTCATGCCCAAGAAGGCAGGACTCACCACTATAACGACTGAGACCGGAGAAATCATTCCTACCCGATTAGCCAACTCGTGGAGAGTCTGTATAGATTACCGCCGACTAAATTCCTCCACAAAGAAGGATCATTTCCCACTACCCTTCATTGATCAAATTCTCGAAAAACTTGCGGGAAATAGGTTCTTCTGCTTTCTTGATGGGTACTCCGGTTATAACCAGGTGGCAATCCATCCTGAGGACCAAGAAAAGACCACGTTCACTTGCCCCTTCAGAACATACGCTTTCCGAAGGATGCCTTTCGGTCTTTGCAATGCACCCGCTACTTTTCAGCGATGCATGCTTGCCATATTTTCAGATATGGTAGGTGATTATCTGGAAGTCTTCATGGATGACTTTTCAGTTTTTGGAGCATCATTCGATGATTGCCTCCAACACTTGGTCCAGATACTCAGGCGGTGCATCGATGTGAACTTGGTTCTTTCCTGGGAAAAGAGCCATTTCATGGTGCCTGAGGGAATTGTCCTGGGACACTCAATTTCGGAGAAAGGTATCCAAGTGGATCGAGCTAAGGTTAATCTGATTTCTCACCTTCCTATGCCTAGCTCGATCAGGGACATCCGTTCCTTTTTAGGGCATGTCAGTTTTTATCGACGATTTATCCCTGATTTTTCAAAAATCGCGCGCCCCCTGACCACTCTTCTCTCCAAGGATGTTCCTTTTGAAATTTCCAAGGAATGCACTCAAGCATTTGAAATCCTGCGTGACCGAGTCACCCAAGCCCCGATCCTACAGCCCCCTGATTGGTCTCAACCCTTCGAGATCATGTGCGATGCATCCGACTTCGCTGTAGGAGCGGTTTTGGGGCAGAAAATTGACAAGAAACCTGTGGCCATTTACTACGCCAGCAAAACACTCGATGAGGCTCAGCATAACTATACGGTTACTGAGAAAGAGCTGCTAGCTGTAGTATTTGCCCTAGAAAAGTTCAGATCGTACCTTCTAGGTTCCCGTGTCATCATATACTCGGATCACACAGCTGTGAGGCATCTCCTTGCAAAGAAGGATGCGAAACCTCGATTAATCCGATGGATCTTGCTGTTGCAAGAATTTGACCTTGAGATTCGCGATAAAGCGAGAAAGCAGAACGTGGTAGCTGATCACTTGTCCCGTCTTCCTTCTGAAATAATTGACCCTTCCGGACCCATCACTGAGCATTTTCCCGATGAGCACCTGCTGACTATTGGTACTAGCCTTCCATGGTTTGCTAATGTAGTAAATTACTTGGCATCTCATCAGATCCCGTCCGATTGGCCGAAGGCCAAAAAAGACAAATTACGCTCCGATGCCAAGTATTACATTTGGGAAGACCCGTACCTCTTCCGCATAGGTGCCGATCAGATCATCCGGAGATGTGTCCCAGAAGGGGAATTCAACAATATCCTCTCTTTCTACCATGACCAGGCATGCGGTGGCCATTTCGCCGGGCATAAAACCGCATCAAAAGTCCTCCAGTGCGGCTTTTACTGGCCCACACTGTTCAAAGACGCATACAATCACTGCAAGGCATGCAGTCGTTGCCAGACTTTGGGCAACATGAGCCATCGCGACATGATGCCTATGCAACCGATTCTAGTATGCGAAATCTTTGATGTTTGGGGGATTGATTTTATGGGCCCCTTTCCTGTTTCGGATGGTTTCGAATACATTCTGTTGGCTGTGGACTACGTGTCCAAATGGATCGAAGCCATACCGACCCGAACCTGTGATCACAAAATCGTTCTCAAATTCATTCATCAACACATTTTCTCAAGGTTCGGGATTCCTCGTGCAATAATCTCTGATGGGGGGACCCATTTCACAAATGCTCAGTTTAGGTCACTGATGACCAAATACGGGGTGTCTCACCGAATCTCTACTCCTTACCACCCCCAAACTAATGGTCTAGCTGAGCTGTCTAATCGGGAGATCAAGAAAATCCTGCAAGTCACTGTTCGACCTGACAGGAAGGATTGGTCGTCCCGACTTCCGGAAGCATTGTGGGCCTATAGGACCGCCCACAAGACCCAATTGGGCATGTCTCCCTTTAGACTGGTGTACGGAAAGGCATGCCACCTTCCCGTAGAACTGGAGCATAAAGCCTATTGGGCAGTACGGAACTGTAATCTAGATCTTTCCAAGGCTGGGACCCACAGAAAACTCCAAATCAGCGAGATCGATGAATTACGCCTAGACGCGTACGAGAACTCGCAAATCTACAAGGAGCGGGTTAAAGCCTTCCACGACAAACACATCTCGAGAAAGATCTTTCATCCTGGTCAAAAGGTCCTACTCTTTGATGCCCGACTAAAACTCTTCCCAGGAAAACTGAGATCCAAGTGGGTCGGACCATATTTGGTCCGACAGGTTTTTGGAAATGGAGCAATCGAAATCAGTCCACTCAGCCACGATTCTGAACCTTTCATCGTGAACGGTCAGAGACTCAAGCCGTTCATTGATGTAACTTCTACTGATTTGGCTGAAGCATCTTATATCCTCCTTTCCCCTTGAGCTTATTGCGCCCAGCCGATGGCGTAAAACTCAGCGCTTAACGGGAGGCAGCCCGTCATTCTCTTTGGAAACCTGAAACTTGTTCCGACACCTTTTTGCACTTGAAGTTCACACTTTAAGACAGCCGACTCCACCTTAGGTGCTTGCATCTGAGATTAGAAATCGTCCGCAACAGTCACCCCGACCCATTCACTCATCCAAATTTCTATCTTAAGGAGTGAACTAAGTTAAATAAAAACCCCCTAGGTTACAATGAGGACATTGCAAATCTTAGGCATTGGGGGGGGTATGAAAGTGCAAAACTTGTAAGAAAAGGTTTCAAAAAAAAAAAAAAAAAAAATTCACATATGCCAAAAACACCATAAAAATTAAAAAATTTTTCGAAAAAGAATAAAAGGAGAAGGAAATTTTGTGAAGGAAAAAAGAAACAAAATGAAAAAGGAGCACAAAATTATGAGAAAAGGTGATAGTCATTAGTAAGGAACTAAGGAATTAACCTAAGTTCTAGACCTCATTCAAGAAAATAACTGAAAAGTGCACAATGAGATTAGTAAGAATGCAAACCTTAGGCATTCTTGAATAGACCCTTAGTACCCATTAAGATCTGGACACTCCTCAAGAGGTTGAGGAAAATGAAAAGCTGAAGTATTAGGTCTAAGGCTTAGGAAGTATTTGGCCTCGTTAACTAATTTTTGGTTTACGGGACTCAGTAACCTAAGCACCCTAACCTCACACACAGCCTGGTTCAGTAAGCGTAAAAATCAGAATCACGCAGAAGCATCGCAAAATTCTGAAAAGAACACCTAGAATAGGAGCGACCGATCAACACAAGTTGATTTGGACGAGTTCCCAGCGCGGAGAGGCGGGAAATCCCCTCGAAGATGCGTAACAAAATATCATCTCCTCGGTGCTTGTCTCTTAGGATATTTACATATCCTACTGGGGGCATGTAAGCACTCTGCTGGTTCAGATTCCATGGATGGCATTATCTCGAAGTGTCAATTGCCAGGGTCTGGATTCGGCCACGGAACACCATGGATGGGATTATCTCGAAATCTCAATAGCCAGGGTTCCGGGGGTTTCCATGGGCGGTGCTATCTCGAAGCATTGATCGCCAGGAACCCTTGAGGATTGATGATGGGAGCAAGGAATCTGATACAGACCGTGTTGAAAAGCCAATCCTAGGCTAGAACTAAAAAGAAAAAGAGAGAGAAAACTCTCCAAACAGAAAAACTTTCTATCTCTCTCTTACAAAACGCACTGCGAACTGAGCCAGGGCTAAAATCATTTCAAGCACGGGTGCTTTAACCACAAAGTCCAATAAACCTTGGGTTAGTTCTTGTGGACCTTAAAAGCCTTTGCTAAGACTGAGGCTAAGGCTAGACAGATTTGGATCTTGATTGGTACTAGAGTATCTTTTAGGCCTACGGTCAGCATTCTAACCTAATCTATGCTCAAATAAAAAAGGCACTTATCTAAAACTATTAAAAACTTCATGGTCTAGAACAAGGGTTGAAACCTTAAGTTTTTGCTAAGGGACTAGCAAAAGCTAGGCATGGGGGTATGATGAGAACCTCATCATGAGCCATAACTAGCTCATTTTGACCTAATATAAAGGATAAAAGCTCCTACATAACTCAAGGAAAGGCTTAACTCAGAGAATTCTGAGTTTAAGGAGAAAATAAGTCATAAGGGGTAAAAATGCAATTTTACCAGTATAATCTGCATACAGGGTAATTCAGGGCCCAAACATAGGTCAAAGCAACTTAATAAGAATAAAAATGGGATGAAATGATCTAGCAAGGGCTACATCAATTCCAAGAAACTAAATGATAATCTGTAACCCTAAAACAACCCACTTCAATTCACGAGGTTCGAGGCAAAGTAAAAATAGAATAAACCCTCTAAAATTCATAGAAAAATAATCTCTAGGGTTTAGAACCTTCAATTTGGCCTTCAGAACCCATTTTGACCTACATTGAGAACCATGCCCAATTAATAACTTAATTTGGGTTTTCACATAAATTGACCAGTCAAACAAGGTTTAATATAGAAATGAAATTCACCATCAGATTCCTTAGGTCCTAATTAGTCATGTATAAAAACTTGAGCCTAAGAAGAAACCTCCTTGACCAACTTTACACTTTGGTCCTCTTATATTTACTTTTTGGCCCTCAACTTTTGAACCCTCGCATTTTGGCCCCTAACTCTCCTTCGTTCTTTACGTTCAGGTCCCCCCTGCAAAACCTGCCAGCACCATGCTCCGGCGACCTTGCGCGGAGCATGGCGCCGCGCAGGGTGAGGGGGAGAGCCTGGCAAGTAAACCGGGGGTGCCCTGCGTCGTCAGCCGTCGCAGGGACACCCCCCTGGTCGCTGTAACCCACCATACCGGCCGTGCGAACGCACGGACGGTATGGGTTTCCATCTCCGGCGTCCTCCGGTGAGGGAGACACGTCGTCTCCCTCCGCCTTCCTCCCTGATTTGGTCCCTATAAATACCCCCGTCGCTCCACCGTTCTTCCCAGCTCGGATCTGACGGAGAAAACCCCCAACTTTCCTCTCCTCTCACTCCGGCAGACGCCCACCAGCTCCGGCGGTTCTTCCTCCTCCTCCTCTTCGCTCTGCCGCAATACCAGCAGCAGAGACTTCTTCCCCTGCTCTTCCCGCGCCACGCCGCACCCAGCTGGCGCCTCTCCGGCTCTCTGCTCGCCGCCGCCCCTTCCCCTGGGCATCTTCTTCTCCGGCGACAGTCGATACGACTATCGCCCTGCTGCTTCCCCTTTCGTCTCCGTAGCTAGGTCAGAACTCCTCCCCATCTCCCCCTCTTTCTTTTCCTCACTGTCTTTTATTTGATTAAACCCTCGACCGCTCCTGTCCACCGTCACCCTCTCCGCCTCCGGCCATCCTCCGGCGAGTCGCTCCCATCACCTCAGCAACCCACACGGCTCGCCGACCACCGCAGAACCTCCGCCTCCTCACCCTGATCAACCCCTGCCCTTCCACTTCCCCCACATCACCCTCTGCAACCCCACCGAACAAACCCATCCTCCGGCCCACAGTCCGACCTAGGGCAGCTCCTGCACGCCGCCCCACACCTCGCCACCACCACACGAGCTTCTCCGCACTCTGGCGAAGCCCCCGGCACCTTCTGATTAGGCCGAGAGGCCGTTTTGCTGTGAACAGGCCACCCGACCTCCGCCGCCATTGCCGTGCAGAAGGAGCTGCTTCCGCCTGCAGCTGCAGGCGCGCCACGCCCAGATTCGACTCCCAGGCCTTGCGAGGCATTTCGACAAAGCATCAGGCTCGCAGCTAAGGCGAAGGCCTCGCGTGAAGCCGCGATCGCCTGCTGCTTTCTCCGCTGCGGGCGCTCAATCAGGGTGGGACATTTAGTCCCACCTCGAAAAAGTCTGAAGAGGCGCAGCGGTATAAGGCGCAAAAGTGCTGGAGGCTTACTGCCTCAGCACACGGGGTGAGGTCCCCTTCACCCGCCCGGTTACCCGGTCTCGTCCGTGCTCACGCCCCGCGGACCTGACCTGACCCGACTTAGACTGACCTGCACTCCTCGCCCACCACGCACGCTGGTGGGCCTGGACCCGGGGACTACCCGTACCCGGCTACCCGGCAGCTCTGGGAGAGCTATCCTATGAGCGGTTTCTGTGAGAGAGAGACGGAGGGGCGGGGGGTAGAGTAGGTTTTGCCTCTGACGTAAACTCTGAAGTGTGCAGGCACAGGTGAAGAAGAAGGACCACGAAAGAAGAAGGAAGCTGAGGGAGACACTGTAGCAACAAGCGGTTTAAGTCGTCTGATTGGGAAATCAGACGACGTCCTGAAGGGAAAAGAAGAAAGAAGGAGAGACGACGTCCTGACAGGAAAAAGAAAAGAAGAAAGAAGGAGGTCTGAAGAACAACAGACGAAGGCGAGGCAGAGGAGAACACAAAGAACAAGGGAAGAACTGAAAGAAGAATAGCACGAGAAGAAGATCTGAAGAAAGGAAAAGAAGAAAGAAAGGCAAAGAAGAAGAACAGGACCCGCTCTGCAGAAGAAAAAGGAAGAGCAGGAACAGCTGAAAGAAAGAAGAAGAACATCACCACTGCAGATAAAGAAGAAGAAGATAACAGAAGATCTGAGACGAGGAGAAGAGAAAAGAAGACAACAATTTCTTTCTCTCTCTTTCTTTATTTTTGTAAAAGAAACTTGTACCCCTAGAATACAACTTGCTCCCTGAGTTCGACCTCGGGAACTCTTTTATTTTCCGAGTAAAAAATGTATATTTGAAATGATGGCAATAACTGGCTATACTACAACGCTATAACAATAAAACCCGGTTATATCCACGCTGTCAATTATCAATGAATAATATCTACTCAAAATTGATCTCCAATGCAGAACATGAGTATATTAAGAGTTTAATGAAGTAAAAAGATGTCTAAGGCAAAATAATGGTGATTTAAATCACCAATTATTAGCTTAGATGCATATATATACGAATTACTCAATAGTCTAAATAAATGAATAGTATCAACCACTTAAATACTTATCCACATAGGTAGATAAATCCACAGTATCAAGCCTTAAAGCCTTATCAGACGTCGGCTTTCAATTTTAGATGACTTAAACGTCATTGCTACAGTGCATGCACAAGCCTTTCCCTCAAACTTTCATTCTTCTTCCTCTTTTTCTCTTTAGCTCTTTGCCTCTTTTCTTCCTTTTCTTCTCACGCACAAGGGGCTTCTCAAGTCTCATAGTGACTAAGTGTTGAACCCTTGGTATGAAGAGCAAAAAGCCCCACTCTCTCTCCTCACATTTCCCCCTCTATTTCTCCTTTCTTCTCTCTCTCAAACCTGGCTATATAAGTGGGTATATGAATACGGATAATTGGGTTTGGCTAGACCCACGTTCATGTGTACACAGGCAAGGCGTGAGGTGAGAGGAGGCACATGCGTGGGGGACCTCACCCCCTGTGTGCTTGAGGCAACAAGGCCTTAGCAGAAAAATGTTATATATGTTGCAGGTGCTTTGTATTCCTACGATGTGGGACTAAATCCCCATCCTTCTGCTTGTGCACAGCCGCTGCCAAATTTGAAGAAATCGAAGACCCTACAGCTGCTTTCGTGGTCAATTGGGAGCCCAGGCACCTTCACAGTGCCAACTCGCACCTGGGAAACATGGTGGTGATGCTGAAGCAGGTCAGATGAAGAACGATACCAGAGAAGATGAGGGTGATGACGGATGGCGGCAAGAACCTTGAAAATAAGAACACAGCCTTCCAACCTAATTAGAATAGCTCATAAGTTTCGCCGGTGTTCATGGAGTGTGATGGTGGTGGTATTTTGGTGTGTACGTGCATGTAGAGGGCATGCGAAGTCGATAATGGAGGATAGATGATGGGTTGTTCAGTGAGGAGATGGAGTATGCAATAGGTCTAGAAAGGTTAGGGCTTTTGGTCGTGGGGTGACGGCGGAGGTTTTGGCGGTGGTGGTTGATTTGCCCATATTTGTGGGCTATTTAAGTATTTAAGTGTCTAGACATTAAGTTAATTTTAACATTTAGATAGCATACATTAGGATGTAAATAAATTAATTCATATTTTTAGCTTAAGTGCATAATTCATGCATTTAGAATTAATCTAGGGTTGCATACATTTAATTAGTTAATTAATTAGGTGCATTACATACACTATTTTAATTAACATAGAAGTTAAGGAGTTATGTATAAATAATCCTAATTATTTTATTCTTTGTTTCTTTTTCTCCTGAGCAGGTAACTCTTCCATCTCCGCCTCCGCCTCCTGCACATCAGCATTGATTCTACGGTGGCTTTTGAATTTCAAATCTTTGTAGCTATGGCTACAAAAGAGGAGGAAGGGCTGCCGTTCAAGGGGGGCCACCACCCTTTCCACCACCGTGGGCCTCCACGGCCAAGCTCCATCATACTGTGGGCTGGCGGGGTGACAGACCACCGCGCCAAGAGGATGGACTTGACCACCACTATGCACGAGCCCCTTGAAGCTCTCCTACTGTGAGCGCATCTACTGATGCATGACTTGTTACCATCGTCATCAACCATCACCAGCATCCACCTCCATCTTCTTCCCCATTCTCTGTTTTTCCTCCACTCCACCAAAAAAAACCCAAAAACCTTGCCACACCCACTGTAGCATAAAGAGCTGCAACCTCGCCTTCCCATGCCTCAGCTACTGCCAAGCATGCCACCGCGCGTGCCTCCAACGCAGCAAGTGTGCGCGTGCCCACCTCAGCCACCGCGTGCACCTCCAGCCTACATGCCCGCGCGCCCTCGTGTAGCACGCATTCTCCAGCAGTGCCTTCACCTCCACGCAGCCAGCACCCCATCGTGCGCCTTCACCTCAGCGCCTGCACGCTCGTGCCTTGACCTTCGGCCTGCACGCCCGCATACCTTCACCTCCAGCGCCCTCGCCTAGCGCCTGCACCTCCACACACTCCCACTGCAGCACTCGCGTGTCGCCCCCTGCAGCACCTGCAGTCGCGTTCCCATCAGACCTTGTGCGTGCCCGTGTGGCCTGCAGAGCATCCGCCCCTCCACACGCCCACGCCTCCTAGCACCTGCAGCGCCCACGTGCTGCCCCTCCTCGTGCCTACAGCAATCACAACCAGCAGCAACAACTTCCACCGCCGCTGGCTCTCTCCTCTGTTCGGTCGACTTTGGCTGTCTCGCAACCTGCCGCCGCCACCGTTGCAGAGCCCTCGCTCCAGGCAACCTACTCCCAGAAGAGTTCCTCGAACGAACCTCTATCCCATGCACAAGGAGGAGAGAGGTAGAATCCTCTGTTTGTGGTCGAATTAGTATTTACATTTCATGCCATTACCACAAAACTGAATTTTGATTTATCATTATTTTATTGTGGTGAATTTATCCCTTCATGATCATGCTTTTAGAGAATTGTGAAACCTTATTATTCATCTCTATGTGCATTGAATTTAATTTTGAATTACATTTTAGTATGCATGCAAGTGAATAGTACATGGCATACCCTTGCACATGGATAATTTTCTTACGTAAAAATTATATTAACACCCCTTGACTTCTCCATAAATTTAAGGTTTACTTTCAGAGCTACATAGGCATTGTTTGATATGACGAATAGTTTAATGAACTTGATTTCGACCTAATTGTGAGTTTAAATAAGTTAGTGCCTCCCTGTGGACATGACCCACTCTCCTATGAGTGGTTTAATTTTAATTTTAATTATTTTGTTAAGCGATTTTCCACCACTTCGATCCTACAATGACAAATCATCTTAATAACAATATTCGAAAGCAAAAACTGACTTATCAGTGGTGTGTTGTTTGGTGGTGTGTGGTGGTGGCATAGGCTTGTCGGAGTTCATGCTGGAGTTAGAGAAGACGATGGGGGAGATAGTGGAATAGCAGTCGAATTGAGACATTAAGGAGCGGAAAGGGGAGGAGGAAAGAAAAGGAAGCTATAGGACCTAATTTAAGGAAGAAAAGGGAAGGGACTCGCGTCGGCATGCCTTACAGGATGCCAGGAAGATGAATTCTTCGTTGAGGAGGATGACAACAAGGAGAGGGGAAGATGGTGCCCACTATGATCGATGAGGCACTGAGGAAGGTGGTGAAGATGATGGATGGGCCAATTTGGCTGTTGGCTGCCCCTAGGAAGACGGGGAAGAAGGGCCACTAGAGCTAGGTCGGAGAAGGGTCGGAGGTAAGGATTTGAAGAGGGTTTTAGCCCTAAACCTTGCTAAGGAACTCAGCTGTGAATCAGGGGTTAATTTATAGGGCTCAAGGAGGCCTTCCAAGCTTGGAAGCTTGGGGCTTACAGACAAGTAGGAGACATGAACCTTCAAAAGGTTTGCACAAGCTTTGGAGTAGGATTTAGAGCCTCGTACATGGCTCAAATGGAAGGTAACTTCCTCAGGAATTCCCCTTTCTGTTTGTGGAGAGATTCGTCAATCAATCAGGGTGAACTCTCCAATCAAAGGTAGTTGAAGTAGGATTTAGGAGTTTGAAAGCAGCGGGGACCTATTGGTGAAGAAGGAAACAAAGATGGGGAGTTATTTGCAAAGAATTTGAAAGCTGAGGGGTTCTTTGTAAGAGAAAGAGTCAGAATAGGATTAAAATGCAAACTAGGTAAAGATGATCTTTGCTTAGACCCAAATTTTCATACATACCTAATTTGGACCCAAGGAATCTGATGGTGAAGTTGGATTTAAGTTTTGACTAAGTTTGACTGGGTAATTTATGCAAAAGCTCAAATTAGGGTAATTGTCTATCTGAGACTCTATTTTACGTCAAATTGGGTTCTGATGGTCAAAGCAGGCATACCAAACCTTAGAGAATATTTTCTATGATTTTTAGAAGGTTTAGGTGAATTTTATTCTGATCAAAACCACAGTTAATTAAGCAGGTCTGTTTTTAGGATTTCAGATGTCATTCAATTCTCGAAATGCGTGAAAACTCGTTTCTGTCTACATGAACCCACTTATTAGGCATTAATGACCATATGACCTTCATTTATTACCTGAGAAACCCCTTGACTGTTTTGAAATTAGGATATTATGTTAAAACTACAGTTTTACCCCTATTTTAACGCATTTCTCTTAGAAAGGATATGCAATGAATTACGGCTCTTTGCAATTATGTAGGAACATTTATCAATTGATTATGACTAATTTAAGCTTGATATGGTTGATGATGACATTATCATCATGGACTCAAACAAGAAGGTGAGTAGTCCAAGGTGTTACAAGTCTTTAATAGGCATAGGAAGCAAGGGTTGGGTGTTTCTAATCGAATCGAATCAAATCAAATCTAATTGATTAAATGGAGAAAATTTGAAATTTCTTGCCTCAAATGATATTTTTAGGAAAATAAGGTAGGATTGGCTTCCTAATTTCTTTTTTTTCCTTTTTTATTTTCCTAAGAGATAAAGAGAGAGTGGATTAGGGAAGAAAGGAAGATGATTGACGTACCTTTGGCGTGGTCGATCCAAGTCGATGATCCTGAGTGCTTGGTTTACCTCAAAACATCAAACAAAGACAAGTTAAAAATTAAATCAAAAGAAGATGATATGACTAGTGGTAAAATGTGCATTGCTCCCTGGCAACAACGTCAAAATGTTAATGTAGTTTCGTCAATTTTTAAGAAATGCATTGTAGTATAGTGACTAAAGTAAATCAATACTTAAATTTATATGTCGAATTGTGAGTCCAAGGTTGTCTCAAGGAGGAATTAATTTGCAATTTAACTACCAATCGAATGAATATAAAGTGAAGCACAAGAGTTTGATGCAAAAAGAATATAATTATGCAATTGTTGCTACAATCAAACCCAAAAAGAAATGAGAATTCTAAGGCCAAAAAAATGTGTTATAACCAAGCCAAATCCTCAACACTTAGCCAAAATTCCAGCCAAGAACCAGCCCTTCATAGCCAAAGCCAAAGGCCAAAACTTGGTCCAAGCTCCAGTCCAACCTTGGTCCAAAACTAGCCCAAATCCTAGTCCACGCCAGCATATGTGTGGGAGTATGTGCATGTGAAAGAGTGGGGACCTGATCCCTTGAGTATTCGAGCGGTATGGTATGGTGCGAAATTCCTTATAAGCTCGATTTCCAGCTCTTCACTTTCTTGAGGTGGGACTATGTTCCCCCTTCTTTCTTGTATTCTTTGCATTCACCACGAGTAGGAACTACTGCCAAATTGGATGAAAGATTGCCATTGGATCTTGAATGCAATGACTAGGATGAAGTCCCTAGGTAATTCCGCAGTGATGGAGGGTAGTATCGCTGTCGTGGAGTCACTGGATGCCCTTGCTAGTCACCAAAGAAGAAGCTGATTCCAGTGAAACACCTGCACAAGTGAATATCGCCTCTTGGCCCCAATTAATGACACAAGATGCTTCGGTGTACTATGCTAGAGAAAATCCCTAAAGTGATTTGGTGTGGGGGGTGAACAGAAGTGTGTGGCCATGGAGATTCAAAGAAGCTCTTCAGCGAGGATGGCGTGGGATGATGGAGTGAATGTGAGATTAAAATACCTTGGGCAAAATCTTGGTGGAGGTGAGGCAAAGCATTTTCCCAACGTAATTGGGTGAGGGGAAGGCGGAGGAGGTGGGTCAGTGATGGTGGCACGGGTGGACGTCGTGGAGGTCGGAGGAGTGGATAGACGAAGCTTTAAAGCTCCCAAAACCTAATTGAAGATGAGAGGAGGAGCGCATTTGTCCTATACTACAACACAATTCCTTAAACAATGATGTATTTGCTTAAAGAGTGGCTTGTATCGATCTTGTGTCACAGGATGTTACACGAAATTGTCTCATGCCTAAGATGTCAATTGATGGATTGTGAACTATAATAATATGGGAAGATTGCATAAATGGAATTGGACAGGTAATAATTTGTAAACAGATGAATTGCTGATATAGTACCCTCTTTCTTTTACTCTTACCATTGTTGCTACTTATTGTAGTTGTTATACCCTACTCAGTTTTTATTGATGTGTTTCTTGGGTTTCGTACTCAGGTGTTGCTGAGCAATCGAGTGTAGCAAGTACTGTTGGTCAGTCTTCTACGGAGCTGGGTCCTACTTGAGGAGATGCTTCGTACTATGCCAGTGGCTCTTAGTTGTTTCCTTTCTGCTGTTCGATTTTATTTGTCTTTTTGTGACTGTACGTGCACTTTTTAGTTTCTACTTTTGTGGTGAATTTTATCATGCTGTCAACACTTTAATTATTTTTCATTTAATGCATTATGGATGAATGCTGGCTGTTGATGTTCTATGATTATGTGTTGGGTGACTACGATCTTGTGGGTGGTTTGTGCTAGTTGTTAGCACACAACAACTCCGATTTAGTCGTTTAGTGGGACTTGGGTCGTCATAGATGGTATTAGAGCAAGGTCACCCCACTAAGTCATAGAATGGTTTAGGAGAGACATGTAGACATTCAAATCATATTAAATGATGGGTACCCATCCGTTGATTGACGGGAAACCCGATTCACATAAGTTTCCGCATATTCTAGTTTTGTTGTGGACTTGTGATTGCTGATAGTTGATTTTCACCATGCAGAGGGAGATGGTTTCGCAAAGCTCCAAGAAGGCTAGTGATACTAGCTGGACTAATGGAGATCGATAGACTAATCCTCCTCAGCAAGCTTTAGATTTGGCTGTCCAGTTCTAGGCCTTTGCGAAGACCTTTTTTGGGATGCTGGAGTAGCTCTCAAGTGAGGGCAGGGGGAGGTGGTGATCAGGAGCTGCCCTCGGTCTCGAGTGTAGGCATTCCTCCTTACGAAGGAAGTGGGGAGAACCATGGGCCTCCCCTATCGATGGACGAACTAGTGGACCATCTACATCAGTACTAGTAGATTTCCACTAAGTTTCGAAAGTTGAAGCCCCCAACTTTCAAAGGGAAGGAGGATCCTACGGGGTGGATGATTGGATACAGTAGATCGAGAAGGCTTTTGACACTATCTACCCACCAAAGAACTATAGGGTGCCCTTCACAACATATTAGCTAACCAGTGTAGCGTACCGATGGTGGGTGTTCGTACACGAGAAGGAGGGCACTTGAGTGATGACCTAGGGTTGCTTCCTTGAGCTCTTCAGTGACTAGTACTACCTTAGAACATGGTAGGATCACAAGAAGATCGAGTTCCACAACCCGAGGCAGGGTTCGATGATTGTTAGCGAGTATCGGACTCGTTTCATTGAGCTCTCATGCTTTGAGTTGATTGCAGTGGTCTCTGAAGTCGACAAGTGCTGGAAGTTCATTAAGGGACTTCGAATGGAGATATGGAAGTACGTGAACCCGCTTTCATTTGACACATTCTTCTAGGTAGTTGACACAATTATGAAATATGAGCAGGGCAACACTAAGGCCCACAAAAGCTTTGGTAGAGGATCAAGGTAGAGGTTTGAGTTTTAGAGCCAATTCCAAAAGAGGAGGGACTAGAGGTACCAGCCATACTGATGTAAACATGTTTATATTACATAAAATGTCTATTTATGCATGTTCTTAAGCATAGAATTGCATTTCATACTATAAATATTGCATAGCATGCATCATCTTGCATTTAGATTAGTTTGAATAAAATGGAGGTTAATTGTCTCCTTTTATGTTTAGGGATAGGGAAAATTTTTATCGGGGCCTCAGATCAAAGATCCAACCGTACAGATTTGATCAGGGCAACGATTGGAGTTCAACAACTCCAAGATCGCCTTAATCAGACATCTGTAGCATCAGATAGAGATCGAGGAACCCTAGAAGATCAAGGGCCAAGATGGTGCGAATCTGCACTTCAGACGACAGATCCAACCACACGGATAGATTCAGATCGACGATCGCAGCCTAACGGTGCAAAAATTGACTCAATCTGACAGCTGTGGGTCCATCTACATTATACAAAAGATGGATGGCCAAGATGGCACCACGTGGTGCCATCTCAACCGCCCAACCGGCCGCATGCAACCACCGCACCTTCTCTTCATCTGATCGTCGCTTCTAAGCCAATGTATGCTCATCCAACGGTTGTGGGGCACTGGTTTGTCGCCTTTGTTGATGTGGTTATTATAGTCATTGTGGTATATAACAAAAACGGTCACCAGTCTAACACAATTTATTACTCGGAATGAAAAGTTTCTCGAGATCGAACTCAGGGAGAAAACTAAAATTCCAGAAGCATATAAATTCACAATATATATAAGGTTTTACAAAAAATTGAGAGTGAGAGAAAGAGAGAGAGGGTAATTGGCTTTTTCTTCTTCTCTTTCTTCAGCTGGCTCTTCTCTTCAACTTGTTTTCTTCTTCATTCTTCTTTTCTTCTTCTCTGCTTCTTCCTTCTTCTTCTTCAGCCTGTCTTCTTCTTTCTTCTTCTCAGCAGCTGCGGTTCCTCTTTCTCTTTTTTTCTTCTTTCTTCTGCTCTGGCCCTTCTTCTTCTTCTTCTTTCTTTTCTTCTTCTCTTGCTGCTGACTCTCCTTTTTCGCCGACGTCTGATTCGACGCTCAGATGACTTAACTGCTTGGTTGCTACAGTGCAGCTCCTCCTCTTTTCCTTCAGCTTTTTTCCTTCCTTTCTTCTTCTCTTTCCTCTTCGTTCTCTTGCTTCTTCCTTCCTCTTCCTTCTTCCCTATGGCTAAGTCCTGGCAGCTGCTTCTCTTCATCTTTCTTCTCTCCTGCGCACACATGCAAACATCAGTGTAAAACCTACCCTACCCCTTCCCCGCATCTCTCTCTCTAGATCTCTCTTTGGTAAGCTCTCCTAGAGCCTGGTAATCGGGTCGGGTCGCGTACCTAGGTCCAGGCGCACCGGCGTGGGTGGTGCGCGAGGAGTGCACAGGAGGGTGTCGGGTCGGGTTAGATCCACGTGGGTGTGCCGCGGATGAGACCCGGTGATAGGTGAGGCACCTCACCCTGTGTGTATTCGGAGGCGAAGAGCCTATACCACTTTTTCAATTTAAGTGTGGGTGCTCGCCCATACACTTACAAGGTGGGACTAAAGTCCCACCTCCGCTCCGCTTGCCCGCAGGCGAGAAGCGGCTGGCAATTGGGCAGCAGTGAAGGTTTCGAGCTCCCAATTGAGATCCCCGGCACCTTTGCTGACGTGCCCTGTGTTGCCTGGAGCCCGCGCCTGGCGTCGAAGAGGCCTGGAGCTGCCTGCGAAGCAGCTCCTTCTGCTTGTCAATGGCGGTGACGAGGGTGAACCCTGAAATCATAAAGACGGGCTCACGGCCACGTCAGACAACACAGGGAGCATCGCCAGAGTGTGGCGAAGACGGTGCGAGGGGCGGCGTGCTGTGAGAGTGCCTGTGGTCATGCACCTAGGGCAACCTGCTTGCGTGGAAGTGGGTATGTTCGGGGGGTGCTCAGAGTGTGTAGGATGGTGAATGGAGTAGGGGAAACGCTAGAGCGGAGTGAGGGGGAGCTTCTGGGCTTGTCGGCGAGGGGTGGAAAGGTCTGTGGAAGTGGAGCGATCTCGCCGGAGATGGTGGCTGGAGGTGCAGCAGATGAAGGTGGTCGTGGCAGTCGAGGGGTTTAAAATACTAATTCAAGAAGGGAAAAGTGAGAGGAGAGTAAGGAGAAAGTTCCTACCTACTTAATCGAAGAAGAGGGAGAGGAAGACTGCCCGACGCGTGCCTACCAGAGCTGAGGACGATGGTGCCCAGAGGAGGAGTGACAGCGATGAGGAAGAGGTCTGAGGACGCCAGCTGGTGCGGCCTGGCGTGAGACGACGAGGCAGAGTGGGTTCTGCTGTAGGTATGGCAGCAGAGCGACGAGGAGGAGGAGGAGAGTTCACCGGAAGCTAGGGCAGTCTGACCGGTCAGAGAGGAGACGAAAGAGGGGGGTTTTCTAGGCCAGAAATAGCTTGGAGTGGACGGCAGCCCTTGCCGCTCCTAATAAAGGTGCTGGCGAGGAAAGTGGCCTGAGGGAGCGACGTGGGGAGCTCATCGGAGATGGTTGGAGATGGAGACCCATGCCTTTCGTGCATTCACACGAGAGGCATGGGCAACCGTAGGTCACAGGGGAGGGTCCCTACGACAGAGGTCGATGTAGGGAACCCCCCGTTCATTCCTAAGAACGGGCGCCATACCCTACGCGACGCCATCCTCCGCGCAAGGTCGCTGGAGGTATGGCGCCTGCGCAGAGTGGCAGGGAGGACCGTTCTGCAAAGAATGACGGGAAACATAGGGGGCTATGTGTAAGGGTTCAGAAGATAAGGGTCAAAAAGTAATTCAAGAGGACCAATTTGTAAAGTTGGTCAAGATGGTCTTCTCATAGGCCCAAATTTTTGTACCAACCTAATTTGAACCTAAGGAATTTAATGGTGAAATTTGATTTTAGGTTTGACCACGTTTGACTGGTCAATTTGTGCAAAAACCCAAATTAGGTCATAAATTAGGCATGGTTCTCATTTTAGGTTAAAATAGGTTGCGAAGGCCAAATTGAAGGTTCTAAACCCTAGGAAATATTTTTCCATGAATTTTAGAGGGTTTAGTTGATTTTTATCCATCCTCGAACCTCATAAATTAAAGTGGGTTTGTTTTAGGGTTAGAGAATGTCATTTAAGTCCTAGAAGTTGCTATAACCCTTTTGAGATCAGATCATCCCACTTCCTTCCTCATTAAGCTTATTTGACCTGTGTTTAGACCATTAATTACCCTGTTTGTGTCCTGCATTGGTAAAATTATAGTTTTACCCCTTATGATTTATTTTAGTCTTCAATTCAGAATTCTCTGAGTTAAGCTTCTCTTTAGGTTTTGCAGGGGCTTTTTCATACTTATTTAGATTAAATTTTGCTAGTTAGGGTTCATGATGAGGCTCTCATCATACCCCCATGCCTAGCTTTTGCTAGTCCCTTAGCAAAATTTTAAGGTTTTAACCTTTGTTCCAGACCATGAATTTCTTATTGAGTTTAGATAAGTGCTTTTTCACTTGTAACCTTGATTAGGGTAGAATGCCAACCATAGGCTTAAAAGGTAATCTAGTACCAACCAAGATCCAGATCTATCTAGCTTTAGCCTCAGTTCCTAGCAAAGGTTTTTAAGGCCTACAGGAACTAACCTAAGGTTTATTGGACTTTGTGGTTAAAGCACCCGTGCTTGGGATAATTTTAGCCCTGGCTCAGTTTGTAGTGCATTTTGTAAGAGAGAGAAGTAGAAGATTTATATGTTTGGAGAGTTTTCTCTCTCTTTTTCTTTTTTTAGTCTAGCTTAGGATTGGCTTCTCAACATGGTCTGTATCAGATTCCTTGTCCCCATCATCATTCCTTAAGGGTTCCTGGCAATCGATGTTTCGAGATAGCACCGCCCATGGTAACCCTCAGAACCCTGGCTTTCGAGATTTCGAGATAATCTCATCCATGGTGTTCCATGGCCGAATTCAGACCCTGGCAATTGACACTTCGTGATAATGCGATCCATGGAATCTGAACCAGCAGAGTGCTTACATGCCCCTAGTAGGATATGTAAATATCCTAAGAGACAAGCATCGAGGAGATGATATTTTTTTACGCATCTTTGAGGGGAATTTCCTACCTCTCCGCACTGGGAACTCGTCCAAATCAACTTGTGTTGATCAGCCGCTCCTACTCTAGGTGACATTTTCATAATTTTTGAAAAGCTTCTCCATGATTTTGATACTTTATGCTTACTGAACCAGGCTGTGTGTGAAATTTGGGTGCTTAGGTTATTGAGTCCCATAAACCAAAAGTTAGTTACGAGGCCAAATACTCCCTAAGCCTTGAACCTAATACTTAAGCTTTTCATTTTCCTCAACCTCTTGAGGAATATCTAGATCTTAATGGGTACTAAGAGTCTATCCAAGAATGCCTAAGGTTTGCATTCTTATTAATCTCACTGTGCACTTTCCATTTCTTTTCCTGAATGTGGTCTAGAACTTAGGTTAATTCCTTAATTTCTTACTAATGACTATCTCTTTTCTTTCATTTTGTGCTCCTTTTTATCATTTTGTTCTTTTTCTCCTCCTCCTTTGTAAAGTCCACAAAATTTTCTTTCCTCTTCTCATTTTATTATTCTTTTTTGAAATTTTTTTAATTTTTATGGTGTTTTTGGCATATGTGAATTTTTTTGTTTAAAACCTTTCTTGTGAGTTTTGCACTTTCATACCCCCCATGCCTAAGATTTGCAATGTGCTCATTGTAACTTAGGAGGATTTTTATTTAGCTTAGTTCATACATTAGGACAGATGTTTTGGTGAGTGAATGGGTCGGGGTGATTGTTGCGGATGATTTCTAATCTCAGATGCAAGCACCTGAGGTGGAGTCGGCTGTCCTAAAGGGTGAACCTTAAGTGCGAAGAGGTGTCAGAAAAGGTTTCGGGTTTTTCCAAAAAGAATGACGGGCTGCCTCCTGTTGAGCGCTGAGTTTTACGCCATCGGCTGGGTGCAATATGCTCAGGGAAAATGGAGGATAAATGATGACTCTACCAAATCTGTAGAGGTTACATCGATGAATGGTTTGAGTCTCTGACCATTCACGATGAAAGGTTCGGAATCATGGCTGAGCGGACTGATTTCTACAGCTCCATTTCCAAAAACTTGTTGGATAAGGTATGGTCCGACCCACTTGGATCGCAGTTTCCCAAGGACGAGTTTGAGTTGGGCATCGAAGAGTAGGACCTTTTGACCAGGATGAAAGATCTTTCTAGATATGTGCTTGTCATGGAAGGCTTTAACCCGCTCTTTGTAGATTCGCGAGTTCTCGTATGCATCAAGGTGTAATTCATTGATCTCGCTTATTTGAAGCTTTCTGTGGGTTCCAGCCTTAGAAAGATCTAAATTACAGCTACGTACTATCCAATAGGCTTTGTGCTCTAGTTTGATGGGAAGGTGACACACCTTCCTGTACACCAGTCTAAAAGGAGACATGCCTAATTGGGTTTTGTGGGCGATCCTATAAGCCCACAAAGCTTCCGGAAGTCAGGACAACTAGTCCTTCCTGTCAGGTTGAACAGTGACCTGTAGGATTTTCTTGATCTCCCGATTTGATAGCTCAGCTAGACCATTAGTCTGGGGGTGGTAAGGAGTAGAGATTCGGTGTGACACCCCATATTTGGTCATCAGTGACCTGAACTGAGCATTGGTGAAATGGGTCCCTCCGTCAGAGATGATTGCACGAGGAATCCTAACCGTGAGAAGATATTGTGATGAATGAATTTGATAACAATTTTATGATCACAGGTTGGGGTCGGTAAGGCTTCGATCCATTTGGACACATAGTCCACAGCCAACAGAATGTATTCGAAGCCGTCCGAAATAGGAAAAGGGGCCCATAAAATCAATCCCTCAAATGTCAAAGATTTCGCATACGAGAATCGGCTGCAAAGGCATCATGTCGTGATGGCTCATGTTGCCAAAAGTTTGGCAACAACTGCATGCCTTGCGGTGATTGTATGCGTCCTTGAATAAAGAGGGCCAATAAAAGCCACACTGGAGGATTTTTGATGCGATTTTGTGCCCAGAAAAGTGGCCACCGCATGCCTGGCCATGGCAGAAGGAGAGAATATCATTGATTTCACCCTCCGGGACACAACGTCGGATCATTTGGTCAGCACCTATGTGGAAGAGGTATGGGTCTTCCCAGATGTAGTACTTGGCATCAGAGCGCAATTTGTCTTTCTTGGCCTTTGGCCAATCAGACGGGATCTGATGAGATGCCAAGTAGTTCATTATATTAGCAAACCATGGAAGCCTAGTACCAATAGTCAGTAGGTGCTCATCAGGAAAATGCTCCGTGATGGGTCCAGAAGTGTTGATGATCTCAGAAGGAAGGCGAGATAAATAGTCAGCTACCATGTTTTGTCTTCCCGCCTTGTCCCGAATCTCGAGGTTGAATTCTTGCAACAGCAAGATCCATTAGATTAATCAAGGCTTCATGTCCTTCTTGACAAGGAGATGCCTCACAGCTATGTGATCTGAGTAGATGATGACGTGGGAACCTAGGAGATAGGATCAAAATTTTTCAAGGGCAAATACTACAGCTAGCAGCTCTTTCCCTATAACTGTATAGTTACGCTGAGCCTCGTCAAGTGTCTTACTAGCGTAGTAGATGACTACGGGTTTCCCGTCAACTTTCTGCCCTAGAACTGCTCCTACAGCGAAATCAGATGCATCGCACATGATCTCAAGGGGTTGAGACCAATCAGGGGACTGTACGATCGGGGCCTGGGTGACTCGGTCATGAAGGTTCTCAAAGGCTTGAGTGCATTCCTTGGAGATCTCAAAGGGTACATCCTTAGAGAGAAGAGTAGTTAGGGGGTGTGCGATTTTTGAGAAATCAGGAATGAAACGATGGTAAAAACCAATGTGCCCCAGGAAAGAATGGATGTCCCTGATCGAGCTCGACATAGGAAGTCGAGAAATTAGATCAACCTTGGCTCGATCCACTTGGATGCCTTTCTCAAAAATTAGATGACCTAGGACGATCCCTTCAGGCACCATAAAGTGGCTCTTTTCCCAGGAAAGAACCAAATTTACATCGATGCAACGCCTGAGTATATGAACCAAGTGCTGGAGGCAATCGTCAAATGATGCCTCAAAAATTGAGAAGTCATCCATGAAGACTTCTAGATAATCTCCTACCATATCAGAGAATATGGCAAGCATGCACCGCTGAAAAGTTGCGGGTGCATTGCAGAGACTGAAAGGCATCCTTCGGAACGTGTATGTCCCGAAGGGGCAGGTGAACGTGGTCTTCTCTTGGTCCTCAGGATGAATAGCCACTTGGTTATAATTGGAGTACTCGTCAAGAAAGTAGAAGAATCGATTTCCCACTAATTTCTCGAGAATCTGATCAATGAAAGGTAGTGGGAAATGATCCTTCTTCGTGGAGGAATTGAGTCTTCGGTAATCTATGTAGACTCTCCACGAGTTAGCTATTTGGGTAGGTATGATCTCTCTGGTTTCAGTCGTAATGGTGGTAAGCCCTGCCTTTTTAGGCACAACCTGGATTGGGCTCACCCAACGACTATCGGAGATCGGGTAGATGATCCCTGCATCTAACCACTTAATGATCTCCTTTTTCACGACCTCCTGCAGATTGGGATTCAAATGTCTCTGCATCTCACGGGAAGGTCGTGCACCCTCTTCAGAATAGATACGGTGTGTGCAATAAGAGGGACTTATTCCAATCAAGTCATCGAGAGTCCAACCAATGGCTTTGCGATGTTGTTGGAGAACAGCAATCAGACGGGATTCCTGATCAAGAGTGAGCTTGGAATTTATAATCACAGGAAAAGTCTGATTAGAACCCAAAAAGATGTATTTCAAATGGTCGGGAAGGGGTTTGAGTTCAAGAATGGGATTATCAGCAGTAGCGGGTGGTTCAGGGTGAGTGTGAGGTTCAAGGATAGGAGTTACGGGTTTGTTTGAATCAGGGTCTGACCCCTCTAATTGCGGTTCAAGATCTTCTTGTGGTTGATGAGGCATAATCAGGTTATTCTCAAATTGTGTTTCATCAACCAAAGCTCTAATATCACAGATTTGTTCAATGACATCGCAATTGATTCCTTGTTGGGCCTTAAAGATATCAATTTTGAGGGTTTGATTCCCAAATTTCAGTTCCATTTGGTCCTCCTCACAACTAATGTTGGCCCTAGCAGTGGCCAGGAAAGGTCTCGCCAGAATGATCGGTGTATCCCATGGGTTTTCAGGTGCGTCCATGTCTAAGACTATGAAGTCTACAGGGAAATAACATCCTCAAGAATCCCTTTTGGTGACTTTATAGATCGATTTGCTAACTGTAGTGTCACCTTAGTCGATTTTAGCTCAGATTCTTCTAGGTGGTTGAGTAAGGATGTGGGTATCAAATTTATGGAAGCACCCAAGTCTAACAATGCTCTGTCGAACTGGGTTTCACCTATCTTTCATGAAATCAGGGGAGTGTCTGGGTCTTTTGCCTTGGGTGGGAGTCTGCTCAGGATTACAGAGCTTGGTTGCTTTGACAATACAATTGGACTCCCACTCTTGGTTTGCGGCTTACGCTGAGGTGTACACACATTCTTTAAGAATCGTGCATAAGCCGGTACGTGGCGAATCACATCCATCAAGGGGATGTTTATTTGGACCTGCTCAAAGAGCTTGACCAGGTCCTCCTCAGGAGCCACGGATTAGTTGTTTTCTTTCCCTTGGTTAAGGCCTCGAGAAATGGAACCTTGGTTGGTTCTTCTAGGATAGGTCCAGGTCTTTGATCTGGGACAAGGATAGGAATGTCCTGGATTACTGTCCTAGGGTTTGGGTCAATACCAGGCTTGGATTGGTCTAGATAAGGTGGATCTTGGGTCTCCTTACCACTATGGGTGGTCACAGAATTCAGTCCTGCTTGGTTTTGGTTAGGGGTTGATAGGATGGGTTGCTGCTGATAACTTGCATAAGTTGAGGCCTCCATCCCATCAGGTGAAGGAACAGAGGGGGCCTGATAAACCATGTGTGCTTGGCCCGGGTTTGGGTTCATAACACGTCGCTGGGTCGGCACGTTATTAGGGTTAGGAAGAGGTTGAGAAGGAAGTGTGCCTGGTTGGCGAGAATTTTCCAATTGGGCCAGTTGGTTTCAAACCTCTGTGATTTCATCATTGTGTTGCTTTTGAATAGCCACATTCGTTCTCTAAATGTCAGCTAGAGTCTGAAGGATGAGGGACATTTGGTCTTGGTTTGGCCCAGATGGATAAGTAGGGTTGGGCCGAGGCTGAGATGGCTGGTAAGGACGAGGTGCTTGTGGACGGGGCTGAAAGGGTGGTCTTTGAGTTTGGGAATTTCCCGCCCACTGGAAGTTGGGATGGTTTCGCCATCCAGGATTGTAGGTATTGGAAAATGGGTCATTCTGGATGGCGTTCTCGCAAGTCTGAGGAGCCTCAGAAAAGTCAGAGAATGGGGGAGTGGAATTCCCCCGGCTAGTATAGAAAGGGTCGGAGGTTCCTCCGATTCGAGAGTCAGATGGGCGTGGATACGGGTCCATCCCAGGAGAAGGTCGGTGAAAATTTTTTTGCACAGTCTCCCGTGCGGAAGGAGGCTATGCAAAGGAATTATAAGTAGAGGTGGCTCACTGCACGTGCTAAGTCAGCTCATCCACCTTCTTCTCAATAATAGAGACCCCCAATCAACTGGCCATTAATTCCAGGTCGACTGATGCGGACAGGCCCTACGTCTCGTGTGCTCCCCTAAGGTTCGTCGATGCACGAGTATTCGTCCTATCGAATAATCCCATGGAGTCATTATTGATGGAGTTCTCGCACATATTCTCGAGAATCTCCCACACGATGTCCTCATGCTGACCCATGATATTCCCTCTGCAAGTTGCATTGACGAACAGCCTAATATCCTCATGGAGTCCCTGGTAAAAAGATTGAACTTGTTCCCATTTAGGAACTCCATGATGGGGGCACTTCCTCATGAGATCCTGAAAGCAATCCCATGCCTCATAGAGAGGTTCTCCCGCCTGTTGCGTGAAGTGGGTAATCTGATGGCGCAAGGCATTGGTCTGACCAAAGAGGAAGAACTTCTTCAAGAACTCGGAGTGAAGTTCCTCCCAATTGTTGATTGGTCGGGTCTGTGTTTGGTACCAATAGGTGGCCTTGCCGATAAGGGAGAAGGAGAACATCTTCATGAGGAGAATATCCTGATTTTGCGCATCTGACCCAAAAGTCTGGGCCAGATGCTTTAGCTATTTAATGTGCTAGAAGGGGTCTTCAGAATTAAGCCCATGGAATTTAGGTATGACGTGAATCATATTGGGCTTCAGTTCAGAATCGGGTCCTCCAGTCGGGATTCTGACTAGAGGCTCAATAGCCACCGCAGCGGGATTATAATGATCTTGCATCATGGGACGCTGCGGTGGGTGCATGAAGTTCTGGAAGAGGTCATTGAGTCGCTGGAGCTGGTGCTCCAGATTGTTCTCTTCCTCAACTGGCTGAGCCATTGTGGAAGAAGAAGGTGAGTTGGGTTTGGAATCGGAGGAGAGGTCTATGTGAAGTATTGGTTGCACACGCAAAGGCACGGAGGCTCGGCCTCGAGGAGAGTGAATTTCTAAAGGAGGTTTCAAGGACCTCCTACCAAACATACACTGATGGAGAGGGTGAGTTTAGCAGGTGCTGGACCCAATCAAGACACCTAAAATGTTGGGTGACTATAGAGGTTCGAGGTGGATGGACCCCTTGATCAAAGGTCGTCCACCTGAGAATTACTTAGGCAGCTAGAGAGGGTGAGTCCTGCGAAGACCCCTACACGGTAGAGCGCCCCCACGGGTTATAGGGTTTCTCCCACCCGACCTCTCTTTTCACTGAGATTCAAGGTAGACCAAAATGGGGACCTTGACCTCTTAAGAATACCACTTTTAGTTAGGATCAAGGTGCTTAGGTTTTCACTTGAACTTTAACCTTTTGAGTGCAAAGGGTGACCTAAGTTCTAGGTTGGTTGACCCAAGGGGTCAACTTCACCTACTAGTTCCTTTGAGAGCTTATTAGGTCTTGTCTTCTAGGGTTCAAGTGCTTTTAAGAGCAAAATTTCTTAGGGTTTCTCTTAATAGGTGTTTTCAAACAATGGCATGGGCACACTTCTTTTGGGAGTTCTCAATTCTT
The DNA here is from genome assembly GCA_037157565.1 of Thalassia testudinum. Lineage (NCBI taxonomy): Eukaryota > Viridiplantae > Streptophyta > Magnoliopsida > Alismatales > Hydrocharitaceae > Thalassia > Thalassia testudinum. The sequence continues at coordinate 73,825,885 of JAZHRO010000073.1, read as the reverse complement.
GCTGAGAAAGTGTGTCTCTAAAACCCTAGTTTTGAATCTTATATTGGCTCTAATTGGTCCAGTTAGTTGGCTCTAGATTGGGTAATTAGGGCTCAAGCAAGAAGGTTTTAGCCCTAACCACCTTTAATGGATGTACAGATATATTGTGTTGAAATTTTGAAATTGAAAACAGGCAGCTTTGGTGATTTACTAAGTATGGAAGATAGGTTATTCCTAAATTGCTTTTTCTTTCTTTTTCTTCCTCTTTAGAATTTAGGGGTTTAAATGAGAGGATAGAAAATTACCTGTCCTTGGTGTGGTTGTTGTGCGGCTGCTTGTTGTCCTCCTGATTTCCTGTGCCTGCACAACAAAAGAGAAGATATTAGTCAATAGAAACTCAAAAATTGTGAATTAATAGCTTCTAGAATAACGGCTCCAAAAACTGGTTTGTCGCCTTTGTTGATGTGGTTATTATAGTCGTCGTGGTATATAACAAAAACGGTCACCAGTCTAATACAATTTATTTTTCAGAATGAAAAGTTTCCCGAGGTTGAACTCAGGGAGCAAACTAAAATTCCAGAAGCATATAAATTCACAATATATATAAGGTTTTACAAAAAATTGAGAGAGAGAGAAAGAGAGAGAGGGTAATTGGCTTTTTCTTCTTCTCTCTCTTCAGCTGGCTCCTATCTTCATCTTGTTTTCTTCTTCATTCTTCTTTCCTTCTCTGCTTCTTCCTTCTTCTTCTTCAGCTTGTCTTCTTTCTTCTTCTCAGCAACTACGGTTCCTCTTTCTCTTTTTTTTCTTCTTTCTTTTGCTCTGGCCCTTCTTCTTCTTCTTTCTTTTCTTCTTCTCTTGCTACTGACTCTCCTTTTTCGCTGACGTCTGATTCGATGCTCAGACGACTTAACTGCTCGGTTGCTACAGTGCAGCTCCTCTTTTCCTTCAGCTTCTTTCCTTCCTTTCTTCTTCTCTTTCCTCTTCGTTCTCTTGCTTCTTCCTTCTTCTTCCTTCTTCCCTACGGCTAAGTCCTGGCAGCGGCTTCTCTTCGTCTTTCTTCTCTCCTGCGCACACACGCAAATATCAGCGCAAAACCTACCCTACCCCTTCCCCGCATTTCTCTCTCTCTGGATCTCTCTTTGGTAAGCTCTCCTAGAGCCGGGTAATCGGGTCGGGTCACGTGCCCAGGTCCAGGCGCACCGGCGTGGGTGGTGTGCGAGGAGTGCACAGGAGGGTGTCGGGTACGGGTTAGATCCACGTGGGTGTGCCGTGGATGAGACCCGATGATAGGTGAGGCACCTCACCCCGTGTGTATTTGGAGGCGAAGAGCCTATACCACTTTTTCAATTTAAGTGTGGGCGCTCGCCCATACAATTACAAGGTGGGACTAAAGTCCCACCTCCACTCTGCTTGCCCGCAGGCGAGAAGCAGCTAGCAATTGGGCAGCAACGAAGGCTTCGAGCTCCCAATTGAGAACCTAGGCACCTTTGTGGACGTGCCCTGTGTTGCCTGGAGCCCGCGCCTGGCGTCGAAGAGACCTGGAGCTGCCTGCGAAGCAGCTCCTGCTGCTCGTCAATGGTGGCGAGGAGGGTGAACCCTGAAAGTAAGAAGACAGGCTCACGGCCACGTCAGACAACACAGGGAGCATCGCTAGAGTGGTGCGAGGGGCGGCGTGCTGTGAGAGTGCCTGTGGTCATGCACCTAGGGCAACCTGCTTGCGTGGAAGTGGGTGTGTTCAGGGGGTGCTCAGAGTGTGTAGGGTGGTGAATGGAGTAGGGGAAACGCTAGAGCGGAGTGAGGGGGATCTTCTGGGCTTGTCGGCGAGGGGTGGAAAGGTCTGTGGAAGTGGAGCGATCTCGTCGGAGATGGTGGCCGGAGGTGCAGCAGATGAAGGTGGTCGTGGCAGTCGAGGGGTTTAAAATACTAATTCAAGAAGGGAAAAGTGAGAGGAGAGTAAGGAGAAAGTTCCTACCTACTTAATCGACGAAGAGGGAGAGGAAGACTTCCTAGCGTGTGCCTACCGGAGCTGAGGATGAAGGTGCCCAGAGGAGGAGTGACGGCGATGAGGAAGAGATCTGAGGACGCCAGCTGGTGTGGCCTGGCGTGAGATGACGAGGCAGAGTGGGTTCTACTATAGGTATGGCAGTAGAGCGACGAGGAGGAGGAGGAGAGTTCGTCAGAAGCTAGGGCAGTCTGACCGGAGAGAGAGGAGACGAAAGAGGGGGGTTTTCTCGGCCAGAAATAGCTTGGAGTGGACAGCAGCCCCTACCGCTCCTAATAAAGGTGCTGGTGAGGAAAGTGGCCCGAGGGAGCGACGTGGGGAGCTCCCTGGAGATGGTTGGAGATGGAGACCCATGCCTTTCTTGCGTTCGCACAAGAGGCATGGGCAACCGTAGGTCACAGGGGAGGGTCCCTACGACAAAGGTCGACGTAGGGAACCCCCTGTTCATTCCTAAGAACGGGCGCCATACCCTGCGCGGCGCCATCCTCCGCGCAAGGTCGCTGGAGGTATGGCGCCTGCGCAGAGTGGCAGGGAGGACCGTTCTGCAAAGAACGACGTGAATGATAGGGGGCTATTTGTAAGGGTTCGAAAGATAAGGGTCAAAAAGTAATTCAAGAGGACCAATTTGTAAAGTTGGTCAAGATGGTCTTCTCTTAGTCCCAAATTTTTGTACCAGCCTAATTTGAACCTAAGTAATTTAATGGTGAAATTAGATTTTAGGTTTGACCACGTTTGACTGGTCAATTTGTGCAAAAACCCAAATTAGGTCATAAATTGGGCATGGTTCTCATTTTAGGTCAAAATAGGTTGCAAAGGCCAAATTGAAGGTTCTAAACCCTAGGGAATATTTTTCCATGAATTTTAGAGGGTTTAGTTGATTTTTATCCTACCGCAAACCTCATGAATTAAAGTGGGTTTGTTTTAGGGTTAGAGAATGTCATTTAATTCCTAGAAGTTGCTATAACCCTTTTGAGATCAGATCATCCCACTTCCTTCCTCATTAAGCTTATTTGACCTGTGTTTAGCCCTTAATTACCCTATTTGTGTATTGCATTGGTAAAATTACAGTTTTACCCCTTATGACTTATTTTACTCTTCAATTCAGAATTCTCTGAGTTAAGCTTCTCTTTAGGTTTTGTAGGAGCTTCTTCAAACTTATTTAGATTAAATTGTGCTAGTTAAGGTTCATGATGAGGCTCTCATTAGGTGCGCACGCACAATCCATAAGCGCGACACAAATGCGCTGATAGTGCGTTGGTCGAATGCACTTTCGCGAAGGGAGGACACGCATTTGAGCCGCATGGAGTGGGAGCTGAGGCGCGGATGGGGGCACGCGATTGACCGCCCGATGTGATCTAGTGGCTGCGCGGGCTCGATAGCGCTCATGCTCCATCAGACGCGTGGAGAGAACGCTGGATCTCACACAGGCGAGCATGCTGAGGAGGCGCGGCGAGAATGCATCTCAACCGTTCGATCTCACAATCGAACAACCAAGATTTGAAGATTGTGGGCGTGTGTTGTGGCTTGAGGCGAGCAGGCACACACACGTCGCCTACTACGCCCACGTTCAGTCCTTTAGCAACGGATTTATCTGTCACTAAAGGTCCTGAATTAATGTTTTTCAAATTAAAAAGGCTAAAGTGCCCTCACTCCTTGCAACTATAAGAGGAGACCCCCTCCATACGAAAATCCTCATCCCTTCCTTCTCTTTTCTCCCTCTCCAAAGCTCAAGAGAAGCTTATCCCACACCCGGGATGGTCCTCGAGAGATAAAGTCAAATTTTCACCCTCATTTCAGAAGTGGATCTCGCGACGACGATGACGTGCTGCCATATTCTCGTTCCTCCTGCTTGAACCTCCTCCTTCCTGCACAGTCCTCCATCTTCCAAGCGACGTTTCATTCGGCTTGTCCTCCAAGCGATCGTCGAGGAGGATAACTTCTCTCTCCCATTCCTCTTTTCAGCTTTCTAGAGGAGAATTTTCCTACTTTCTAGTGTAATAGATTTCCCGCTTTCTAGTGTAATTTTTCTTTGGTTTTATTGTATAAACATTTTGAAATATTAAGTGCATGTTTTTTCTCTCTCTCTCTCATTTATTTTGATTGTTAATATTGCTTCATTATAATTACGTCGCTTTGCTTTTCAACAAAAGCCCTAAAAGAATATAATTGCGAATATAGATCAACGTAGCCTCCCTGAGTTTGACTCGAGATTTCTATTTTGGTACAAATTTTATTTGTTGAACACGAGTTCTTCGCTTTCAAACTACGCTGACAGGTTTTTCAAAACCAAATACGATAGTGTAGTAACTCGTAGCTTCAACATTTTGGTGCCATTGCCGGGGAGGCAACGATTTTCGATTTTCTTTTCGCATTTCAAGCACTTTATTGTCTTCTAACTTGATTTCTCTTGGGTTTATTATTTTGCAGAGACCTCCATTAGGGAATCATCAAGCTGTAGACTGGAATAAAGTGTCGTTGAAGGTAACTGTAAGTGCTTCCCATTCTTCCCCCTCCATAGATTTCATTTGTGACATTAAATCCAAATTCTAATTAACCTAGGTGTTTGCATAAATCCTAGGATTAGTTTGGTTGTTTGGATTCTCACTCACATTCATTCCACCCTCATTTATAAATAAAAAAATAAAAAGATAATCTTGTGGGGGTAATTTTCAACAGACACACAACATACACCCACATTTAAGGCACTTAACCTACATAATTTGTTTCTACTCAACCCGATTCTGATCTGTGGAACCGGTACACACAAAGCAACACATAAAAGAGTGTTGGTGCTAGAGCACCACGATCATTTGTTTTGATGATAACTAAACACGTGTCATTTAACATTTGCACTTTGAGTCCTAGATTTCAGGTCAATCGCAAATGGATACGTGATTAGACGAAGTTCGAGCTCGCATCCAGGATGGATTGGAGGAGCTTGATGGAAAACAGAGGAGATTCACGAGGAGCGATAGATTGAAGAAGGAAGGAGATGAAGAATAGGATAGATTTCCTTCTCTTGTACTCCTTGTATTTTTCGTTTCTTCTGTTGCTCTTTATTTTTGTTACTTAGATTCATGTTAAAGATCCTCAAAGTAGCCTAACAGTAGACCTAGGAACACCAGCACAACCCTAGGATACTTAGGTTTTCTGTAGAGAACTTAGAAAACCAATGTAGGGTTCAAACATAGTTTCCAGACGTCTGATTCCAAAATCAGACGTCTGATAAAGTATTTTAAGACGTCTGGTAACTATTAGGCTGGACTTAGTATTTTGTCTGATGAAATCAGACGTCCAGACCTTAGTCCAGACGTCTTAGGAGACATCTGATGACTTTGACAGACGTCCAATTAGTGGATCGTTGGCTCTCCCGACATACACTCAAGGATATGACCGTTAGAGCCTTATCAGACGTCCTTGAGCCCTTCCAGACGTCTGATAATTGACCGTTTTGCCTCGACTGACCCGAAAATCTCTTCTCAGAGATTTTCTAGCCGTTGCAAATCCATTCCCACGAAAAAGTAGGTTTCTAGACGTCCAGACATAGTGGCAGACATCCTGTATGTCGTCTAATGGACTTGCACAAGAACCCTGTTTAGATCTGATTCAAGTCAGGAAGGAACCCGCCCAAAATCAGACGTCTAACCTTTAAATCAGACGTCTTAAAGTGGTCTTCCAGACATCTGATGCCAGAATTAGATGTCTGATTACCCTGTCAAGTGTAATCATTGTCCTGATTTCGGTCTGATTCTTTTAGGCTTTGCACCCAACGGCTATGGAAGCTTTTCCAAGCCATCCAAAGCCTTCCTAAGGCCTCTATAAATAGAGGGGAACCTCTTGCACAATAACACACACCTAGATACACAAGACACACTTGGCTACACACTTTCACACTCTCTTGTGTCCTAGCTAGCTCTTTCTCTCCAAGCTCAAGCTCCATTCTCTAGAGAGCATCAAGCTTTGCGCACCCGCTCTCCCGCCATTGTTCACGAGAGCGATGTTGCGCCGTTGCGTGGCACACGCACCGCGTCATCAACTCGATGCACTCCTTGCAAAGGGGAGTTTCCTAATTCCTATAGAAGCTTAGGTTAAAAATTACTTTGTTGGCTCTATAGGTTTATTTGTTCTACTTTATCTTTGCTATTTTGGTTGGGTATTCGCTTTGCAAATTCCCGTCTCCTTCGTGGGACAAAATCCTTCTCGTGGAGAGAAGGGGTTGAGGAACGCTACCCTCGCACTTGTAGCGTGGTTGTATTGAGGTTGAATCACCCTTGTTTAAAGTGATTCGATTTAGTGGATTTTGATCAACTTGGTTGATCGAAAAATCTTAACTCGAGAGGGTTAGGTGGTGGTTTTCACCCGGTTTGGGTTTCCACCTAAAAATACTTGTGTACTTGTGTGATTGCTTATTTGTGAGATTGTTTATATTTATTTCCGCATTTTATTACGTTACCCCCTCCTAGTAGGGAATCTTCAAAGAGTAGAAATCATTCTAGGTTAACCATCTCTTTGTGCCTAACCTAGTGGTGCAGTTGTGGCCAGTTGTTTGAGTTGTTTAGGCCGCACCACTCTATCGAAAATCAACTCATCAAGTAGCTCCTCTTTAGGGTCTTCAATCTAGGTCTATTCCAGGCACTCCACTTTATTTCTAGTTATAAAGGAAAGCAATCTTCACCTGTGTTTGAAAACCTGGTTTGCCTCAAACTTTGATTGAATCAACCTAATTTTAAACCCTAAAGCTACTTAAGTAAGATTTCAACATTAAAATCCACACATCACAAATAATGTTTCTTGAAAACCCTGGTTGTGCATGCACTTACACAATTCTCAATCAATCATTAAGGGCATAACCCATTTTAAGGGCCCATCACATTCCATAAGCAGTACATTCCCAAACCTTAATAAAATTGAGTAGACGTTGGCCTTAAGGACTGATTCGCTCTTTGGGGCCTAGTCTGAGATTGTCTTTGATTAACTTACTTGTATTGATTAATCTGATGTCTAGCTAGGGGAGTAGCATCAAACGACCGCGGTTGGGGGGTACACTAGGATCCGGAGGTGAAAGCCAAAGGAAAAACCTTCTCCCCAGTCCCTTCTTCTAACTGGTTGGATTGAGCAGACGCAAGTAGAGTAATCATTTACAATCTTAAGGTGGGTTTTGGGAGCCTATAGATCCTTAGGCTACCCCACTTAAGGACAACCTTTTTTGTTGTGCTGCAGGGTCCCTATCCCTAGTCCTTTCGACCTTCTCCTAGTTTATGCTAGGAGGACGGTCATTGAATCCCCGATTGGAAGGACCACTAGAGTATTCTAAGAGGCGCAAATTAGATTTTGGTCAAATTGATCCCATGGCTGACCAACAGCCTCCTCTACCTCAGGATCCACAGGAGGAATTCCAAAGGCAGCTGGAACAAATGCAGAGAATGTAGGAATGGTTCCAGAGAGTGTAGGGTGTTCAGCCCTTGAAGGATTTTTATGATCCTTCAAATTACAAGGAACGTCCTGGCGTCCAGATTCTGGCCGGAGACATAGAAATCAAGCCCCAAGTGTTAAGCCTGATCAAACATTATCATGGGCTTGGCTCTGAGGATTTATTTCACCACTTGGAGGACTTGACCACTTTGGTCCAGACCACCAAGGCATGAAATGTGAACGAAGAGCAAATGATCATGAGGCTCTTCCCCCACTCTCTTAGGGATAAGGCTGCGCATTGGTACAGGACAATAGGAAGACTAATTGCAACTTGGAATGAGTTGAAATCAGCCTTTTTGAAGAAATTCTTCCCAATCGGACGTACCAATGCCTTGAGATGGGCAATCACTACCTTTACCCAGCGGTTGGGGGAGCAGTTTCATGTGGCCTGGGAGAGATTTTAGGACCTATTACGGAGGTGTCCACACCACGAGGTGCCGAAATGGCAACTCATGTAGATCTTCTATCATGGGTTGACTGAGCAACTTAGAAATCATGTGGATGCTTCTTGCAGAGGCAATTTCCTCAACAAAGATGCAGGTAGTGCACATGATTTGTTTGAGGAAATGAGTGAGATTCAATCAATCATGCCTCCATGGATACCTTTAACCGATCCCAGCAACCCAGATCAAATGTCAATGAAGTCCATGACTCTCATTCATTTGATATGGAATTGATTTGTAACAAACTTGACATGGTGGACTTGGTTGCTAAAAGAATGGAAGAGTGGATGGCTGGAAATTCTATGAACAACTCTCGATCCACTCAATCCCAAAATTCGGGATTCCATTCTTCACGAGCTCCTTTTGGACGGGAGTTCGTGAATCAACTCGATGCGGCTCAACCTGTGAGTCAGCATTTTTCGGAACCTTACGGGTTCCAAACTAGGGCCTTTGATCCCAGTTTTTCTGATCCTTCCCTTTCTTTCTCTCCTTCCTCACCTTATGAGGATGTCTGTGTTGTACAGGAGAATGTTAGATCCAACCCTTATTCTAATGCTTATAATTCAGGTTGGAGAAACCACCCTAACTTCTCCTGGAAAAACCTGGGGCAACAGACCCAATTCCGACCCAGCAACTATGCTCGGAACGACCAATGGGTTAGGGTCATGTGTATACTCAATTGCCCCCAAATCAGGTCAATCAGCTAGCTTGTAATGCCCGTCAACCTGTAGGGTAGGCTAATTTGAACCGGTAAATGGTAGAGATGAAAGGATCCATGCTCCAGTTCATGCAGTAAATGAAAACCTCACTGGATAACTTGCAGACTGGGCTCATTGCTAACTCTCGTCAACCCGAATCTCTACCATCCCAACCTATACCCAACCTGCAAAATATTCTGAATCCGGGCAATCAAGCCCATGGGTACGGAAATCAAAGGGACCCACACACACATGCTCAGGTCATTGAGCAAGGTCCCTCCTCTTCTTCTGCACATCAAAAATTCCTAGCTAATCAAACCCCTCCAATCTTTCCTAACCCTCCCCAAGATCCAAACTCTTATGCATCTGCAAATTCTATCACCTTGAGGAGTGGTAAGCATACTCAGGATCCACAACCACACTGTTCTAATCTACCAAATCTTGAAGAAACTGAGAGAGAGGAGAATTCTGGAGAAGAAATCAAGGCTTAGGAACATGATTCCAAAGATCTGACTCATGTTCCTTTTCCTGAAGCCTTGATCAAATCAAATAAGAAGTCTGTTGATAGTAATGAGGAGCTTCTGAATATCTTTAAGAATGTTGAGATCAATATCCCGCTCCTCGATGCTATTAAGCATATACCGGCTTACATGAGATGCATAAAGGATTTATGTACATGATGAGAACCTCATCATGAGCCATAACTAGCTCATTTTGACCTAATACAGAGAATAAAAGCTCCTACATAACCTTAGAAAGGCTTGGCTCAGAGAGATTATGAGTTTGCAAAGAAAACATAAACTGAGGGGTAAAAATGCAATTTCACCAATCCGATCTGAAAATAGGGTAACTCAGGACCCAAACATAGGTCAAAACAACCTAATAAGAAGAAAAGTGGGATGAGATGACTCAATAAGGGCTACAGTAACCCCAAAGAATTAAATGATAGCCTGTAACCCTAAAAACAAACCCACTTCAATTAACGTGGTTTGAGGCAAGGTAAAAATCAACTAAACCCTCTAAAATTCATATAAAAATAATCTCTAGGGCTTAGGACTTTCAATTTGGCCTTAGGAACCCATTTTGACCTACATTGAGAACCATGCCCAATTAACAACTTAATTTGGGTTTTTGCATAAAATGACCAGTTAAACAAGGTTTAAGCTAGAAAAATAATTCACCATCAGAATCCTTAGGTCCTAATTAGTCATTTATAAAAACTTGGGCCTAAGAAGAAACCTTCTTGACCAACTTTACACTTTGGTCCTCATATATTTACTTTTTGGCCCTCAACTTTTGAACCCTCGCATTTTGGCCCCTAACTCTCCTTCATTCTTTGCGTTTAGGTCCCTCCTGCAAAACCTGTGCAGCACCATGCTCCGGCTACCTTGCGCGGAGCATGGCGCCGCGCAGGGTGAGGGAGGGGCCCTGGCAAGTCAATGGGGGGTACCCTACGTCGTCAGCCACCGCAGGGACACCCCCCTGAGTACTGCGACTGCCCATACCGCCCGTGCGAACGCACGGACGGTATGGGTCTCCTTCCTCCGGCGTCCTTCGACGAGGGAGACACGTCGTCTCCCTCCACCCTCCTCTCTGATTCCGCCCCTATAAATACCCCCGTCGCTCCGCCGTTCTTCGCAGCTCGGATCTGACGGAGACACCCCCCTAAATTCCTCCCTTCCCACTCCGACAGACGCCCCCTTGCTCCGGCGGCCATCTCCTCCTCCTCCTCGTCGCCCTGCCGCACTACCAGCAGCAGGGTTACCTTCCCTCGATCCTTCCGCGTCACACCGCACCCAGCTGGCGCCTCTCTGGTCCCTTCCTCGCCGCCGCCCCTTCCTCTGGGCAATTTCTTCTCTGGCGACAGTCGATACGACTGTCGCCTACGCCAACCCCTCCTCGTCCAGCTTAGCAGGTAGAACTTCTCCTCTTCCTCCCCTCTTTCTTTTCCATACTGAAACCCTTACTGTCGGCCCCGATTTCCCACCGATCACCCTCACCTTCTCCACCTCCAGCCAAACTCCGGCGAACCGCTCCCATCGCTCCAGCACCCCACACGGCTCGCTGACCTGTGCATAACCTCCACCTCGTCACCCTGATCCTCTTCCACCCCTCCTCTTCCCACCAAACGCCCTCTGCAGATCCACCAAACACACCCACTTCTCCGCCCGCAGTTTGACCTAGGGCGATCCGTTGGCTCCACCACGCCCATTGCAAACCATCCGACCACCTTCGCCGTGCCACGGCGAAGGTCCCCCGCTTGTCTGATTAGGCCGAGAGGCCATTCTTCTGTGACCAGGTGACTCGCCCGCCGTCGCCATTACTGAGCAGGCAGAGCTCCTTCACCTGCAGGTGCAGGCACGCCTTCGCCCAGGTTCGACTCCCAGGTTGCGCGGGGCGTCTCTGCGAAGCGTCCCAGGCTCGTAGTTGGGGCGAAGGCCTCGCGTGAAGCCACGATTGCCCGCTGCTCCCTCCGCTGCGGGCGCTCAATTGGGGTGGGACATTTAGTCCCACCTCTGAACTTCTCAGAGGCACGTGGACGCATAAAGGCAAAAAGTGCCTTATGCTATTCGCCTCCTGACCACGGGGTGAGGTCCCTCTCACCCGACCCGGCCTCGTCCGTGACCACGCTCCGCGGACCTGGCCCGACCCGATTAAACCGACCTGCACTCATCGCCCACCACCGCACGCCGGTGGGCCTGGACCCGGGCGCGACTCGTACCTGATTACCTGGTTGCTCTGGGAGAGCTGTCCTAAGAGTGAACTTAGAGAGAAAGAGACACGCGGGGGAGAGGGGTAGAGTAGGTTTTGCCCTGACTCTGAACTCTTGAGCGTGCAGGCACAGGTGAAGAAGAAGGAAGCTCAGGGAGACACTGTAGCAACAAGAGGTTTAAGTCGTCTGATTTTCAAATCAGACGACGTCCTGAAGATAGGTGAAGGCAAAGAAGAAGGAAGGCGAGGCAGAGGAAAGAGAGGAACACAAAGCAGCCAAGTGAAGACTCTGTAGACATCAGAAGACAAAGAAGAAGAAAAGAAGAGAGAAGGAGCAGCCAAGAGAAGAAACAAAGAAAATAAAAAGAAGAAAAAGACAGGATCGTCCAACCAAGAAATAGAGGAAGCAAGAAAAGAAGAAGAAGAAGAACAGGAAGAACAAAAGCCAAAGACAAAGAGAAAGAAAGAAGAGAAGATGAAGAAGCCAAACTTTCATCTCTCTCTCTCTCTTTATTTTTGTAATAAAACATGTATATCTCTAGAATACGACTTGCTCCCTGAGTTCGACCTCGGGAGAACTGTATTTTCCGAGTAACAAATATTAGCAAATGATGGCAATAAGTATCTGTACTACAACGACTTAAGAAAAGCTAGTTGCTGCCACCGTTTCGCCAGTTGACGCCGTTGCCGGGGAGCAACGGCTATTGTAGAGGTAAACATTTCTGTTTCTTTTTAGTTCTAATAATCTCCTCTCTTTTGTGCAGCCACAGGAAATCAAGAAGACAAGCAACCGCACGACAACCACTCCGAGGACGGGTAATTTTTTTTCCTCTCGCCATTAACCCCTAAACTCTAAAGAGGAAGAAAAGAAAAGAACAAGCAATATAGGGCTAACCTGTCTTCTATACTTAGTAAACCATAAGAAGTTGCATGTTTTCAACCCATTATTCCTGTACACTATTAAGGGTATTTAGGGGCTAACACATCCTTGCTTGAGCCCTAATTACCCACCAAAGAACTAACTGGACCAAGTAGAGCCAACATAAGATTCAACATTAGGGATTTAGAGACACACTTCTTAAACAAGAATTGAGAAACCTTAAAAGAAGTGTGCCCAAGCCATTATCTGAAAATACCTATCCAAAGAAACCCTAAAATAAGATTGGCTCTTTAAACACTTGAACCCTAAAAGACAAGACCTAATAAGTAAAACTAGCAGGTAAAGTTGACCATTTGGGTCAACTAACCTTCAAATTAGGTCACTCTTTGCACTTAAAAGACTAAAGTTCAAGTGGAACCCTAAGCACCTTGCTCTTGAACTAAAATTGGTAGACTTAAGAGGTCAAGATCCCCATTCTGGTCTACCTGGAACCGCAGTGACAAGAGAGGTCGGGTGGGGGAAACCCTGTAACCCGTGGGGACGCTCTACCGTGTAGGGGTCTTCGCGGGACTCACCCTCTCTGGCTGCCCAGGTAATTCACAGGTGGTCAATCTTTCTGATCAAGGGGTCCATCTGCCCCGCACCTCTATAGTCACCCAACACATTTTTGGGTGTCTTGATTGGGTCCAGCACCTTCTAAACTCATCTCTTCCAACAGTGCATGTACGGTAGGAGGTCCTTAAGACCACCCTTAAGACCTCCTTTAGAAATTCACTCTCGTCAAGGCCAAGCCTCGACGCCCGTGTTTGTGCAGCAACCCTCTCACATTATTCTCTCTTCTGATTCAGAACCAAGTTCTTCTTCTCCCCCCATCATGGCTCAGCCAGTTGAGGAAGAAAACAATCTGGAGCACCAGCTCCAGCGACTCAACGACCTCTTCCAAAACTTTGTGCACCCACCGCAGCGTCCCATGATGCGGGACCATTATAATCCTGGTGCAGTGGCCATCGAGCCTCGAGTCAGAATCCCGACTGGAGTACCTGATTCTGAATTAAAGCCCAATATGATTCATGCTATACCTAAATTCCATGGGCTTAATTCTGAAGATCCCTTCCAGCACATCAAACAGCTAAAGCTTCTGGCCCAAACTTTTGGGTCAGACGCACAAAATCGAGATATTCTTCTCATGAAGATGTTCTCCTTTTCTCTTATGGACAAGGCCGCCCATTGGTACCAAACTCAGACCCGACCGATCAACAATTGGGAAGAACTTCAGTCCGAGTTCCTGGAAAAGTTCTTCCCTGTTGGACGGACCAACGCCTTGCGCCATCAGATTACACACTTCACCCAACAAATAGGGGAACCACTCCATGAGGCATGGGATCGTTTTCAGGATCTCATGAGAAAGTGCCCCCATCACGGAGTTCCTAAATGGGAACAAGTCCAATCTTTTTACCAGGGACTCCGTGAGGACATCCGTCTTTTCGTCAATGCAACCTGCGGAGGAAATATCATGGGTCAACATGAAGACACCGTGTGGGAGATTCTCGAAAACATGTGCGAGAACTCCATCAACAATGACTCCATGGGATTATTCGACAGGACGAATACTCGCGCAGCGACGAATCTTAGGGGAGCAAACGAGACGCAGGGCCTATCCGCATCAGTCGACTTGGAGTTAATGGCCAGTCGATTGGACAAGGTCTCGATTATCGAAAAGAAGGTGGATGAGCTGACTCAGCATCTGCAGCGAGCCACCTCTACACATAACCCTTTCGCACAGCCTCCTTTCACAAGGGAAACTGTGCAAAACATTCTCCATCGATCTTCTCCTAGGATGGACCCATCATCCGAATCTTTGCCCGGAGGTCCTTCCGATTCCTTCTACACCTGCCAGGGGAATTCCATTCCCTCTTTCACTAACTCTCTGGAAGTTCCTCAGACCTGCGAGGACCTCAACGCCATCCAGAATGACCCGTTCTCCAACACCTATAATCCTGGATGGCGTAACCATCCTAACTTTCAGTGGGCGGGAAATTCCCAAACCCAAAGACCATCCTTCCAACCCCGCCCACAACCTCCTCGTCCTTACCAGCCGCCTCAGCCTCGGCCCAACCCTACTTATCCATCTGGGCCAAATCAAGATCAAATGTCCCTTATCCTTCAGACCCTGGCTGACATTCAAAGAACGAATGCGGCTATCCAGAAACAACACAAGGACGAACTTACAGAGGTCCGAAACTAATTGACCCAGTTGGCAAACTCTCGCCAGCCAGGTACTCTTCCTTCCCAACCTCTGCCTAATCCCAATAACGTGCCCACCCAGCGGCGCGTTATGAACCCAAACCCGGGCCATGCCCATATGATTTATCAGGCCCCCTCTGTTCCTTCACCTGACGGGATAGAGGCCTCCACTTCTTTTGCAGGTTACCAGCAGCAAGCTATCTTACCCAATCCCAACCAAAACCAGGCAGGACTTAATTCCGTAACGACCCGTAGTGGTAAGGAAACCCAAGACCCACCTCATCCGAACCACTCCAAGCCTGGTATTGATCCCAAGCCTAGGACAGTAATCCAGGACGTCCCCACCCCTGTCCCAGATCCACAACCTGGACCTATCCTAGAAGAACCAACCAAGATCCCGTTTCCCGAGGCCTTGACCAAGGGAAAGAAGACCACCAAGCCCGTGGCACCTGAGGAGGACCTGGTCAAGCTCTTTGAGCAGGTCCACATAAACATCCCCTTGATGGATGCAATCCGCCACGTACTAGCTTATGCATGATTTTTAAAGAATGTGTGTACACCCCAACGTAAGCCGCGAACGAAGGGTGGGAGCCCAATTGTTCTGTCAGAGCAAGCCAGCTCTGTAATCCGCAGTAAACTCCCACCCAAGGCAAAAGATCCTGGTACTCCCCTGATCTCCTACAAGATAGGTGATACCCAATTTGATAGAGCTTTGCTAGACTTGGGTGCATCCATAAACCTGATACCCACATCCTTACTTGACCATCTAGAAGAATCTGAGCTAAAACCAACTGAGGTGACATTACAATTAGCAGATCGATCTATAAAGTCACCAAAAGGGATTCTCGAGGATGTTATCGTAAGGGTGCGGGATTTCTATTTCCCAGTGGACTTTATAGTCTTAGATATGGACGCGCCTAAAAACCCTAAGGATACACCAATCATTCTAGGGAGACCTTTCTTGGCTACTGCTAGAGCCAACATCAGCTGTGAGGAGGGCCAAATAGAGCTTAAATTTGGAGATCAAACCTTAAAAATTGATATATTTAAGGCCCAACAAGGAATTAATTGCAGTGTCATCGAATAGATTTGTGATGTTAGGATTTTGGTTGATGAGTCACACCTCCAGAATGACTCGATTATGCCTCATCAATCACAGAAGGATCTTGACCCGCAAACAGAGAAGTTGAATCCAGACATACACAACCCAGTAACTCCTACCCTTGAACCTCACATCTACACTGAACCACCCGCTGCTGTTGATAACCCTATCCTCGAGTTAAAGCCTCTTCCTGCTCACTTGAAATACATCTTTTTGGGTTCCAATCAGACCCTTCCTGTGATTATAAATTCCACCCTCAATTCCGAATAGGAATCCCGTCTGATTACTGTTCTCCAGCAACATCGCAGAGCCATCGGGTGGACTCTCGATGATTTGACTGGAATAAGCCCCTCTTATTGTACTCATCATATCTATTCAGAAGAGGGCACACGACCTTCTCGTGAAATGTAGAGACGTTTAAACCCTAATCTGCAGGAGGTCGTGAAAAAGGAGATGATTAAGTGGTTAGATGCTGGGATCATCTACCCGATCTCCGATAGCCGTTGGGTGAGCCCAATTCAGGTTGTGCCTAAGAAGGCAGGACTCACCACCACAACGACTGAAATCAGAGAAATCATTCCTACCCGATTAGCCAATGCGTGGAGAGTCTGTATAGATTACCGCCGACTCAATTCCTCCACAAAGAAGGACCATTTCCCACTACCCTTCATTGATCAAATTCTTGAGAAACTAGCGGGAAATAGGTTCTTCTGCTTTCTTGACGGGTACTCCGGTTACAACCAGGTGGCAATCCATCCTGAGGACCAAGAAAAGACCACATTTACCTGCCCCTTCGGAACGTATGCTTTCCGAAGGATGCCTTTCGGTCTTTGCAATGCACCCGCTACTTTTCAGCGGTGCATGCTTGCCATATTCTCAGATATGGTAGGTGATTTCCTGGAAGTCTTCATTGATGACTTTTTAGTCTTTGGAGAATCTTTTGATGATTGCCTCCAACACTTGGTCCAGATACTCAGGCGATGCATTGAGGTGAACTTGGTTCTTTCTTGGGAAAAGAGCCATTTCATGGTGCCTGAGGGAATTGTCCTGGGACACTCAATTTCGGAAAAAGGCATCCAGGTGGATCGAGCTAAGGTTGATCTGATTTCTCGCCTTCCCGTACCTAGCTCGATTAGGGACATCCGTTCCTTTTTAGGGCACGTCGATTTTTACTGCCGTTTCATTCCAGATTTCTCGAAAATCGTGCACCCCTTGACTTCTCTTCTCTCTAAGGATGTACCTTTTGAAATCTCTAAGGAATGCATGCTAGCCTTTGAAAACCTGTGTGACCGAGTCACCCAGGCACCTATCCTACAATCCCCTGACTGGTCTCAACCTTTTTAGATCATGTGCGATGCGTCTGACTTCGCTGTAGGAGCGGTCCTGGGGCAGAAAGCTGACGAGAAACCCGTGGTCATCTACTACGCTAGCAAGACACTTGACGAGGCACAGCGTAACTATACGGTTACGGAGAAAGAGCTGCTAGCCGTAGTATTTGCCCTTGAAAAATTTCGATCGTATCTTCTGGGTTCCCATGTCATCATCTACTCGGATCACACGGCTGTAAGGCATCTCCTTGCTAAGACGGACGCGAAGCCCCGACTAATCTGTTGGATCTTGCTGTTGCAAGAATTCGATCTTGAGATTCGCGACAAGGCGGGAAGGCAGAATGTGGTAGCCGACCATCTGTCCCGTCTTCCTTCTGAGATCATCAACCCTTCCGGACCCATCACGGAACATTTTCCTGATGAGCACCTGCTTTCTGTTGGTACTAGACTTCCATGGTTTGCTGATATAGTAAACTACTTGGCATCTAATCAGACACCGTCTGATTGGCCGAAGGCCAAGAAAGACAAATTGCGTTCTGATTCCAAGTATTACATTTGGGAAGACCCGTACCTTTTCCGCATAGGTGCTGATCAAATTATTCAGAGATGCATCCCGGAAGAGGAAATCAGCAATATCCTATCTTTCTGCCATGACCAGTAATGCGGTGGCCATTTCTCAGGGCATAAAACCGCATCCAAAGTCCTCCAGTGTGGCTTCTACTGGCCTACACTTTTCAAAGACGCATATAGTCACTACAAGGCATGCAGTCGTTGCCAGACTTTGGGCAACATGAACCATTGTGACATGATGCCTTTGCAGTCGATTCTCGTATACGAAATCTTTGATGTATGGGGGATTGATTTTATGGGCCCCTTTCCTGTTTCGGATGGTTTCGAGTACATTTTGCTTGCGGTGGACTATGTGTCCAAATGGATCGAAGCCATACCGACCCAAACCTGCAATCACAAGATTGTTCTTAAGTTCATACATCAAAACATTTTCTCAAGGTTCGGGATTCCCCGTGCTATTATCTCTGATGGGGGGACCCATTTTACAAATGCTCAGTTTCGATCACTGATGGCCAAATTTGGGGTGTCTCATCGAATCTCTACTCCTTACCACCCCCAAACAAATGGTCTAGCTGAGCTATCAAATCGGGAGATCAAGAAAATCCTGCAAGTCACTGTTCGGCCTGACAGGAAGGACTGGTCGTCCCGACTTCCGGAAGCATTGTGGGCCTATAGGACCTCCCACAAGACCCAATTGGGCATGTCTCCCTTTAGACTGGTGTACGGAAAGGCATGCCACCTTCCCGTAGAACTGGAGCATAAAGCCTATTGGGCAGTACGGAACTGTAATCTAGATCTTTCCAAGGCTGGAACCCACAGAAAACTCCAAATCGGCGAGATCGATGAATTACGCCTAGACGCGTACGAGAATTCGCGAATCTACAAGGAGCGGGTTAAAGCCTTCCACGACAAGCACATCTCGAGAAAGATCTTTCATCCTAGTCAAAAGGTCCTACTCTTTGATGCCCGACTCAAACTTTTCCCGGGGAAACTGAGGTCCAAGTGGGTCGGACCGTATTTAGTCCGACAGGTTTTTGGAAATGGAGCAATTGAAATCAGTCCACTCAGCCATGATTCCGAACCTTTCATCATGAACGGTCAGAGACTCAAACCGGTCATTGATGTGACTTCTACTAATTCGGCTGAATCATCCCTCATCCTCCATTCCCCTTGAACTTACTGCGCCCGACCGATGGCGTAAAACTCAGCACTTAACGGGAGGCAGCCCGTCATTTCTTGAAAATCTAAAACCTTTTTTTTTTCTGACACCATTGTGCACTTAAGGTTCACCCTTTAAGACAGCCGACTCCACCTCAGATGCTTGCATCTGAGATTAGAAATCGTCCGCAGAATTCATCCCGACCCATTCACTCACAAAAATATTTGTCTTAAGGAATAAATTAAGTAAATAAAAACCCCTAAATCACAATGAGGACATTGCAAGTTTTAGGCATGGGGGGGTATAAGTGCAAAACTTGTAGAAAAAAAGGTTTTAAACAAAAAATTCACATATGCCAAAAACACCATAAAAATTAAAAATTTTTCAAAATAAAAAGAATAAGAGGAGAAAGGAAATTTTGAGGAGAAGGAAAAGAAACAAAATGAAAAGGAGCACAAAAAGATGAAAGGAAAGAGTAATAGTCATTAGTAAGAAGCTAAGGAATTAACCTTAGCCTAGACCATTTTTTTCAAGAAAAGAAATGAAAAGTGCTTGGTAAGATTAGTAAGAACACAAACCTTAGGCATTCTTGATAGACTCTTAGTACCCATTAAGATCTAGACAATCCTCAAGAGGTTGAGGAAAATGAAAAGCTTAAGTACTAGGTCCAAGGCTTAGGAAGTATTTGACCTCGCTAACTAACTTCTGGTTTACAGGACTCAGTAACCTAAGCACCCTAACCTCACACACAGCCTGGTTCAGCAAGCATAAAAATCAAAATCACGCAGAAGCGTCGAAAAAAATTCTGAAAAGTACACCTAGAGTAGGAGCGGCCGATCAACACAAGTTGATTTGGACGAGTTCCCAACGCAGAGAGGCGGGAAATCCCCTCAAAGATGCGTAACAAAATATCATCTCCTCGGTGCTTGTCTCTTAGGATATTCACATATCCTACTGGGGGCATGTAAGCACCCTGCTGGTTCAGATTCCATGGATGGCATTATCACGAAGTGTCAACTGCCAGGGTCTGGACGCGGCCACGGAACACCATGGATGGGATTATCTCGAAATCTCAATAGCCAGGGTTCTGGTGGTTGCCATGGGCGGTGCTATGTCGAAGCATCGATCGCCAGGAACCCTTGAGGATTGATGATGGGGACAAGGAATCTGATACAGACTGTATTGAAAAGCCAATCCTAAGCTAGAATTAAAAAGAAAAAGAGAGAGAAAACTCTCCAAAAATAGAAAAATTCTCTACCTCTCTCTCTTACAAAACGCACTGCGAACTGAATCAGGGCTAAAATCGTTTCAAGCACGGGGTGCTTTAACTACAAAGTCCAATAAACCTTAGGTTAGTTCTTGTGGGTCTTAAAAACCTTTGCTAAGGACTGAGGTTGAGGCTAGACAGATTTGGATCTTGATTGGTACTAGAGTACCTTTTAAGCCTATGGTCAGCATTCTAACCTAATCTAAGTTTAAATGAGAAAGCACTTATCTGAAGCTATTAAAGAACTTCATGGTCTAGAACAAGGGTTGAAACCTTAAGTTTTTGCTAAGGGACTAGCAAAAGCTAGGCATGGGGGTATGATGAGTGAAATTGCACTAGAAGGGGGGTGAATAGTGAAATTATAGAGTATTGTAATACAACAAATTCAATCACACAATATACTCAATTATTTTTAGGTGGAAACCCAAGATGGGTGAAAACCACCACCTAAGCCAATCTCTTGACTTAGGATTTTCGATCATAAGGTGATCAATCCACTAACCACACTACTTAAACAAGGGTAGTGTACCTCAATTACAATTCCCACCTCCGATCCCTAAATGGAGGTTTCTTTCTTCAAAATGAAGAGACGGGGACCCGACAGGCCGGATACCCAAAATACAGAAATTAACAAGTAAAAATAACACCTATAGAGAACCCCAATAATTTAGTTGCTTTCTTATCTACTAAGCATGAAAAGAACTCCCTGCTGATTTGCAGAACGGAGCGAGCCGGGAGTATGGATTTTCCCTTTGATCAGAGTATTAGCACAGCACAAGGGCAAGATGGAGCTTAGAGTAGTGAGCAAGAGATTTTTCTAATGGAATTGTATCTCAAGAGGTGTATTTTGCCAAAGAAGAGTTGTAGTCTATTTATAGGCAAGTTTGGAACCTTCAAGAACACTTGGGAGAGCTCTTCTAGCCATTGGAGACAAATCCCAAGAGTTTAGGACGAAATCCACACAAAATCAGGGCAATGATGATTCTGACAGCAACATCAGAAGTCTAATTATAGTATCAGACGTCTTACAGGACGTCTGATTTTTCCTATGGTCGTCTAATATTGCAGGACATCCTTAACTATCTCTATTGGATCAAAAGAAGGACGTCTGATATTATGTCATAAGACGTCTGATTATTTCATTGGACGTCTAATGAATGGTGCATTCATTCCTGTTATCATCGGATCCAAACAGGGTTCTAGGTTTAGAGGATCAGACGTTGTTATGGACGTCTGAGGACATTACCAGACGTCTGGAAACCTAAATACTCTTCCTTACTACTTCTGCCAAGAGATTATGTGGCCGTAGAGAGATACGCACAGAAAATCATGGCCAACGGTTCAAAGGCAGACGTCTGGAAGTGTGTCAAGACTTCTGGAAATTGTTTTTGCCGACAAAAAGTCTAACGGTTAGTATGAGGACGTCTGGGTAAAGAATCAGACGTCTGTGAACGGTTATCGACGTCTGAAAGTGAAGTCCTTCGACTGATGTTTATGAGGAGATGAACAAAGGCAGAAATATTTGAAATTAGACGTCTGATACACATGTCAGACGTCTTATGGTGGAAAATCAGACGTCTGGACTTTTTCCTGGACGTCTGATAAAAGTATAAGTGTTGGGTTTTTGTTTCTAATTTATCCTAAGTGTAGAGAGCCTAAGTTAGCTATTTATAGGTTATGTTTGGGGGCTCTTTACAATATTTCTAGACTCAAATAAGATGAAAATTACAACCTTTGAAAGTTTACATGAAAAAAGCCTAAGACCTAATACTTATGCTACTCGTCTTCACGCTTTTAATCTCCCGTCTTGGAAAGCTTTTTGAAATCCTGCAAATATGTTATTATAGAGAGAAAACAATATGCTACGCTTTATTTATTATTTCATTTTCTACATTTTGTAAAATCATCAAAATATTATATATGAGTAGTTGAACTAACAATCTCCCCCTTTTTGATGATTTTCAAAATATAGCTGTAGGTTCCTCTTTCCTCCCCTTAAAGGTTGTACTTGATAGCCTTTATCTATTTAAGAAGGTTGTTTTTATATTATTCCTTAATTTCTTACCTACATTCTTCTCCCCCTTTTTGAATATCATCATGAAGGGTTGTTAAAGGGAGTTGAAATCCAAACTACAAGAGTGATATCTACAAAGTAGAGTGCATGAGTAAAACTGGATGTTTAAAAGATGACAAGGCATTAAGGAAAATTTATTAGGAATAGAAATATTTAAGCATGGACTAGCTATTTGTTCCCAAAAATATTAAGTACAGGGTCAAGGCCCCTTAATACAAACTTAGAATAAAAGACAGAAAAATAGAAGCACTAAAACTATTCTTCTTGATCTTGGCGACGGCGGCGACGAGCGGGTCCTTGTCCTATCTGCAAATTTTGAACATCTGATCTAAGTTCGTCGATGTCGCAGTGCATGCTTCCCATGTAGGTGTACATCTCGCCGGTTTGACGCAGCAGGAGGGAGATGCCAGAGGAGAGGGAATCTGTGGCTGGATCCCATGCTTCATCAAAGCTCGAGTGGGGAGCTTCTATTTGAAGGGGCCGTGGTTCATGGAAGTCTGGAAAGGGTGGAAGGGGCTCTTCTTCCATGGGTTCGTCGGCGGGCTCAAGATGTTCTCTAAGTATATGCATCTTGGCGGCTGTGGCCCGGTTGTAAGGCTCAATTTTCTTGTCAACTGCTTGGTCAGTTATGGAAATCCGATGGGATGGAAAGATTTTGGATAGAATAGACCCAAACGGAAGTGATGCCCCATGGTCCTCATTCATGACGCGAACAATGAGGCGGCAATAATTGAAAGGAATATGACGAACGGCCGCAAAAAGGAGAGCCTTGTGTTGGCGTGAGATATAATCAAAACCTCCCGATTTGTTTAGGAGGTCCCACCCAAAAATGCGAGAGAGTAGACGTGGAAGGGGTTTGAGATTTTTGCACGGTAGAGTGCCAAGGTTTTCAACATATTTTTTCGGGAGAACTAACTCTTGATTGATGATTTCTGGGTCGTATTGCCTCAGAATGTCATTGAAATCATTTCCCTCATTGGGGATGGCTAGAAGGTCAGAGATAGTTTCGGATGTGATGTGTATTTCATGACCAAATAGGCAGGTATGGAGTTCAAGTTCATCGTTGCTGTAGTCCTCAACGATGTTGGCATAAAAGAGACGGCAAAGATCAGGGAACACACCAAGAGTTCCAATGCCGGAGTGGAATTGACGGTCAAAATATTGGAAAAGATGGAGAGTTTGGAAGTGTTCCCGAAGGTTCAAATGGGCAAAATCATTCCAAACAATAAAACGAGGGCATTTAACTTTGGCATTCGCGAAACGACGAAATCGCTGCCTAGCGATGTCACCCCACAATTGATCTGCCAAATAAGTGGAAGAGGAACTGGAAGATCCCTCAACTTGCTTCCTACGGGGAGGCATATTTGGTGGAATGGGTGGTTAGGTTTAGGAAAAAAATGAGTGGTGTGTTGAGGATAGAATACCTGCAAAAAAGAAACAACCATTCAACCAAACAACATTCACCCAAAACATAGTTTCAAACACTGCAATCATCATGAAAAAATATGTGGCAGTATGCCTTGAGGCAATACAACCTGCCATGTAGTTGTGGCAATATACCTTTGGATTCAAGCCACTAAAATGTCGGCTTGATCCTCATGAGGTAATACCCTTGCCATGGAAGATGCAGCTAGGGCTAACAGGGTTTTCTTGACCGAGGGTTAGGGTTCTAAGGCTGATAATGATATGAAATGCACATGTAGGTCAAGTGAATCAAGAAGGAGAACTAGATGCTACAGGATGCTGCAAGGTCGTGGGTAAAAGATCATGGAGACGCCCTAGGAGTGGAGAGGATATACCCACGGGAGGAGGGAAGCCTCCAAATGCGCGGTCGAGAGGCAGGGAGGACGCGCGCAGAGGAGCAGCAGTTCCGTCAGTCGCCGAAGAGGCACGACGGTCGTCTGGCTGCGAGCAGAACTTCGCCAATTGCTGCTGTGGGCCGTCGGGTGTGAGGGAGAGCGGCGCACAGATCTTGTGTGGGGTAGGGATTTTGGACAGGAGAGTGGGACCTTTGTGAAGGGGATCTTATATCCCAAGGTCACGGAGCAAGTCTCCCCCTGAAGTTGGGGAGATTTGCATTTCAAACCGTCCAGAGAAAAGCCGCGACGCGCAGATTTTTCCCCGATCAGACGTCTGGCAACGATGTCAGACGTCGGGATTTGCCAGAGGGATTTTAGCCCATTTCAGGGCGACGTCTGTTTTATTCATCAGACGAAAACTCAGACGACTAATTATAATATAGACGTCTGATTTCTGCAGGAATCCTCCCCAGCAAAAAGATTTATTCTCCAGGTTGTCGTCTGATTTCTTACTCAGACGACAAAGAAGACGTCTAAATTTAATATTAGACGTCCGATTTCTGCAGATAGACCTTCCTGGATTTTCGTCTAAAGTTACAGGGTCGTCCGCTTTTCCTGTCAGACGATCCCTACGACGTCTAACCACATATTCAGACGTCCGACAGGCAGTACATGTTCTGTCTCCGAGATAGACGTCTGCCAACACATTTGAACGACATTTCAGACGTCTGTGTGGTGTACCCGACGTCTGATATGACTGTTTTGTTATATAAAATCGTCGTCTGTCCCAGATGTTTAGACGACGAATTAAAATGTATAAGACGTCTGATTATTTAATCAGACGTCTGATATTGGACAGAGTGTGCATTTGGATGTTTGAACTGAGAATGAAGGCTTCTAACTTAGTGAAATCAAGGTTCAATCTATGCTCATGACAAAAGAGGTTCCATTAAATCACTAAATTCTTCAAATATCACTTAGCTTACATATGCCTAGTTTCCTACGTATATAATTAAAGCGATCATAATTCAAAGGTTTAGTGAAAATATTAGCTAATTGCAGTTCAGTACAAATAAATTCAACTTTGATTTCTCCCTTAAGTACATTGTCTCTTTGGAAGTGATGTCGAACATCAATATGTTTTGTGCGAGAGTGATGTACGGGATTTTTCGAGAGGTTGATAGCACTAGTATTGTCACATAATATTTTTATCTTATTAAATATCAAGTTAAAATCCTTCAAAGTATTTTTCATCCAAAGCACTTGGGAACATGCTAGTGCAGCGGCTATGTATTCAGCTTCTGTAGTTGATAAAGCTACACTAGATTGTTTCTTTGAGAACCAAGAGACTAGTGATTCGCCTAAGAATTGGCACGTCCCACTAGTACTCTTCCTATCGGTGCGGCTACCTGCGTAGTCCGCATCGCTATATGTAACTAAGTTGAATTGTGGACTCCTAGGGTAGAATAAGCCATAATCAAATGTGTCAACTAGATATCTAAATATTCCTTTTACAGCATTTAGGTGTGATTGTTTAGGATTTGATTGAAACCTAGCGCATAAGCAGGTACTAAACAAAATATCAGGTCTACTGGAAGTTAAATACAGTAAAGATCCAATCATGCTACGATAGAGCTTTTGATCTATGGGCGTACCTGATTCGTCCAAGTCTAAGGAAGTTGTGACACTCATAGGAGTGTTCTTCCCTTTACTTTTGTTCATATCAAATCTCTTCAACATCTCCTTTGTGTATTTAGATTGACACACAAAGGTTCCAATTTCGAGCTGAGTGATTTGCAAGCCCAAGAAAAACTTGAGTTCACCCATCAAACTCATTTCGAATTCTTCCTGCATAATTTCTGAAAGCTTTCTACACATAGATTCATTAGTAGCACCAAATATAATATCATCTACATATATCTGAACTAATAAAATGTCTTTTCCTTTTCTTTTAATGAATAATGTGGAATCAGCTTCCCCTATAGAGAATTTTGCATTTAACAAGTAGTCTTTGAGCCTTTCATACCAAGCTCTAGGAGCTTGCTTTAGACCATATAGTGCCTTGTTTAATTTGTAGACAAAATGAGGCTTATCATGAGACTAAAAACCAGGAGGTTGTTTTACAAAAACTTCCTCCTTAATGAATCCGTTAAGAAACGCGCTCTTAACGTCCATTTGAAAGAGTTTAAAGCCAAGAAAGGCGGCATAAGCAAGAAGCATGCGAATTGATTCGAGTCGAGCTACGGGAGCGTAGGTCTCATCAAAATCAATTCCTTCTTCTTGGTTGTACCCTTGTGCTACCAACCGAGCCTTGTTTCGAATAACTATACCGGATTCATTCAACTTGTTCCGGAATACCCATTTAGTACCTATTACCGTTTGCCCTTCAGGCTTAGGTACTAGATCCCAAACTTCATTCCTTTGGAATTGGTTGAGTTCCTCCTGCATGGCCATCATCCAAGTTTCTTCGGAGCATGCTTCCTCGACACTCTTCGGTTCAACTTGAGATACAAAGGCGGAGAGACCAAAGGTGCAACTAAAACGAGATCGGGTTTTAACGCCATCAGAAACACTTCCAATGACTTGACTTTCGGGATGATCCCTTTGATATATCCAATCTTTTGGAAGATTATGGATATTGGAGTTTGGAATGTTAGACACATCAATAGTAGAATCTTCATCATCCATATTGACTCGGTCAATGGAGGAATGAGGAGATTCATCGAAGGAGACATGAAGGGTTTCCTCCACTATTAATGTGGTCTTGTTAAAAACCCGATATGCCTTACTACGTGAGGAATAACCAATAAAGATGGCTTCTTCACCTTTGGCATCAAATTTATCTAAATTAGAGCGGGTATTCAAGACAAAACATCGACATCCAAAAACTTTAAAATAACTAATTTTGGGTATTTTCCCATAGTATAGTTCAAAACAAGTTTTTCGCAATCCGGATCGAATTAAGGTGCGATTTAACACGTAACAAGCCGTGTTAACCGCCTCAGCTCAAAAGTACTTCGGTAACCCCGAGTCTATGAGCAATGTTCGAGCACACTCTTGAAGAGTACGGTTCTTTCTCTCAACCACCCCATTTTGTTGAGGTGTTCGAGGAAAAGAAAACTCATGAGCAATACCATGCTCTTGGCAAAAATCATCAAACAAGGAATTTTCAAACTCGCCCCCATGATCACTACGGATACGAGTGATTTGGTAGCCTTTTTCAGTTTGAACTTTCCTACAAAAAATAGAAAAGACGGAAAACACTCCTTCTTTGGATCTCAAGAAGGAGACCCATAGAAAACCTCGAAAAATCATCTACAATTACAAGGCAATATTTGCATCCACTGAGGCTCTCATATTTTGTTGGTCCAAACAGATCTAGGTGAAGTAGTTCTAAAGGTCTTGATGTGGATATAACTTCTTTGCTTTTAAAACTAGATTTTATAATCTTACCTAATTTACATGAATCACAAATAAGCTCATTTAAAAATTTTCTTTTAGGAAGACCTCGGACTAGTTCATGTTTAGCTAATTTTTGAACCATCTTCATATGAACATGTCCTAGTCTTTTATGCCATATACTTAACTCATCATTTGCTATAAGACATTCATAAATGCCATTTTTATCAAATTCTACGACATAAATGTCTTTAAATCTAGTTCCCTTAAGAAGGGTTTCATTGGTTAATGCATGCATAATTTCAAATATTTTAGAAGTAAACACTACTTTAAAACCCTTATCACATATTTGACTTACACTTAAAAGATTATGTTTTAGTCCTTTAACTAGAGAAACATTTGAGATGGGAGAGAGAGGGTTACCTATTTTACCAAGGCCAATAATATGGCCCTTGTGATTGTTGCCAAATGTAACTGTTCCTCCATCCGTAGGTTGGAGGTCCAAAAATAGGCGCTTGTCTCCTGTCATATGTTTGGAGCATCCGGAGTCCATCACCCATCGGCCTCCTTGGTGGTGGTGGTCTCCTTGTCTTCCTCCTTGTAGACCTTCTTCCTCCTACAAAAGATCTTCGATGGTGACTTGGTGTTTCTATAGGTCTTTCTAATTTGAGTCGTCCATCCTTCATTTTGTATATCCAATTTTTGACATTATGATGTCCTTTCATCCCTACAAAACAAAGTGAGAGTTGTCTTTTCGGTATCCATTGTAAAGTGGATCCGTATTTGTTAGTGGTCTCCTTTAGAGGAGGGTCCTTTTTCGGCTCACTTTGACTAGGCTCATAAAAGCCTAATCCAAATTTACTTGAGGAAGGTTTTTGATGGGCAATGAGTTTGTCCAAGTTATCTTTCCCCTTTGTAAATTTGGCTAGGTCCTCAAGAAGTTGGTTTGACTTTTCTTTGAGATGATTTATCTCTATTTTCATTATATCTAGTTTATCTTCTAATGCCCTAATCTCTACTCTAAGTAAGCCATTTTCATCCTTTTTAAAAGAGTTTGATTTTTCAAGCACATGGATTTTGTCGAGTAATTCTTCTCTATCTAAAAATTTTTGTTCACTCATTGCTGTATACAAATCATTTGTTAATGACTCTTTCTCAATCATTAGATTTCTTATTTGCATATTTAAAGCAGTGGTTTCTTTTGTAAGAATTAGATTCTTTTCTTCAAGATCATTGATTAATCTCTTATTTTCTAACTTTTCTTCTTTTAAAGCCTTGCTTTGGGTTTTAGTTTTCTTAAGATCTATATATAATGAATCAAAGGCATCTTGTAATTCATCTAAAGAGTAGGGGTTTACCTCAGGTTCCTCAGATTCAGACTCGGAACCATCATTTGTTGCCATTAGTCCCAAGCATGCCGTTTCTTCATTTGTTTCCTCCTCCTCTTCTTCCTCGGAGGTGGAGTCATCCCACGTTGCTTGAAACGCCTTCTTCTTGAATCCTTTCGGTTTGGAGATCTTCTTGTAGTCAGAAGGCTTCTTGGGTTTCTTCTCATCATCCCTTTTGAGTAAGGGACAATCTTTCCTTATGTGACCTCTCTTTTTGCAATTATAGCAAATTAGAGGGTCTTCTTCTTTTTTCCTTCCCTTTATCTCTCTTCTATTTCTGAGAAACTTTTTAAACTTTTTAGCTAATAAAACAAATTCTTCATCATCGGTACTTACCTCATCATCCGAAGTAGCTTTGAAGGCTAAGGTCTTCTTCTTTGGCTCCGATGAGATTGATTTCTTCTTTTGCTCCATTTTTGATTCGTAAGCCATGAGATTCCCAAGTAGATTTTCCATGTCTAGATCCTCTACTTGGTTGGCTTCTTCTATTGCCATTACCTTTTGCTCCCACTCGGGTCCAAGGGAGCGAAGGAGTTTCCCTTGAAGCTCCCCCTTTATAAATGTCTTTCCCAAAGACTTGAGGTTATTCACGATTAACGTGAATCGAGTGTACATGTCCCCAAGTCTTTCATTCTCCTTCATAGACAAAGCTTCGAATTCCTGCGATAACAAGTTTATCTTTGAGGATTTAACTTTAGATGTACCTTCGTGAGTAACCTCCAAGGTTCTCCAGATCTCGTGGGCCGTTTCGCATTGGCTGATGCGGTTGAATTCCTCCGAGCTGAGAGCGCAGTAGAGTGAGTTCATTGCCTTGGCATTCAGTCCAAGGTGATGGATTTGCTCCACTGTGTAACCAGTTTCTGGTTTCTCGGGAATGACGTATGCGGATTCGCATTTCTCCCAAATGGAGAAATCGTTGGCTTGAAGCCACATCTTCATTCTCAGCTTCCAGTAAGTGTAGTTGGTTCCTTCGAAGAGTGGTGGTCGAGTGGTGGATTCCCCCTCCAATCTGCTTGTGGAAATGGCCTTCCCCTCCATGTGATCTTTCCGCAGATGTTACTCCTGTAGGCGGAAAACCTGCTCTGATACCAAATGAAATTGCACTAGAGGGGGGGTGAATAGTGAAATTATAGAGTATTGTAATACAACAAATTCAATCACACAATATACTCAATTATTTTTAGGTGGAAACCCAAGATGGGTGAAAACCACCACCTAAGCCAATCTCTTGACTTAGGATTTTCGATCACAAGGTGATCAATCCACTAACCACACTACTTAAACGAGGGTAGTGTACCTCAATTACAATTCCCACCTCCGATCCCTAAACGGAGGTTTCTTTCTTCAAAATGAAGAGACGGGGACCCGACAGGCCGGATACCCAAAATACAGAAATTAACAAGTAAAAATAACACCTATAGAGCACCCCAATAATTTAGTTGCTTTCTTATCTACTAAGCATGAAAGAACTCCCTGATGATTTGCAGAACGGAGCGAGCCGGGAGTATGGATTTGCCCTTTGATCAGAGTATTAGCACAGCACAAGGGCAAGATGGAGCTTAGAGTAGTGAGCAAGAGATTTTTCTAATGGAATTGTATCTCAAGAGGTGTATTTTGCCAAAGAAGAGTTGTAGTCTATTTATAGGCAAGTTTGGAACCTTCAAGAACACTTGGGAGAGCTCTTCTAGCCGTTGGAGACAAATCCCAAGAGTTTAGGACGAAATCCACACAAAATCAGGGCAATGATGATTCTGACAGCAACATCAGACGTCTAATTATAGTATCAGACGTCTTACAGGACGTCTGATTTTTCCTATGGTCGTCTAATATTGCAGGACATCCTTAACTGTCTCTATTGGATCAAAAGAAGGACGTCTGATATTATGTCATAAGACGTCTGATTATTTCATTGGACGTCTAATGAATGGTGCATTCGTTCCTGTTATCATCGGATCCAAACAGGGTTCTAGGTTTAGAGGATCAGACGTCGTTATGGACGTCTGAGGACATTACCAGACGTCTGGAAACCTAAATACTCTTCCTTGCTACTTCTGCCAAGAGATTATGTGGCCGTAGAGAGATACGCACAGAAAATCATGGCCAACGGTTCAGAGGCATACGTCTGGAAGTGTGTCAAGACGTCTGGAAATTATTTTTGCCGACAAAAAGTCTAACGGTTAGTATGAGGACATATGGGTAAAGAATTAGACGTCTGTGAACGGTTATCGACGTCTGAAAGTGAAGTCCTTCGACTGATGTTTATGAGGAGATGAACAAAGGCAGAAATATTTGAAATTAGACGTCTGATACACATGTCAGACATCTTATGGTGGAAAATCAGACGTCTGGACTTTTTCCTGGACGTCTGATAAAAGTATAAGTGTTGGGTTTTTGTTTCTAATTTATCCTAAGTGTAGAGAGCCTAAGTTAGCTATTTATAGGTTATGTTTGGGGGCTCTTTACAATATTTCTAGACTCAAATAAGATGAAAATTACAACCTTTGAAAGTTTACATGAAAAAAGCCTAAGACCTAATACTTATGCTACTCGTCTTCACGCTTTTAATCTCCCATCTTGGAAAGCTTTTTGAAATCCTGCAAATATGTTATTATAGAGAGAAAATAATATGCTACGCTTTATTTATTATTTCATTTTCTACATTTTGTAAAATCATCAAAATATTATATATGAGTAGTTGAAACCTTAGGTTAGTTCTTGTGGGTCTTAAAAACCTTT
This sequence comes from Thalassia testudinum, assembly GCA_037157565.1. NCBI lineage: Eukaryota > Viridiplantae > Streptophyta > Magnoliopsida > Alismatales > Hydrocharitaceae > Thalassia > Thalassia testudinum. The sequence goes on along the minus strand of JAZHRO010000073.1, from coordinate 73,794,633 downwards.
GCTAAGGACTGAGGCTGAGGCTAGACAGATTTGGATCTTGATTGGTACTAGAGTACCTTTTAAGCCTATGGTCAGCATTCTAACCTAATCTAAGTTTAAATGAAAAAGCACTTATCTGAAGCTATTAAAGAACTTCATGGTCTAGAACAAAGGTTGAAACCTTAAGTTTTTGCTAAGGGACTAGCAAAAGCTAGGCATGGGGGTATGATGAGAACCTCATCATGAGCCATAACTAGCTCATTTTGACCTAATACAAAGAATAAAAGCTCCTACATAACCTTAGAAAGGCTTGGCTCAGAGAGATTTTGAGTTTGCAAAGAAAACATAAATTGAGGGGTAAAAATGCAATTTCACCAATCCGATCTGAAAATAGGGTAACTCAGGGCCCAAACATATGTCAAAACAACCTAATAAGAAGAAAAGTGGGATGAGATGACTCAATAAGGGCTACGGCAACCCCAAAGAATTAAATGACAACCTGTAACCATAAAAACAAACCCACTTCAATTCACGTGGTTTGAGGCAAGTTAAAAATCAACTAAACCCTCTAAAATTCATATAAAAATAATCTCTAGGGTTTAGGACTTTCAATTTGGCCTTAGGAACCCATTTTGACCTACATTGAGAACCATGCCCAATTAACAACTTAATTTGGGTTTTTACATAAATTGACCAGTCAAACAAGGTTTAAGCTAGAAATAAAATTCACCATTAGAATCCTTAGGTCCTAATTAGTCATGTACAAAAACTTGGGCCTAAGAAGAAACCTTCTTGACCAACTTTACACTTTGGTCCTCATATATTTACTTTTTGGCCTTGAACTTTTGAACCCTCACATTTTGGCCCCTAACTCTCCTTCGTTCTTTGCATTTAGGTCCGTCCTGCAAAACCTGTGCAGCACCATGCTCCGGCGACCTTGTGCGGAGCATGGCGCCGTGCAGGGTGAGGGAGGGGCCCTGGCAAGTCAATGGGGGGTACCCTGCGTCGTCAGCCACCACAGGGACACCCCCTGAGTACTGCGACCACCCATACAGTCCGTGCGAACTCATGGACGGTATGGGTCTCCGTCCTCCGGCATCCTCCGGCGAGGGAGACACGTCGTCTCCCTCCGCCCTCCTCTCTGATTCCGCCCCTATAAATACCCCCGTCGCTCCGCCATTCTTCGCAGCTCGGATCTGACGGAGACACCCCCCTAAATTCCTCCCTTCCCACTCCGACAGATGCCCCCTTGCTCCGGCGGCCATCTCCTCCTCCTCCTCATCGCCCTGCCGCACTACCAGCAGCAGGGTTACCTTCCCTTGATCCTTCTGCGTCACGCCGCACCCAGCTGGCGCCTCTCCAGTCCCTTCCTCGCCGCCGCCCCTTCCTCTGGGCAATTTCTTCTCGGGCGACAGTCGATACGACTGTCGCCTGCGCCAACCCCTCCTCGTCCAGCTTAGCAGGTAGAACTTCTCCTCTTCCTCCCCTCTTTCTTTTCCATACTGAAACCCTTACTGTCGGCCCCGATTTCCCACCGATCACCCTCACCTTCTCCACCTCCGGCCAAACTCCGGCGAACCGCTCCCATCGCTCCAGCACCCCACACAGCTCGCCGACCTGTGCATAACCTCCACCTCGTCACCCTGATCCTCTTCCACCCCTCCTTTTCCCACCAAACGCCCTCTGCAGATCCACCAAACACACCCACTTCTCCGCCCGCAGTTTGACCTAGGGTGATCCGTTGGCTCCACCACGCCAACTGCAAACCATCCGACCACCTTCGCCGTGCCATGGCGAAGGTCCCCCGCCTGTTTGATTAGGCCGAGAGGCCGTTCTTCTATGACCAGGTGACTCGCCCGCCGTCGCCATTACTGAGCAGGCAGAGCTCCTTCACTTGCAGGTGCAGGCACGCCTTCGCCCAGGTTCGACTCCCAGGTTGCGCGGGGCGTCTCCGCGAAGCGTCCCAGGCTCGCAGTTGGGGCGAAGGCCTCGCGTGAAGCCACGATTGCCCGCTGCTCCCTCCGCTGTGGGTGCTCAATTGGGGTGGGACATTTAGTCCCACCTCGGAACTTCTCAGAGGCGCGCGGATGCATAAAGGCAAAAAGTGCCTTATGCTATTCGCCTCCTGACCACGGGGTGAGGTCCCTCTCACCCGACCTAGCCTCGTCCGTGACCACGCTCCGCGGACCTGGCCCGACCCGATTAAACCGACCTGCACTCCTCGCCCACCACCGCATGCCGGTGGGCCTGGACCCGGGCGCGACTCGTACCCGATTACCCGGTTGCTCTGGGAGAGCTGTCCTAAGAGCGAACTCAGAGAGAAAGAGACGTGCGGGGGAGAGGGGTAGAGTAGGTTTTGCCCTGACTCTGAACTCTTGAGCGTGCAGGCACAAGTGAAGAAGAAGGAAGCTCAGGGAGACACTGTAGCAACAAGAGGTTTAAGTCGTCTGATTTTCAAATCAGACGACGTCCTGAAGACAGGTGAAGGCAAAGAAGAAGGAAGGCGAGGCAGAGGAAAGAGAGGAACACAGAGCAGCCAAGTGAAGACTCTGCAGACATCAGAAGACAAAGAAGGAGAAGAAAAGAAGAGAGAAGGAGCAGCCAAGAGAAGAAACAAAGAAAATAAAAAGAAGAAAAAGACAGGATCGTCCAACCAAGAAATAGAGGAAGCAAGAAAAGAAGAAGAAGAAGAACAGGAAGAACAAAAGCCAAAGACAAAGAGAAAGAAAGAAGAGAAGAAGAAGAAGCCAAACTTTCATCTCTCTCTCTCTCTTTATTTTTGTAATAAAACATGTATATCTCTAGAATACGACTTGCTCCCTGAGTTCGACCTCGGGAGAACTGTATTTTTCGAGTAACAAATATTAGCAAATGATGGCAATAACTATCTGTACTACAACGACTTAAGAAAAACTAGTTGCTGCCACTGTTTTGCCAGTACACAAAAGCATAAGTCGAGAGAATCTGTTCCGAGGATGGTGGTACTCTCTGAGCAGGCTAGTTTTGTTATCCTACACCACCTCCCTCAGAAAAAGAGAGATCCAGGTGCTCCGTTGATTTCTTGTGTCATCGGAGATTACACATTTGATATGGCACTTTTGGATCTGGGTGATCCATCAACCTAATTCCAACTTCTCTTTACAAGAAGTTTGGATTAGGTGAACTTTGGCCAACTTCAGTAACGCTATAGTTAGCGGACCGTTCGGTCGCAAATCCATGAGGCGTTATTGAAGATGTTATAGTTAAGGTCAAGGATTTCTATTTTCCTGTAGATTTCCTTGTCCTTGACATGGATGTACTTGAAAATTTGAGGAACACGCCCATCATTTTGGGGTGTCCATTCCTGGCTACCGCTAAGGCCAACATTAACTGTGAAAGCGGTAGCATGGAAATCACCTTTGGGGATCAACGAATGAAATTGGATATTTTTAAGGTGATTAATAAATTTGAGGATTGTGGATTTATTAAGGAACTTGAGGAGGATAATGTAAACATTGAAACTTGTTTGATGGTTTCTTCAATTGAAAGTTCCTCCTTTGATGATGAATTGGACCCACAAACCTCTATGGAAGACCGGCCATCTTTTGAAGAGGTTATTGATTTTGTTCACTCACAACCTCTTCCTCTTGTTGAGTTTTTAGCATCTTCCTTACCTCCAATCATCAACCCACCCCAGCTTGAACTGAAACCATTGCCTGATAATTTGAAATATCAACTTTTAGGACCTCAGAAGATGCGCCCTGTGATTATCAATGCTAAATTAACAAAGGAGCAAGAGATTAAATTGATCAAGTTCCTGAAGGAACACAAGGAGGCAATTGGTTGGACCATTCATGACCTTAGGGGGATCGAGTCATCTTACTGCAATCATAGAATATTCTTGGAAGATGGATCCAGCCCTTCTCGCCAGATGCAGAGGAGATTAAATCCAAATATGCGAGAAGTGGTCAAAAAGGAAATCATTAAGTGGCTCGATGCAGGAATTATTTATCCAATCTCTGATAGTCCCTGGGTAAGTCCCGTGCAGATTGTTTCGAAGAAAGCTGGGATTACCGTTGTGACTAACAAGAGAGGAGAATCTGTCACAACTTGTTCAGCTTCCTCTTGGAGGGTTTGTATTGATTACAGGAAGCTGAACATGGCCATGAAAAAGGATCATTTTCCCTTTTCTTTCATTGATCAAATCTTGGAAAGACTAGCTGGGCAGAAGTACTTTTGTTTTCTTGATGGCTACTCAAGATACAACCAAGTTCCTATCCATCCCGAGGATCAGGAAAAAAATACTTTCACCTATCCCTACGGAACCTTTGCTTTCTGTAGGATGCCTTTCTGTTTATGCAATGCACCTGCGACTTTTCAAAGGTGTATGTTATCCATATTCTCTGACATGGTGGGAGAGTTTATGGAAGTCTTCATGGATGATTTCTCTATTTTTGGTGAATCATTTTACTCTTGTTTGGCTAATCTAGAAATGATTCTTAAGCGATGTATCAAAACACGATTGGTCCTTAACTGGGAAAAGAGTCATTTCATGACCCAAGAAGGCATCGTCTTGGGTCATGTAATCTCTGAATGGGGAATTGAAGTGGGCAAAGCTAAGGTTGATGCTATCACTAAACTTCCTCCTCCCACATCTGTTAAACAAATCTGATCATTTCTTGGTCATGTGGGATTCTATAGTAGATCCATCAAGGATTTCTTGAAGGTTTCTCGTCCCTTGAGTAATCTTCTTGCCAAAGAAACACTGTTTGTTTTTGACGAATCATGCCGTAAGGCATTTGATTTCCTGAAAACAGTAGTCACTTGTGCTCCAATGTTGCAACCACCGATTTTGGACAGCCTCTTTTAAGATCATGACCGACGCCTTTGATTATGCGGTTGGTGCTATCTTGTGTTAGAAAATAGATAGAAAGCCCTCTATCATCTACTATGCTAGTAAAACTCTGGATGAATCCTAAGGAATTACACTGTTACTGAAAAGGAATTACTAGCCGTAGTGTTCGCTTTGGAAAAATTCAGGGCTTCTCTTAGGGTCTCATGTTATCATCTATACCGACCACTCGACCTTGAGACATCTCTTGGCCAAAAAGGATGCCAAACCCTAGCTTATTCATTGGATTCTTCTGCTTCAAGAATTTGATCTGGAAATCAAGGATAAAACTGGGGTACAAAATGTGGTGGCAGATCATTTGTCGAGACTCCTAAGTGATTCTTCTTGTCTGGACATCTCGATTGCTGACACTTTTCCAGATGAAGCTATCCTTACAGTTTCAGGTGTCCAAACCCCGTGGTTTGCTGACATTGTTAACTATTTGGCCATTGGTCAAATCCCCCACGATTGGACCAAGCAACAACGGGATAGACTCAAATCTGAGGCCAAATACTACTTCTGGGAGGATCCTGAACTGTACCGCATAGGCTCTGATCAGATTATTCGCCGATGTGTTCTAGAGAATGAATTCAACAGTATACTCGAGTTTTGCCATGCATCTGCGTGTGGTGGACATTTCTCTTGGAAAAAGACGGCTGCAAAAATTTTGCAATCTGGCTTCTATTGGCAGTCTTTATTTAAGGATGCCCAGGATTTCTCAAGGTCATGTTCTCGATGTCAGGCACTCGGGAGCATAACTAAGAGAGATATGATGCCCCTAAACCCAATTCTTCTTGTCGAAATCCTCGATGTTTGGGGCATCGATTTCATGGGACCCTTTCTCTCTTCATTTGGATATCAGTAAATTCTTGTTGCTGTTGATTATGTGTCCAAATGGATTGAGGTGATTCCTACTCGAACCAATGACCACAAGGTGGTCATCGATTTTGTCAAGAAAAATATCTTCAGTAGGTTCGGGATTCCGGGGGCCATCATCAGTGATGGTGGCACTCATTTTACTAATGCCCAATTCCTGAATTTGTTGGCCAAATATGAGTTTAATCACCGAATTTCTACACCTCACCATCCCCAGACGAATGGACAAACTGAGATCTCCAATCGGGAGATCAAGAACATTCTGCAGAAAATGGTTAGGCTTGATCGTACGGCATATAAAATGTCCATCGACATGTCTCCGTTTTGTTTGGTGTATGGAAAGGCGTTCCATCTACCTGTAGAGATTGAACATAGGGCATTCTGGGCGATTAAACAATGCAATTTAGATATGAATTTAGCTGGGAAGGCCAGAAAACTCCAACTATCTAAGTTGGAAGAGCTTAGAAATGATGCATATGAGAATGCCAAGATCTACAAGGCTCGGACCAAAGCTCTACATGATCAATTGATTTCCCGCAAGAGCTTTAAGCTGAACTAGAAGGTCTGGTTATTCGATTTTCGACTTAAGCTCTTTCCTGGAAAACTTAGATCTAAATGGAATGGCCCATTCATTATTGACCAGATTTTTCCAAATGGAGCTGTTTAGATCTCTAACTCAAAGACAGGTAACACATTTAAAGTCAACAGTCAACGTTTGAAGCCTGTTATTGACTGTACTCTTCCAGAACCCATCTCAGACACAGTTGCTCTAGCCATATTGTGACTTCTTTGGCTGGACTTCGCCTTGCTGGCAGCATTAAACTCAGCATTTGTACATATGACACAAAGTTGACCCGACCTTCATATTCAGGTGACATCTTTCACACTCTACCCTTTCTTTCATGTCTCTTTCTCAGTGTGGACATTGCATCAGCTAGGCATGGGGGGTGGATTCATTTTTTTAATCATTTTGTCAGCTTTGTGAAATTCTTGTAAATTGTATTTCTCTTCTTATTTATACATAAAAAAAATTTGAATTAGGAAGGAATATTTGGATATTAGGACTTTTCAATCTTAGGAAATATTACATTAGGATATGAAAACAAAGACCCCTCAGGTCTTTGGACTTAATCGGCTCATGTATCCACTAAAATGTGGATTTGTTTTTCGAGTCATCGTCATCTTAATTCTATTGTAATTTGAGTAAACAAATTTGGGTGATAAGTACGTGACTTATCAATCCACCCTCTGATTTGAGGGAACTTTAAGTCTTAAGCATCTACACACTTTCTTTTCACTGACTCATTGTTCGGTGATTTTAACGGAAATTGGGTAGCTAATGAACTTTCTAGGGTGATATGGCTGGCAAGTTATCGTGGGTAACAGCCTATAGGTAGGTTGTCCAGAGCCCAGTCACTGGACCATTCTCTTCTTGCTGCCTTTAGGTAAATCTTAGATCAGGGAAGCCACCTACTTAAAAAAAAATAAAAAAAATAAAAAAGAAAAAAAAAGAAAAGGAGAAAAGAAAAAAAGAAAATAAAAGAAATAAGCTACACTTTGCCACACGAGTACGGCTGGCAAGTTATCGGTGGTAATAGCTCATCGACCTATTGTCCAGAACCCAGCTCAAAAAATGCATTGAAAATTCCCAAAACACTAAGGAAGAAGCGGAGAAGTAGAATAAACCTGGGAGATATACACTAGATTCACCCTTATGTTGACCCCATAAAACTAAAAGTAGGGAGAAAGCTACCGGTTGAAAAGATACACCTTTAGGCAGAACTCTCTTTTTAAGGTCACCTAGAGGCATAGAAACTCGAAGTCCGTTCTAATTAGCGATCAACAATCTATCACATTCACAATAAGATGCTTAGAACTTAGGGTTCTCATCAAATCTTGGGTGAGTTGAATGGCCGTAGAAAACCACTCTTAAACCCTAAACTCAAAAATTAAAAAAAAATTAGAAAAGAAGAAAAAGACCAAAAAAAAAGAAATTTTTCTTTGAATAAGGCGAGGGCTTGTGGTGGTCTGCATTTTGGCAGATACTCGGGCACTGTTGTGTCTTTGAAAGTTCAGATCCTAAGTAAACATTTTCTTAATGATTGAAAATAACTTATGACCAAATAATCCAACCTAATTCTTTTATAAATAGCATATAATTTTTGTTAGGGACTAGCAAAAGATAGGCATGGGGGTGTGATGTAAACATGTTTATATTACATAAAATGTCTATTTATGCATGTTCTTAAGCATAGAATTGCATACATACTATAAATATTGCATAGCATGCATCATCTTGCATTTAGATCAGTTTGAATAAAATAGAGATTAATTGTCTCCTTTTATGTTCAGGGACAGGGCAAATTTTTATCGGGGCCTCAGATCAAAGATCCAACCATACATATTTGATCAGGGCAATGATTGGAGTTCAACGACTCCAAGATCGCCCTAATTAGACATCTGTAGCATTAGATAGAGACTGAGGAACCTTAGAAGATCAAGGGCCAAGATGGTGTGAATCCACACTTCAGATGACAAATCCGACAACACGGATGGATTTGGATCGACGATCGCAGTCTAATGGCATGAAAATCGACTCAATCCGACAACCGTGGCACCATCTACATCATCTAGAAGATGGACTACCAAGATGGCACCATGTGGCACCATCTCAGTTGCCCAACTGGTCGCATGCAACCGCCGCACCTTCTCTTCTTCATCTGATCATCACTTCTCAGCTGTTGGATGCTCATCCAACAGCTGTGGGGTGTGCACGCACAATCCATAAGCGCGACACAAACGCGCTGATAGAGCGTTGGTCGAATGCGCTTTCGTGAAGGGAGGATGCATGTTCGAGTCGCAAGGAGTGGGAGCTGAGGTGCAGATGGGAGCGCGTGATTGACTGCCCGATGGTGATCCAGCGGTCACGTCGCTCGATAGCGCTCACGCTCCATCAGACGTGTGGCGAGAACGTTGGATCTCACGAGGGCGAGTGCGCTAAGGAGGCACGGCGAGAATGCATCTCAGTCATTCGATCTCACGAACGAACGACCGAGATTTGAAGATCATGGGCATGCGTTGCGGCTTGAGGAGGTGAGCAGGCGCGTGCGAGCTGCCCACTATGGCCATGTTCGGACCTTTAGCGACGGATTTTTCAGTCACTAAATGTCCTGAATTAATGTTTTTCAAATTAAAAAGACCAAATTGCCCTCATTCCTTGCAACTATAAAAGGAGATCCCCTCCATACGAAATCCTCATCCCTTCCTTCTCTTCTCTCCCTCTCCAAAGCTCAAGAGAAGCTTATCCCACACCTGGGATGCTCCTCAAGAGATAAAGTCAAATTTTCACCCTTATTTCGGAAGTGCATCTCGCAACGATGACGACGTGCTGCCCCATTCTCGTTCCTCCTGCCTCGACCTCCTTCTTCCTGTCCGTCCTCCATCTTCCAGGCGTCATCTTGTCCGGCTCGTCGTCCAAGCAATCGTTGAGGAGGATAACTTCTCTCTCCCATTCCTCTTTTCAGCTTTCTAGAGTAGAATTTTCCTGCATTCTAGTGTAATAGATTTCCCGCTTTCTAGTGTAATTTTTCTCTGGTCTTTTTGTATAAACATTTTGAAATATTAAGTGAATGTTTTCTCTCTCTCTTTCTCTCTCATTTATTCTGATTGTTAATATTGCTTCATTGTAATTACGTTGCTTCGCTTTTCAACAAAAACCCTAAAAAAATATAATTGCGAATATAGATCGACGTAGCCACCCTGAGTTCGACCCGGAACACGAGTTCTTCGCTTTTAAACTATGACAACAGGTTTTTCAAAAAAAAATACTATAGCATAGTAACCCGTAGCTTCAAAACATATAGAGCCCCACTATCTGTACCTTAGGCCCCTCAGTAGTAGGCACTGACCTTGACCTTGGGATACACTCAGCCCCATCCTGCTGTGCCGACTCAGATAAAGGGCACTGTGGGATGGACACAGTCAAAACTAGAGCAACGATCTTGCTACAAGTGTGGCCAGTAGGGCCACATTAGGAAGGTTGTCTAGTCAAGACAAGGATCTAGGAGCAACTTGGACTTATCAAACCTGTAGTGGGGTTCTTGATAGGGATTTTTGTGGTTTGTAAAATACATCATTGTAACGTGTAAAATCGATCAACTCTTAAATTTGTAAACCTAGATGGGGAAGTATCTAGGGTCATCCAAGGAGGCCAAATCATTTGCAAAATCAAATCTCTTGCTCGAAAATGGAAATCAACTCTCTTTTTGTCATTTTTAAATATGCAATTTTTATAGTTTGAAATAATTAAAGGAACACCTAAAATTACTAAACTGAAACCTAAGTGACAAGTAATTCCTCTATTTAAGCTCACCCTAGGTAGGTGGAAACCTAGAGTTATTAGAGAGAGGGGGTGATTACTCTAAGGTAAAAGTAAAATTGTGAGAAAAATAATTAAGACAAAGGAAACTTTACTAGAGGAGCAAACTATTTTACAAAACCCTAGTAGAGGAATGCTTCTATTACTAGAAATCAAAAATACAAAAAGTAAAAACACTAGTTCTCCTAATGATGATGATGGTGAAGAAGAGATAGAGGCTTCTTGCTCCAAACCTAGTAGCTCCCAGGCTTGAAAAGAAGTCTTCCAACTCCTTCCTTGTAAAGCTCCTTCAAGGTGAAGTCCTCCAAGACAAAACCACAAAGGGGGCTTGCCCTATGCTCTCCAAGGGTGGATGTGCACCACCCTTATCTCCTCCAATGCCTGGCCATCCTCTAATATGATGAGAGTCTCCTCCTTGGCGTGGCACAAGGAAGAAGAGAGAAGGGGGAAGAAGGCACCAAGGGGGCAGGTAGGATGCCCCCTTAATCTTCTTCCTTTCTTCACCTTCCTTGGCCATAGGTTTAGGTGGGTATAAGGTAGAATTTACACTAATGGAGGATGAGGAAAATGGTGGTGGTTAAGGGTCTTTTTATGGAGTAGGATGGGGGGTATAGGTGGCTCTTGGAATGGATGGCTAGGATGCATTTAGGTGGTGGTTGTAGGTGGTTATGTTGATCCTAGGGTTAAGAATATTTGTCACCAATTGAGGAGTCACATGGGGGGGTAGTTATGGTGTTGGTGTCCCTTGAAGTTGGTGCCAAAACAAGGTTCTAGAAGGGGGCCTAGGTGGCACCAACTTAAGGTTCTAGAAGGGGGGTAAGTGGATGGCTAGGATAGGTTGTAGGGTTAGGTGTAAAGCCATGATATGGGGGTGTTTTGTCACCAAAAGGGAGGGCTTCTAGAAGGATATTTTGGGGCCAAAACAAGGTGCCTTTTGGGTGCAGTTGAGGGGCTAAGAGGTGTCTATCTTGGTGCAAAAATAGAGTAGAGATTTAGGTAGCTTAGGTGGTCTTAGGTGGGCTTAGTTGGTGGAGCTAATTAGGTAGGGTTTTAGGGTGGTGGATGGCCAAGGGAGCTGGGGCATAGCTAAGCTAGTAATAGAGTAGAGGAGGAGGCAATTGGAGCTAGGGTTTGAGGGGAGGAACTGGATAGAAGAAGTCTAGAGCTAAACTAGAGCTGGTAGCTGCTGGAGAGGGTGACATGGAGCTACTTTAGCTGGCTTAGCTTGCTAGTTCTTTACTAGCTGCTAAGCTAGGCTATAGCAAGATGGCTTCTGTTGAAAGGAGCTGAGGTGAGATGGGTTTGATGCTCCCAGGGAGGACCTACCTGGTTGAGGTAGCTAAGGTATCTTAGCTCAACTAAGTTGAGATAAGGTAGCTTAGCTCCCCGGGAGCTGGACTTGAGCTTCTTGAGCTAAGATGAAGTCATCTTTAGCTGGCTGGAGTTGAGTGGAGCTGGATGTAGCTGGTCCTGAGCTGAGGTGAACTCCAGTCAACTTAGCTAAGCTAGCTAGAGCTCCCAGTGAACTAATGGTAGCTGAGATGAGCTAGACTCAGCTAAGTTGAGCTAGATCTGAGCTGACTTGAGCTAAGGTGAGCTAAGATGAGCTCTCTTGAGCTGCCATTCAGCTAAGATGAACTGAATGGAGCTATGATGAGCTAACCCTAGTTCAAACGAGCTGGATTCTAGCTATGGTGAGCTGGATCAAGCTGAGTTCCAGTTGGTTTGAGCTTCTCCTTCACTAGTTGCCTTCTTGAGTGCTAGGGTTTTAGGGATCTGACAATCTGTTAATCCCTAATACTCACAAAAATACATTAAAAAGATAATAAAATGTAGAATGCATACCTAACCTAATTGATGCCTAAATGCAACCCAAAAACTCATTTGCGGAGCAAAATCCTAGGAGCTAGATTTGTTTTAATGCAAAAGAATGATGATAAGTTGGCATTTATCAGTTCCCAGTAGTTCTGGGGAGGTATGACTACTCCAGGACAGAGGCCTACTTAGAGCATGGCTGGTTCTTCTGCACCATTGCTGGCAGGACAAGTTTATGCTCTATCTCTGAGGGATGCATAGGCTTGGCCATCTGTGGTGGCAGGTATGGTGACGGTTGGCCAGTAGTTGGTCTTTACTTTGTTTGATTCTGGTGCTTCCCATTCTTTTATATCACCCAAGTTTTCTGTGAAACTAAAGAAATAATCAGTACTACTAGATGTGCCATTAGTCATCAGGTGTCTAGTAGGGCAGCTTTGGGTAGCTGAGACAGTATTCAGAGATTATGTAGTGGACATCGGGGGCTATACTTTGCTAGTCGACCTAATGGAGATCGAGATGGAGGATTTTTATGCCATTCTCGACATGGACTGGTTGTCAGGGCAACATGCGTCAGTCAATTATTTTGAGAAGAAGGTTGTCTTCTAGATTCTAGGAGCACCGCACTTTGAGTTTTACGACAGATATAAGAGTAGACTAGTCAGGTGTATCTTAGCCTTGCAGGCAGCTAGATTACTGATGGAGGGTGCAATGGATACCTTCCCTATGTATCTGTAGCCCTAAGAGAGAAGTAAGAGATGAGGAGTGTACCGGTCGTACAGGAATATGCAGGTGTGTTCCTGTTGAACGCACAGGTTGCTACATTAACGTGTTTGGTTTTGAAAACCTATCATTGTAGTTTGAAAGCGAAGAACTCATGTTCAACAAATAAAATTTATATCGGAATAGAAATCTCGGGTCGAACTCAGGGAGGTGGACATTTGATTTAAAAACACACTTTTGATTTATTTGTCACGAAGTAAATTATTTGATTAAAACTATCTAACTATTTACAATAAATAGAAGAGAGAGAGAATATTACAAACAAAAACCAAAAAGAGATGAAGAATGAACATAGAATTTCATCATCATAAAGATTATTCATTACACTAGAGAGCGAGAAAATGATTACACTAGAAAGCAATAAATCTACTCTAGAAAGCAATAAATCTATTCTAAAAAGCAGTAAAAAGAATGGGGAGAGAGATATCCTCCTCGACAATTGCTTGGAGGACGAGCTGGATGGGACGATGCCTGGACGAAGGGGTTCGGAGCAGGACGAAGGAGGACGAAGCGGAAGAACGGGAATGTGACAGCACGTCATCGTCGCGGGATCCGCTTCCGAACGGGGAACGAAAAATTGACTTTATCTCGCGATAAGCATCCCGAGTATTGGACAAGCTTCTGTTGAGCTTTGGAGAGGGAGAGAAGAGAAGGAAGGGATGAGAATTTTGTATGGAGGGGGTCTCCCTTTATAGTTGCAAGGACTGGGGGCAATTTGGTCATTACAACTCTAAAAACATTAATTCAGGACCTTTAGTGACGGATAAAATCGTTGCTAAAGGTCCGAACGTGGCCTTCGTGGGCGACGCACGCGCGCTCGCTCACCTCCTCGCGCATAACGCATGTGCACGTCTAGCTGCTCTCAGTCGTCCGATAGCGAGATCGGATGGCTTAGATCGCGCTACCGCCCACCTCCTTTGCACACCCGCGAGCGTGCTATTCCGCGTGAGGCGCGGCGTGCAATGGCACGTGGGACGGAGCAGCACTCGCTCCAGCACCCTCTCACCCACGCTCCAGCACCCGCTTGTGAGGAGTCGATCGCGCACCGCTTGCTCGCGATAGTGCTCTCGCCTGCTACGCTGCGTCGTCGAGATGGTCGCGTGGATGAAATCAGGCACGCACATCCATAGCTGTTGGATGTGCATCCAATGGCGGAGAAGCAACACTCTGATTGAAGAAGAGAAGGTGTGATGGATGCTTCGGTCGGTTGGGTGGCTGAGATGGTGCCACGTGGCGCCATCTGAGCTGTCCATCTTCTAGATGATGTAGATGGTGCCACGGTTGTCGGATTGAGTCGATTTTTGCACCGTTAGGCTGCGATCGTGGATCCAAATCCATCCGTGTGGTTGGATTTGTCATTTGAAGTGCAGATTCACACCATCTTGGCCCTTGATCTTTTAGGGTTCCCCGATCTCTATCTGATGCTACAGATGTCTGATTTGGGCGATCTTGGAGTCGTTGAACTCCAATCGTCGCCCTGATCACATCTGTATGGTTGGATCCTTAATCTGAGGCCCCGATAAAAAGTTTGCCCTATGCATGAACATAAAAGGAGACAATTAACCTCCATTTTATTCAAACTACTCTAAATGCAAGATGATGCATGTTATACAATATTTATAGTATGCAATGCAATCCTATGCTTAAGAACATGCATAAATAGACATCTTAATTAGTTTAAACATGTTTACATCATACTCCCATGCCTATCTTTTGCTAGTCCTTAGCAAATACTATATGCTATTTATAAAAGAATTAGGTTGGATTATTTGGGCTTGAGTTATTTTCAATCATTAAGAAAATATCTACTTAGGATCTGAACTTTCAAAGACACAACAGTGCCCAAGTATCTGCCAAAATGACGACCGCCTCAAGCCCTTGCCTTATTCAAAGAAAATTTTCTTTTTCTTTTTTTTCTCTTTTCTAATTTTTTTGGATTTTCAAGTTTTAGGGTTTAAGAGTGACTTTCTGCAGCCATTCAACTCACCCAAGATTTAATGAGAACCCTAAGTTCTAAGCATCTTATTGTGAATGTGATAGACTCGTTGACCGGCAGTTAAAACAGACTTCGGATTTCTACGCCTCTAGGTGATCTAAAAAAAAACTCTACCTAAAGGTGTATCTTTACAACCGGTAGCTTTCTCCTTACTTTTATTTTTTTACGGGATCAACACAAGGGTGAATCCAGTGTATATCTCCCCGATTTAGTCTACTTCTCCGCTTCTTCCTAGGTGTTTTGGGATTTTTAGTGCATTTATTGAGCTGGGTTCTGGACAATTAGTCGATGAACTGTTACCATCGACAACTTACCAGCCATACTCGTGCGACAAAGTGTGGCTTATTTCTTTCTTTCTTTTCTCCTTTTCTTTTTGATTTATTTTTTTTTAAGTAGGTGGCTTCCCTGGTCTAAGATTTACCTAAAAGCAGAAAAAAGAGAAAGGTTCGGTGACTGGACTCTGGACAACCTACCTATGGGCTGTTACCCACGATAACTTACCAGCCATATCACCCTAGAAGGTTCATTAGCTACCCAATTTCCGTTAAAATCACCGAACAACGAGTCAGCGCACAGAAAGTGTGTAGATGCGAAAAACTCAAAGTTCCCTCAAATCAGAGGGCGGGTTGATAAGTCGTGCGCTAATCACCCAAACTTATTTACTCCAATTAAAATAGAATTCAGGTTGGTGAGGACTCGAAAAACAAATCCACATTTTAGTGGATACACGGGCTGATTAAGTCCAAAGACCTGAAGGGTCTTTGTGTTCAAATCATAATGTAATATTTCTTAAGATTGAAAATTTTCTTAAACCCAAGTTCTCTTTCCTAATTCAAAATTTTTTTTCTAGTAAAAGAAAATAAAACAAATCTACGGAGCTAACGAATAAATTCAGAGATGAATATCCACCCCCCCATGCCTATCCAATGTAATGTCCTCATTGTATTAAAAAGACATAAAACAGAGTGGAATAGCATAGAAAGCACCTGAATTGCATGAATTTCAGGTTTGCTCCGAGATAAAAACTAAAAAGAACTATATACGTGCTGAATTTAGTGCCTTCAGCTAGGCACACTATATAAAGAAGAGAAATAAAGAATTCATAGGTGCAGGTCAGAATCAGAATAAACATAAGAAACCTCTGACTTATCAGCCGAGGTTCACAGATGTGGACCAGATTGTGGTGCAGACCCATACCCCATAATCGAGAATATCTAAGGTTCTGGATAAAAATTACCCAAAACCTAAAATCAATATGCAAGCGGGGTCGAGCCTACGATTTATGAGGATGCAACCCAAGACCAAAACGTCGGGTTACAGAGAAATCAAGCTCAAAAGGATAATCATTGAATGTGTGCTTGGGTTTGACATCCTCAGAACAAATGTCGTAAGGGTCTCGGTTTGATGGTTTCAGCTTAATAGGAACCCTTTGACTCAGTCTTCCACTTCCTCCGGAAGTTGCTTCCCAAATCCAAATTTCCCGGCTCCTATCCTCCTTATTCAGCATGTCAAATTCTAGGACCTCTTGCATATTAATCAGCCCATCTGAAATCTCCAAGTCTAAATGATGTGGCTGAATCAGAATTGACTTGGGTCTAATTATCTCAGAAACAGAATCATCGATAAGCTCAATGGGGTGTAACTGACAATCAGGACATTGAATTGAATCCTCCAGAAAATGCGATTCTGGATCCGTAATGTGAGCCTTAATAAGATCAGTTTCCTCAATTAATGGGCTATCAAATGATCTATCAGATTCCTTAGGCCCAATTGTCTCACAAAAATCGTGTTCTGTAAACTCGCGTGAGACTTCGCAACATGAATCTTCACCATCAGAATCAAAGAAATCAAGATCCGTATTAATGTATGTCCCAAAATCATCTGTCACTTTCTGTTCCAAGGAGACATACGTTTCCTCATACCCTGACTCAAGGATCTCAGGTGAAGAAATCAGATCATCTTTAATTGGTTGCTCTAATTCAATCTAGTTAGCCTCGTAACACGTGTCCCCCCAATAGGAGCCTGAATGGGTTTTGAAATTGGCTCTCCTGAAGAGGGTTCATCCTGGGAATCATCCCATGATTGAATCAAAGTGACCACAAATCTCATCCTCAATTTTGCTAACTTCCCAAGTAGAAACTCACCCGGATTCTTATCCTTAACATCTTGGAGCCAATCCAACAAATACTTATTCAAATCATCAATCATCTGAATCAGGGGCTCCAATCTCTCAATGCAAGGTATTTGCTGAACCTCTAAAGATTGTATGATATTCCTTAAGTTAGCCAGAACCTTATCTTGAACTTGGTTACCCTGAACCAAATGAGTTGGTTCAGGGTTGGGCGGGTTTGGGATCAATGCAGGGGAATTAATGAATTGAGATTCGTTATATCCTTCCTGATAATAGATCATTTTAGATTGTTCGAAAGGTGGTGATGACCTAAAGGCAGTGTAATCAGAGGATGGGTAAAGATCGGTGTATCCTTCTTGATTATAGATCGTATTAGGTTGTTCATGAAAGGGTGACGATCTATAATTGATGTGGCTCTGAGAAGGATAGAAATCACAATCATAGTGTTCAGGGTTAGACCCTAGACACGGAGGTCCAGAATTGTATCCCAATCCGAGTTATCCCAACTAACTGATGGTTGATTATAGTACGAGTCTGGATAATCGTCATGTTGAGGACAATTCAAAACAGGAGGGAAAGAGCGGGAATGTGTGTAATATGTGGAAGGATTCATGAGAGATGGGAGGAAGAAAGGCACCCTACAATACAAACAATCAAACCTATCCTTAAGTGGGCTAGCCTAAAGACCTACAGACTCCCAAAACCCATATTGAGATAGAGAAACGATTTGATCTACTTCTGTCTATTCAATCCAACCAGTTCGAAGGAGGGACTGGGGGGAAGGTTCTTCCTTCGGCTTGCACCTCCAGTTTCTAGTGTACCCCCCCTAGCCACGATCGTTTGATTCTGCTCCCCTAGCTAGACATCAGATTGAACAGTAGAAACAGACTAATCAAAAATAATCTTATTCTGGGCTCTGACGAGCGAGTCAAATCCTTAAGGCCAACATCTACTCTGTTTTATTTAGGGTTAGGTTTGAATGTGCTTTGGAATGTGATGGGCCCTTTATATGGGTTGTGCCCTTAATGATTGATTGATTTGTGTGTGCGTGCACAACCAGTGGTTTTCAAGCAAGATTACTTTTGATGTGATGAATTTTAGAGTTTAAATCTTGCTTAGTAGCTTTTAGGATTCAACTTTAGGTGTTTTCAAATAAGTTTTGTTGGCACACCAGGTTTTGAAAGCATATGTGAAGATATTTTCCTTTAAAACTTAAAAGAATGTGGAGTGCCTGGTAAATCCCTAAGAGTTGAACCTATGTGGCAGCTACTTGATGAGTTGATTTTAATTGAAGTGGTGCGGCCCAATCAACTCAAACAATTGGCTTGTTGCACCACTTAATTAGGCACACAAGTGATTACCTAATCCGATTTCTACTCAATTATGTGTTTGGATGTGTGTACCGGCTCCAAAGATCGGTTTACCGGTTGAGTTTGAAAATTAGATGAGGTTGTGTACCTCTGTGAGATTTTTTTTATTTTTCTTTTTTTTAATGTGGAGGTTGGGGCAGGTGTGGGTGTCAAATAACAAACAATCTAACCTTAGACTTTATAAGAACACCTAGGTTGATTGATGTTTGTGTTATTATGTGGTGAAATGAAATCTAATGGGTGGGAGGTGGGGATAACTTACAAAACCTTCCACAGCAATTTACTCTAATCTACCACTTTTGCTCGTCTCGAAAGAGTACCTGCAATCACAATAAGAAAGGAGAGAAGTGAGGTAAATGATTTGTAAGTTAGAAAACGCAAAGAAAAAAAAAAATCAAAGAGCGTCGCCTCCCTGGCAACGGTGCCAAAATGTTGAATCCCCGGTAATGGCGCCAAAATGTTGAACGCGCGGGTTGCTACGCTAACGTATTTGGTTTTGAAAACCTGTCGTTGTAGTTTGAAAGTGAAGAACTCGTGTTCAACAAATAAAATTTATACCGGAATAGAAATCCCGGGTCGAACTCAGGGAGGTGGACGTTTGATTTAAAAACACGCATTTTATTTATTTGTCACGAAGTACATTAATTGATTAGAACTATCTAACTATTTACAATAAATAGAAGAGAAAGAGAGAGAATAAGAGAGAGAGAGAATATTACAAACAAAAACTAAAAAGAGATGAACAATGAACATGGAATTTCATCATTAGAAAGAGTGTTCATTACACTGGAATGTGGGAAAATGATTACACTAAAAAGCAATAAATCTACTCTAGAAAGTAATAAATCTATTCTAGAAAGCAGTAAAAAGAATGGGGAAAGAGATATCCTCCTCGACGGTCGCTTGGAGGACGAACCGGATGGGACGATGCCTGGATGAAGGAGGATGGAGCAGGACGAAGGAGGACGAAGCGGAAGAACGGGAATGGGGCAACACGTCGTAGTCGTCACGGGATCTGCTTCCGAACGGGGGATGAAAAATTGACTTTATCTCGCAAGAAGCATCCCTGGTATGGGACAAGCTTCTCTTGAGCTTTGGAGAGGGAGAGAAGAGAAGGAAGGGATGAGAATTTCGTATGGAGGGGGTCTCCCTTTATAGTTGCAAGGAGTGGGAGCAATTTGGTCATTAAAACTCTAAAAACATTAATTCAGGACCTTTAGTGACGGATAAAATCGTCGCTAAAGGTCTGAACGTGGCCTTCGTGGGCGGCGTGCGCGTGCCCGCTCACCTCCTCGCACGTAACACACATGCATGTCCAGCCGCTCTCAGCCGTCCGATCGCGAGATCGGACGACTTAGATCGTGGTATCGCCCGCCTCCTTTGTGCGGCCGCCCGCGTGCGATTCCACGTGAGGCGCACCATGCAATAGAGCGTGGGATGGATTGGGCACCCACAGCTGCTCGATCGTGATCGAGCGATCGCGGAGCCAGCTCACCCGCTCTCTAGCACCCACTCGAAGGAGTCGATCGCGCGTCGCTTGCTCACGATAGTGTTCTCGCCCGCTGCGCTGCGTAGTCGAGATGGTCTCGCGAATGAAATCAGGCGTGCGCATCCACAGCCATTGCGCATCCAATGGTGGAGAGGCAATGCTCTGATTAAGGAAGAGAAGGTGCGGCGGATGCTTCGGCCGGTTGGGCAGCTGAGATGTGAGCTGTCCATCTTCTGGATGATGTAGATGGTGCCACGGTTGTCGGATTGAGTCGATTTTTGCGCCGTTAGGCTATGATCATGGATCTGAATCCATCCATGCAATTGGATTTGTCATTTGAAGTGCAGATTCACACCATCTTGGCCCTTGATCTTCTAGGGTTCCTCGATCTCTATCTGATGCTACAGATGTCTGATTTGGGCGATCTTGGAGTCGTTGAACTCCAATCGTCACCCTGATCACATCTGTATGGTTGGATCCTTGATCCAAGGCTCCGATAAAAAGTTTCCCTTGTCCATGTACATAAAAGGAGACAATTAACCTCCATTTTATTTAAACTACTCTAAATGCAAGATGATGCATGTTATACAATATTTATAGTATGCAGTGTAATCCTATGCTTAAGAACATGCATAAATAGACATCTTAAGTAGTGTAAACGTGTTTACATCAGGTCCCAGAGGACCTTTCGGGACTTCCACCTAAGTTAGAGATCAAGTTTGAGATCTCTCTCATTCCTGGAACTAATCCTATATCGTTTACCCTGTATTGGATGGCACCAGCAGAGTTAAAGGAGCTAAAGATGCAACTTCAAGAACTCCTTGAGAAGCAGTTCATTTGCCCTAGTGCCTCACCTTGGGAGCTCCGGTATTGTTTGTGAAGAAGGATGGCACCTTATGCCTTTGCATTGACTACAGGTAGCTGAATAAGGTGACCATCAAGAATAGATAACCCCTTTCGTGGATTGATGACTTGCTTGATGAGCTTCATGGGGCTATGGTATTCTCAAAGATTGATCTGTGGTCAGGCTACAATTAGCTTAGGATTAGAGAGCAGGATGTATCAAAGATTACTTTCAGGACTCGCTATGGCCACTATAAGTTCTTGGTGATGTCGTTCGGACTAATGGACACTCCTGCCGCTTTCATGGACTTGATGAATTGGATCCTCAAACCACAATTGGACCACTTTGTCGTGGTATTCATTGACGATGTCCTCATCTATTCTCTTGATGAGGTATAGCATGAGCAGCACCACTGGTTGGTCCTGGATATTCTAAGGAAGCACATGTTATATGCCAAGTTTAGTAAGTGCGAGTTCCAGCTGTGTCGGGTAGAGTTTTTGGGACACTTTGTGTCAAGTGCAGGGATTTCAGTGGATCCTTGCAATGTTGAGGCGGTGCTGAAGTGGAAGTGTCCCAAGACAGTGATAGACATCTGCAGTTTCCTAGGTTTATTAGGTTATTACAGGCGATTCATTCAGGGCTTTTTACAGATTGCACTTTCGTTAACCTAGTTAATAAGGATACTCCTCTTGTTTGTTTTAGTGATTGTGAGACCAGTTTTCAGACACTCAAGGAGAAGTTGACTTTGGCCCTTGTACTTACCATCCCCGGCAATGGTGGTGGATTTATCGTATACACAGATGCTTCACTCCAGGGATTAGGCTATGTTCTGATGTAGCATGGGCATGTGGTTGCCTGTGCCTCAAAACAACTGAAGCCACATGAGAAGAACTATCCAATGCATGACTTGGAGTTGGTTCCAATGCACGACTTGGAGTTGGTGGCCATAGTCTTTGCCTTAAAGATTTGGTGCCACTACTTATATGGTGAGACCTTTGAGATTCACATAGATTACAAGAGCCTGAAGTACCCTCTTGATCAGAAGGAGTTGAACTTGAGACAGAGATGCTGGATGGAACTTCTGAAGGATTATGACTGTTTGATAGTCTATCATCCAGGGAAGCAAAATGACATGGTAGATGCTCTCAGTAGGAAGCCACTAGCTCGATTGGTAGCTCTGCAGGCACAGAGGTGGGGCAGTATGATTGAGGCAGCCCAGTGAAAGCCATCACAGGTGGCAGGCTACCTGGGGGAGTTGATAGTGTTGAGGCACACATGCCCTGATCTGATATCCCATATAGTGGATAGGCAGATGGAGGATGGCGACTTATAGATGCTTCATGATCAGGTACTTACGGGAAATCTCAGTGAGTTCACCTTGTGGACAAGGTACTCCGACTTCGTGGTAGGATGTGTTTTGCGGGGTGAAGCATTTTGACGGGAAATGTTGTTCGAGGCTCATTGCAGCAGACTCACTATCCATCCAGGGAACACTAAGATTTATCACAATCTAAAGAGGGACTTCTAGTGGTATGGTCTTAAGAAGGATGTAGGCGAGTTTGTGAGACAGTGCCTGGTTTGTTAGTAGGTGAAGGTAGAGCATCAGAGACTAGCCGGTCAGTTATAGCCTCTTCCCATTCCAGAGTAGAAGTGGGAGAGCATCTCCATGGACTTTGTGACTAGGATACCGTTGACTCAGAGAGGGAATGATGCATTCTGGGTGATTGTGGATCGCTTGACGAAGTCAGCACAATTCTTGCCGATTAGAGTTTGGTGTACCTAAGGAGATCATTTCAAATAGAGACACCCATTTCAGTTCCCAGTTATGGGGAAGCTTCCAGTAGGCCTTCGATACATAGTTGAGCTTGAGTATGTCCTATCACCTGCTGAGTGATGGACAAATATAGAGGAGCATTCAGACATTGGAGGACTTGTTGAGGTACTGTATACTCTAGTGGAAAGTTTCTTGGGAGGAGCACCTACCTCTGGTGGAGTTCACATACAATAATAGCTATCATGCTAATATCGACATCGTCTCATATGAGTCATTGTATGGTTGGAAATTCACCTCTCTGCTTGCTTGGGATGAGGTTGGCATGAAGTTGGAGGTAGGCCCTAGGTAGATCAGACAAAGTAAGGAGGTCATCGAGCAGATTTGGAAAACGCTCATTGATAAACGCTAGTTTATCGTCATTTTTATGCTTTAAAACTAACCTAGCTCTTAGGATTTTACTCCGCAAATGGGTTTTTGGGCTGCATTTAGGCATAAATTAGGATAGGCATGCATTGCATTTTTTATTGTCGTTTTAATGTGTTTTTGTGAGTGTTAGGGATATACAGATGCATAGATCCCTAAAACCCTAGCACTCAAGAAGGCAAATGGTGAAGGAGAAGCCTAGACTAGTTGGAACTCAGCTCGATCCAGCTACCCACAGCTGGAACCTAGCTCACTTGAACTAGGGTTAGCTCGTCCCAGCTCCATTCATCTAATCCCAGCTGAATGGTAGCTCAAGAGAGTTCATCTTAGCTCACCCTAGCTCAAGTCAGCTCAGATCCAGCTCAACTTAGCTGAGTCTAGCTCATCTCAGCTCCCACTAGTTCACAGGGAGCTCTAGCTAGCTCAGCTGAGTTGACAGGAGTTCACCCCAGCTCAGATCCAGCTACATCCAGCTCCACTCAACTCCAGCCAACTGAAGAAGAACTCATCCCAGCTCAGGAAGCTCAAGTCTAGCTCCCGGGGACTTAGCTTAGCTCAGCTCAGCTGAGCTAAGCTACCTTAGCTACCTCAACCAGCTTGATTCTCCCCGGGAGCACCAGACCTAGCTCACCTCAGCTCATTATGGTAGAAGCTAGCTTACTCTAGCTCGGCATAGTAGCTAGCAAAGAACTAGCAAGCTAAGCCAGCTAGAGTAGCTCCATGCCAGCCTCTTCAGCAGCAGCCAGCTCCAGACTTCCTCTCCTCAGCTCCTTCCTCCAAACCCTAGCTCCAACACCTTCTCCTCCACTCCACCTTTAGCTAAGCTAGCTTAGCTTATCTTAGCTTAGCTTAGCTTAGCTAACAACCAGCTCCTTGGCCATTCATTACCTCCAAAATCAACCCTAGCTAGCTCCACCAACTCAATCCTACCTAAGCTAGCTACTCTACTCAAGTTGGCGCCACCTCCTAGCCATCCCTTCACCCCATTATCTCCACCAAAAGACACTTCAAGTTGGTGCCAAAAACCACCCCTAACCACCTCTATATCGGCACCACTTTCAGCCCCTTAATCCACCCTACACCTACCCACATAAGCCATCCTAGCCATCCACATACCCCCCCTTCTAGAACCTTAAGGTGGCGCCACCTAATGACCTTCTAGAATGTCCATTTTGGTGCCAACACCAAAGGGTGTCAACACCCATAACTACCCCTTGGTGCCCTTTAAGGTGGCGCCAACTCTCCTTGGCCATGGGATCTCCAACCACCTCCATCAACTCATCTTGGCCATCCATTTCAAAGGTCACCATAGCCCCCCTCCTATTCTATAAAAAGCCACCACCTACCACCATTTTTGGGCATCCTCCCTTAGTATATTTTCTACCTAAACCACCTATACCTACGGCCAAGAAGAAGGAGTAGAGAAGGAGATTAAAGGGGCACATCACCAGCCCTTTTGGTGCCTTCTTCTCCCCACTCTCTTCAACTTGAGCCACACCAAGGAGGAGGACTCTCCCACTTCAAGGAGAATGGCCAGGCAAAGGAGAAAAGCTTAGGGTGGACGTCCACCCTTGGAGAGAAACTTAGGGCACGCCCCCTTAGGGCTTGCCTTGGAGGTCATCACCTTGGCGGAGTACTGCAAGGAAGGAGTTGAAGGATTCTTTTCAAGCTTGGGAGCCACCAACCTTGGAGCAAGAAGCCCTCTTCTTCACCATCTATTTAGAGGATTTGTGTTTTCTTTTCTTATTTGCATTTTTCTAGTACTAGAAGCTTTCCTCTACTAGGCCTTTTTGTAAAACACTTTTTCATTTATCAAATTACCTTCTTTGCAAGTTTTCTTGTTTGCATTTCTATTTGCTTATTTTTTTTAGCATTCTTCACTCCCTCTCCCTAATTATTCTAGGCCTCCACGTGCCTAGAGTGAGCTTAGGGAGAGGCTCTACTTGCCACATAGCAGTAGCATTTAAATTGAAGTGTAAATCACCTTTCCCGCCATCAGTTCGCATGTTGCCTTAGTTTAAAAACAAAAAAAATGGTTTATTGAAAATTACCAAAAAGAAAGTTGAGATATATTCCAAGCAAGAGAATCAATTTTGAAACCATATTGCCTCCTTGGACGACCCTAGATACTTCCCTATCTAGGATTATAAATTTAAGAGCGAAAGCGGATTTACGCGTTACAACGACGTATTTTAACAAACCGCGTAAGATCGCGATCACTCATTACTGCACCGAGTCGATTGAAGAGCTATGCAGATCGTCGACGATGGGCTGTACAGTTTGATGTTGGTGACTTTGTGTTCCTCATAGTGTCACCAGTAAATGGGGCTAAGAGATTTGGGGTGAAGGGTAAGCTGGCTCCGAGATTTGTGGGTCCGTTTGAAATGCTAGAGTGGGCTGGACCAGTTGCATATAGACTTGCCTAGCCACCTCAGCTAGTCGGCATCGATGACATTTTCTATATCTTTAGTCTGCGCAAGTACGTATCAGATCCAGACCATATTCTTAGCTACGAGGGCATGGGGATAGAGGATGACCTGACCTATCCGGAGTAGCTGGTGCAGATACTGGACTATACCATTTGGAGGCTGTAGAAGGAGGAGATCTCTCTGGTAAAGTTGCTATGGAGGAGTCAGAAATATGAGGAGGCGACTTGGGAATCAGAGGCTGAAATGAAGGAGAAATACCCAAAGCTTTTCATTGGTAAGTCCATGACTCCCACGGTTGTTTCTCTTTAAGGTTGTTATACACCTAGCATGACTTTTCACTTTACCTACACATTCGCTCGAGTTTCAAGGATGAAACTCCCTTTAAGGTTTTTATATTTGCAACATTCCAAATTCCGAGTCCCAAGTCATTTCAGAGTGGTTTGGGTCAATTCAAACCTGTGTTGGAACCTAGTTCCATTTCTCTTCTGTGTTTTGGTGTTAACAAAACCGTTTTAAAATCAAATGTGTTTATGAAGTATTACAGGTCAAAAGAAATCTGTGGATGCAAACAACAAGATAGCATATGAAGGAAGAAGACTAGAAGACTATAGCTTTGTTGTATTCATTGTATTTTAGAATCTTTGTATGTCTCCTAACATGTAAAACATAATCTAGGAGTTAAAATCAAAGTAGATATAATTAGGGTTCAAAATATCATTCATTCATTCATTTCAAAACTCAAATTCAATTCTTTCAAAACAAAGTCGTATAGAGTAGATGGGATAACAGTAAAAATTGACCTACACTTATAATATTTGGTACATGTAGCAAGTATCGGTACTGGTCATAAGTACCGGTACATGTTAGGCACAGGTTTGGGCCTAAGTCCCAAATTGTGAACAAGTACTGGTACTCATTGTTAGTACCGGTACCAAATGGTTAAAGTTTGTGCACTTGGTTTTGTTTGGACCTTACAAGTACTACTACTAATCACTAGTACTGGTACATGTAGGTCACTGCACCCAAATCTGTGAGTCACAAGTACCGGTACTCATCATTAGTACCGATACCTAGTGACTTAGTTGGACTGATTGTAGGCAGTCAGTACCGGTACCAACTAACCGTTGTGACCAATCTGAACGTCTATTTTGCAATTAAACCTATCTCTAATCTTCCCAAATTGCCCCTAACGGCTAGTAATCATAGGGAATGTGTTTAGTGGCTTATATAAGCACTCTTTGAGTGTCTTTTGCACACAACTAAGAAGCTAGAAAATACTATCCTTACCTACACCTCAAATTCTCAATTTTTCTAGCTGGAAAGGGGCTTGATTTGTTGCATTCCTCTCAAGGCCTCTCTCCATCTGCAACAAGTCATCAAAGGCGATCGTGTTCTTCATTATTTAATCGTTCATTTATGCCTTAGTATTCTCGTTAGATTAATTTATATACACTTATTAAGCAATATAGTTGTTGGAGACTTAGGAATTTGTTGTAAGCTTTTATTTACATCTTGATTACACTTGTATCTTTATTATTTTTTGATATCATGTAATTGAGTTGAGGTAACCAGTTAATTACCTCAGGTATTAGTAAATTGATTCCCTCTGGGTTGAGGCAATCGGGTTAAAAATCCTAAGTCGGTAGACTTAGGTAGTGGAGTACCCAAGTGAGGGGAACCACTATATATCTTGTGTGCTTTTGTGGTTTGTTATTGCCGCAAATTTTTATCTACCACACTATTCATCCCCCTTCTAGTGTGTTTGTGCTTTACAGATCCTACAACCTATAAGCACGATCGTGGTTTGGTGCTAGTGCCAAACCCTTAAATTATAAAATAATGCGTATTTCAAGTCAACCTTAGTCAAACATCATCAAAGTAGTGCCATGTATGGTATCGTTCGATTCCTCTCGTTGCAAGCTTGTAAATGACGCTTGTTTCGCGCGAATCTGAGGCGTATAGCTTAAGTTATGGCCAAAACAAATTGAAGAGGACCTAAATGTAAGGTCGACCCAACCCTGGGGTATTTTAGGTATTTCACTCCATTAATCCTAAAACTAAACCTAATTTGGGTCTATAAATAGACCCCCCTTGGGTCTGTGGGTTGTCATTAATCATTAGAGCCTACAAAGACTAAGAGAAAAGAGAGAAGAAAGGGTTGGATTTTCATTAAAAAGATCTAATTATGTTTCACAAGGACCCAAGTGTGATTCTGAATTTTGCAGGCTTCCTACCATAAAATTTGCATTTCTGAGCGACGATGGTGAGGGCTGTCATTAAGCGCGTGACATGTGGCGGAAACGAGTGTCGTATGCGCGATATGTGGCGTGGATAAGAGCTCGCGTGCGTGTTCTTGCGAGTGGCGGGGTGTGTGACATGTGTTGCGATTCGAATAGGCACGGGCAGTGAGGCATGATCCAAAGGTGTGCAAGAGCATGAATCAGAATGAGACATGTGTCATGTGTGGATCTATGTTGACTAGTTGTTCGGTCTGGTTGAATCAGGTTGGATCAAGACTCCCTCGTGCTATTTTGAGTGGTTCAAGGCCTTCCCGACCTTGGGTTTCAACAAATAAGTTACCGTTGTCATTGTATCGATGCGTACTATGTGTTGGTATAGTTTATTTTCATTTTTGAGTATTATTTCCTTGTTGAAAAATTAGAAACATGATTAGATGATTCTAACCCCCTTTTTGGTTCGTGTGAACCAGTCCTTGCCCCCAATGCCTCCACGGACTTTGAGGTGGCCGTGGAGACTTTCCTTAGGCCCTGTGTGCATGGTTCATAGTCTTTGTGACCCTTCGATGATGTTAGGTAGAGTAGTCTACTTCTCTCTCGTTTCCATCTAGATCCTAGATAACTGTAGACCCATTTCGCTTGGTTTTTTGCGTGTCTTGCACCTGTTGGTGTGCGTTCCCTCTTTGTTGAGTTTGGAAACCTATATAGTATGGTTTTTGCTTTTGGGTACTTAAAACTAAATTAACTTGATATTTAATGAATGTTGAGTACTAAGATGTTAAAATGTGATCTTGTTATCTCAATAATGAAATGAACTCTATTTTTAGTGAAATAAATTCTGTTGTGTTTATTAAATTCTAAATATTATGGGATCACTAGCATAAATTGGAAATTATCTGTAAATTAACAAATTAGAGGATAATGTGAATATCTGTTAAATTTGTACTTATTGATGTAAACATGTTTGCTTGTTTGATTGATGAAAATAAAATGATATAGTTATCTGGAATTGATTTAATAACGACAGTTTAGTTAGGATTTAAAGAATGGATAATTGGCTTTAGCCTCAATACTCATTGGATTTGGCTATAGCTTTGGTCTTTCAGATAGATTTTGGGGCTGGTCTAGGGAGTTGCTAGCCTCCCTACTACTCTTTGGTTAGGCTTAGCGACCAACTGGGATAGTAGGATGTGTAGCTCAAGGTTTGGAGTGGTTACTTTCTTGGTATGTGGGTAGGTCATTGGTCGTCTGTGGTTCAGCGTAAATAGCGCTGGTATGTGTTCACGCTACACAATTTAGCCGCCACCCTTTCTGTAATGACCCCAGGGTGATGGAGAGTGGTGACTTGATGGGTATAAGCTATCTTCCTGGCCAGAAGGGTGGCTTATACCGATCTTGTGTCATACGATGTTACTATTGCTACTTGTTGTAGTTGTTCTTCTTTACTCAGTTTTTACTGACATGTTTCTCGGGTTCCATATTCAAGTGTTGCTAAGTAGTCAGGTGCAGCAGTTGCAGTTGGTCAGTCTTCTACGGAATTGGATCCTACTTGAGGAGATGGTTCATATTGAGCTAGAGTCTCTTATTTCCTTTTTGTCATTAGATTTTATTTCTATCTTTTTGTAACTATATGAGCACTTTTTACTTTCTACATTTGTGGTGAATTTTATCATGTTGTTAGCACTTTAATCATTTTTCATTTAACACATTATGGATGAATGTTGGCTATTGATGTTAAATGACTATGTGTTGGGTGACTGCGATCTTGTGGGTGATTTGTGCTAGTTGTTAGCACATGGTGACTCAGGTCTCGTCACTTGGCGGGACTTGGGTCGTTACAGTTGATCACCACATTGCAAAGCCCAAGAAGGTCAATAGAAGTGATGAGATTGGCCATTGTCTTGAAATGGCTAAGGAGTGTGTGGCGTTCCTCTCCCCTTTTGATGTAGTTGTCTTTGCGCAGCATTTCTCTAGGAGTAGCCACGTAGTTTTCATGAATGTTGTCAACGCTCCTGAGGCATTCCATGATTGGTTGCAGCCTATTCTTTTTGGGTCATATAAGTAGCATGATATCATCTGTGGTTGACCTCGAGTGATATAGACACAACTATTTAGGTTAAAATGCCTATTCATGCATGTTCCTAGGCTTAGATTTGCATTTCATGTTATAAATATTGCATAGCATGCATCATTTTGCATTTAGAGTAGTTGTATATAAGGTTAATTAGGTCCTTTTTATGGTCAGGAGAGAAGAAGACTTATTTTAGGGCCTCAGATGGATGATTGAACCGTATGGATCTGATTAGGATGACGATCGGAGTCTAACGCCTCTGAAATTGTCTAGATCGGAGAACTGTAGCATCATACGAAGTCCGAGGAAGATCAATGGATAGGGGGCAATGCGACATCCATACGAGTTTCAAATGGAAAATTTGTTCATATGGATGGATCCGGAGCGACGATTGCAGTTCAGCAGCGTGGGAATCATCTCGATCTGAGCACCGTGGCACCCTTTACAAAAGAAAGAAGAATGGATGGCCCAGATGGCACCACATGGAGCCATTTAGGCCGGCCAACGCCGACTAGCGGCGGCGCATGCGTACAGCCCCAGCCGCACGCAGCACAGCTGCGCACCGTGCATAGCACAGCCGTGCGCAGCAACAGTGCTGCGCATGCCAGCACGTGCACGTGCATGGTGCGAGGAGCATGGGTGCGTGAAGCACGCAATCCGTGATGCGCGGTCTAGCGGAGCGGATCTTCATGACGTGTGCCTTTAGTGATGCTTGCAGCTATCACTAACGGTCTGTGCGTGCCAGCAAGAGGGTTTGAAGGGCGTATCTTCAACGACAGTTGCAGCGATGTTTATGGACATCAGTAACGACCCAGATGCAAATTTGTTCTTCCTCCTCCACTATAAAAGGACCTACCCACCACCATTGCAAACCATCTCTTCCTTTCTTCCTCTCACCACCTCCAAGGCTCTAGAGAGAGCTTGTCCCAAGCCTGGGATACTCCTCTAGAGTAGAAAATCAAATAGTTTTCCCTCCCCTCATCCCCATTCGTGGAGCATCCCGTGGTCATCCTCTCACCGCCCTTCAGGAAGAAGATCCTCGCCGCGACGCCGTCTTGCCCTATCCTCCATCCCCCGGCTCCATCCTTCTTCGTCCCACTCCTCACCACCTTCTTATCATAAGGCGCACAATCACTTTGATTCTACCACTTAACCAGGATCTGACCTGTGAACCCGGTAGACTTCAACTCAATACACATAAGTGAGTAGAAAATTGAATGGGCTAAACATTCTTATGTGCCTTAACTAAGTGGTGCAACAGGCCAATTGATTGAGCTGTTTGGGCCA
Organism: Thalassia testudinum; assembly: GCA_037157565.1. Classification (NCBI taxonomy): domain Eukaryota; kingdom Viridiplantae; phylum Streptophyta; class Magnoliopsida; order Alismatales; family Hydrocharitaceae; genus Thalassia; species Thalassia testudinum. The sequence goes on along the minus strand of JAZHRO010000073.1, from coordinate 73,763,884 downwards.
CACCACTCAATCTAAAACTGATCCATCAAGTAGCTTGCCACTTAGGGTTGACTCTTAGGGCTGAACCAGGCACTCCACATTATTTTTTATTTTTAAAGGAACATATCATCACCTGTGCTTTCAAAACTTGGAGTGTTCTACTAAACCTTGACTGAACCAACCTAAGAATTAAACCCTAAAAGCTACTAAACAAGGTTAAATCCTAAAAGACACATCATCAAATAACCTTGTTTGAAAACCCCGGTTGTGCACTGATAACGCAGCAATCATAGGTTTTAATTGACCTAGATTAGGCTAGAACTTAGCATAAGTTAGGGAAATTCATGCATGCATAAGAATTATCTGCATCTTTACTGCTTTCCTTTAGCAATGCATGAAATAATGTTATAATGTGTTGATTAAGTGTATTATGTCAATTGCAGGCAATAAGCAGATCTGGAGCTGGATCTGGAGCAGGATCTGAAGCTGGATCTAAAATAACAGGAGTTGTAGTAGAGCTGGAGTAGAAGGCTTAGATTAGATGTAGGAATAATAAAGGGAGTTAAAGGTTTGCTATACTATTAAGTAGGAAAAAAGCAGTAAAATGTGAAGAGCTTAGGTCCATCCTAGCCTTAGGATAGCCTAGAGACTTCCCAAAGCCTTAGCCACCCTTAGATTTGGTCACAATACCCTAGGAAGCCTTAAAACCCTAGTTCCAGCCCTTATCTGGACATCCAGATAAGTTATAGGATGTCTAGGACCGTTAGCCATCTCTTGCACACCTCAAACCCACTTCTGCAGTGTTATTGGACGTCCAGGCACTTTGTCAGAGTACCCAAAACAGAACCCTGATTTCCCCCTGACTCAAATTGGATGTCCAGAACTGAAGTCTGGACTTCTGATTTTTGAGTATAAGTCGTCTGATCTTATTATTGGACGTCTGATGCTGGTCTCCAGTCCCTGTTTTGAGATTCAAGTCTTGGTCTTGGATCTCTAGCTCCCTAGACCTAATCCCAACCCCATAGGAACCTAAATTAAGGTGTCCTAACCCTAGTACATCACCTCTAGACCTACCTAAGGACCTAATTAGGTCCTCACCAAACCCAATTGACTTAGATCAAGTCAATTACCTTCACCTAAGTCAATTGGACTCATTGAGTCCAATTGAGCTTAGATCTCAACCCATACAAGTTTAATTGGACTTGGTGAGAGTACAATTGACCTAAACCCAACCTAATTGAGTTATTCTACTCTCAATTAGGTTCACACTCATTCAATTAGACTTAGGTTAAGTTTAATTGCAATTTCCCCTTGGCAATTAGGGTTTGTAACCCTAATTCAAGACCTACACCTACCCAAACCCCTTAGGACCTAACCTAAGCCACCTAGCCACATAGAGCACTAC